>CM021102.1:474909774-475509774 GCA_007115665.2 Sequoiadendron giganteum
AAGTTTGTAAAATAATTTCAATCAATAAAATACGATTTTCCTCTAATTTTCTGTAGATTTCTCTTTGTACAGTGAATTTGCAGTGACTATATGGCCCGTTCATCATCTCATTGATTCAAATTTCTTTGGTATTGCATAGTTGATTGTTATATCTTTCATTTAAATCTACTCTTGAGGTTTTTCATCAAGTTTGGTGTATTTTATAGTTGAATTACTATAACCGGTCTGAACTCACAGTTTTAAGGTTTTGTAAGTCACTAAAATGGAGAATTGACCCATTCCACACACTCTGACTACTGTAACTTGTGGAATGGGTCTATAAAATTAGTAAATAGGTGCTTGGATGTTGTATGAGTGCAGGAGAGGTTGAGAGTTGAGTTGGGCATGAAGCTGTAGAGTGAAAAATTGAGTTTTCCAAGAGGAATAGTGAGGTTTTGGTATGGTAAAGAGTGAAATTGTTTGGGGAAGTGTTATTTATTTTTTGAATAAGAATTTTTAGAGGTTTTTGAACTTGTTTGAGGTGGTGGAAAGTTGAGTTAAGGTTTGGAAGTATGTTTTTCAATAAACCCCTATGTGTATTGCTAAAAAGGAGGGTTTTAAGGATAGGTGTATTGGAGGCCGGTTCTCCAGATGAAAATTATGAAATCCTAGGTTTGGTAACCTATAGAAGGCTACCCACTTGAATTTTGAGTGAAAGGGAAAGTTTAAAGTAGAGTCTCTTTGTAAAATAGACCTAATTTGAGGCCTAGTTAGCGTTAGAAACCTTATTGGTGGAAGTTGTTTCAAAGAATCCTATTGTGGTTTGTTGATATGTTTTTGAACACCTTAATGGGTCCCTCAAAAATTGTTGGTCCTGATATGAGAGGATCTCATTGGAGAGACATACCTGATTGAGTCATTTTGCAATGCTCGAAGGAAGAGTGTAGTTTTGGTGAGAGAAAGAGATTTTGAAAATTTGTGGTTTTGAAATTGTTGTTGTTGGTTGATATTGTGTTGAGTGTGTTGCAGGACCTCCCCTGGTTTCTATCACTTTAATATAACTGATCTCAAAGTCATAATCAAATATTAGTTCAAGCCATCTTCTTTGATGAGCATTCAAATTAGGTTGCATGAAGAAATAACATAAACCCTAGTGATCTGATCTTAATTCAAAGGGCTTACCCAACAAATAATTTCACCACATATGTAGCACATGCACTATTTCCACCAACTCTAGGTCATGAGGGGCATAATTTTGCTCATAGTTCTTGCGTTTTTTGGATTCATAAGCTATCACTTGCCCATCCTACATGAGTACACATCCTAATCCATCATCTAAAGCATTAGTGGTGACCATAAATTGTCCCTCAAGATCAGACACTTTAAGAATTGGTGTCCTAGTCAACTTCTCTTTCAATATATTGAAGGCCTCTTGACATTTTTTCATCCATTCGAATCTCCTCCCCTTTCTCTTAAGTGAGGTAATAGGACAAGCGATTCTGGAGAAATTGGATACGAACCTCCTATAATACCTTGGCAGGCCCATGAAATTGCACACTTCATGCACATTTTTCGATTCAGGCCATTCCAAGACTGCCTTTATCTTCATTGAATCTACCACAATCCCTTATGTGCCCAAGGTATTGTACTTCCTTTTGGAAAAATGAGCACTTGGATAACTTTCCATATAGTTTATTTTCTCTCAGATCCTACAACACAAGTTGTAAATGCAAGAGGTGTTCCTCCTCATTTTTCGAATATATCAAGATGTCATCCAAAAAAATGAGTACAAATTTGTCAAGGCAATCCCAAAATGCACTATTCATTAAATTTATGAAATCAATTGGTGCATTCATCAGGCCAAAAGGTAACTATAAACTCATAGTGCCCATACCTTGTTCTAAAAGTGATCTTTTGAATGTCATCATCCTATATTCTTAATTGATGGTATCCTAATCGTAGATCGATCTTGGAGAATACTATTGCCCCTTGCATTTGATTGAAGAGATCATCTATGCATGGTAAGGGGTATTTTTTAATAGTGGTCGTGTGGATCATTCAGTAGTCTATACATAGCCTTAGAGTGTCATCCTTCTTTTTGAAAAATATTACTTGTGCCCCCCAAGGTGAGACACTAGGTCGAATTAGTCCATTATCCAAAAGTTCTTGCAACTGCGCTTTCAACTCCATTAACTCATTGGTAGTCATCCGGTATGGAGCTTTGGAGATTGGCTTTGATCTGGGTATGAGTTCAATGGAGAAATCAAATGCCCTTTTAGGAGGTAGTCTAGGTAGTTCTTGAGGGAATTTTTTTGTAAAATCCCTATGGTAAGGATACTTATCCAATTCTAAGCCCTTCCTCTCTAAAACTTCCCCACTCTCCTCTACTATAGTTTTCTGAGCTTCGTAAAATATTAAGTCATCAAAGAAAATGATTTCTTTGTTTTCTCTCAGCTCTTCTAGTTCTTCCATTTTAACTGCAAATAATTGACAACCCCTTCGTTTAGCTCTCTTAAGTTGCATTGCAGAGATCTTCCTTAACTTAACCGGTCTTTCAATACCTTGGATGAGGAATTTTTTCCCTAGATCATCTAAACATTCAATGATTTTAGTGAAATAGTCCACCTTTGCCCTATGTCTCCATAACTAGTTGATTCCTAGTATGACATCATAGGATACTAAGGGGTCCACATAGAGGTTAAATTCTATTGTAAAACTTGGCAAGTCTACCCTAACCTCGAATAGACATTGCTCTACCCGAGCCTTTGATTGATTTGCATATTCAACTGACCAAGAATTTTTCATATATCCAGCCCTTCTAGTAATTCTAAACTACAACAAATCCTTGTGATTAGCTCCCTTTTTTGCTCTGTCTTTTTCTTCCACCCACTCTTTTAATGTGTTTTTCTCTATTTTTTTGAAAACTTTGGCGCTATTTATCGGGATGGCGCTATTTTTGGCATTTTTTGCGCCAAGCAGAAGAAGTCGACACTAATTTAGACACAAATTAGCGTCTAAATTAGCGCCTAAATTAGTGCCAAAATTAATGCCCAGTTTAGCTCCTAGATTAACACCTAGATTAGCACCTATTTTAATGCCTAATTTAACACCTACTTTAGAGCCTGCTTTAGCACCTAATTTAGCACCTAATTGAGCACCTAATTATTTTGATGTAGCAGGGATTAGGGGTGTTAGAACAAAAAATCCTTCCCTGATATTCACTAGTCTTCAATTGCTTGCCTACATTTCACTTTCATCAAAAGATCCCTCAACCCTCAACCTTAAACCCTAAACCATCAACCCCTATACCCTCTACCCTATACATTGGACCCTCAACCCTAATCCTTCAACCATAATCCCTCAAACCTATACCCTAAAATTTTTACCCTCAACCTTTAACCATCAAACCTAAACCCTTAAACCTTCTATATACCCTCTACCCTCAGCCCTAATCCCTCAACCGGCCTATAAGTAGCTACTAGGCCTCAACCCAATACCATAAACCATCAACCCTATAGGTCCTCAACTCTCTACCCTCAATTCTCAACCCTCTACCCTATACATTGGATCCTCAACCCTCATATTATATCTTTTTCCCTCCCTCCTCTTCTCTTCTCTCTATCTCACTTCTCCCTCCATCTCCCGCTCCATCCATCCCTCTCTCTCTACCCTAATCCCTCAATGCTAAACCATCAACCCTTAACCCTTAAACACTCAACCCTAAACCCTCAGCCCTTAAAACCTAGTAAACCCTTAAACTGGCCTCTACCCTCTACCCTCTACCCTCAACCCTAGTCTAGCGTCTACCCTCAACCCTCAACCCTTAATTAATCCTAATCCCTCAACCCCTATACCCTCTACCCTATACATTAATGGAACCTCAACCCTATACCCTCAACCTTAAACAATCAACCCTTAAGCCCTAAACCCTTAAACCCTCTACCCTCTACCCTCTACATCCCTATACATTAAACCATCAACCCTCAATTCTCAACCCTGAAACCTTAATCTAGCCTCAACCCTCAACCCTTAAACCCTAAACCCTTAACCCCTATACCCTCTACCCTATACACTGGAACCTCAACCTAATCCTTCAACCTAATCTTTTCATTGTATTAAACATGAAATGCAATCATTTGTGTAACAAGATCCATACTGTCACTAGCATTCCCTTTGTATATAACCATTTATTCCTCCAGATAATCATGAACAAAGAAAATTTCACGTTTACTACAATACCACAACATCTAAATAAAGGCAGCACGAGATGGCGGCTTCTAAGTTAAGAAATAAGCCTTTACCGCCATACCGCCAAGAGATTATATAGCTTGCGTGGTAAAGTGGTACTCACTACCACTCCACGGGGATAATTATAAGGCAATGCGGTAATGTAGAACTTGCCACCATCCTGCATAAGGTGATTCATAGGAGTATGGTAAGGCGGTAAACAACAAGAAGATAAAGAATACACCGTTATACCATCAGGAGGGTGAGCAACATATGTGGTAGAGCGGTATACACCACAACCCCGCAACAAGAATTATTGAGCAAGGCAGTAGAGCGGTAAGCATTGGAAGAAAAGTTGACACCACAGTATCGCGTGAGGTGGATAATAAGGCTATGGTAGAGTGGTATACACTGCAACCTCGTAGTAAGAGGTCTTAAGCAAGGCGATAGTGCAGTAAACAATAGAAGGGAAGGGAAAAACACCGCCATATCATAATGGGTATAATAAGAGACTGTTGTAGTATGGTAATCGTAGCATCATTACAATTTATAACAATAAATACATAAAATCACGTTAGTTTCCAAAATTAAATGCAATTATTTTACGAAGAGTTGGCATTAAAACTGATATGACTGAATATCATGCCATCCAAAGACAAGTGAGTTTTCCCAATATCACACTCAATTGTAGAGCACTAGCATGGAAGGAGCTAAGGATACGAGAAGAAGAAGTCCTGCAAGCATCAAATACTTGGGTAAGTGCATAAAAACTCTCTAAAAGAGCTCTGTTAATATAAAAAATCTTTCAAGGTTTTTTCATCTGAAGCCATAGTAGAGAAAATTGAAATATGCCTCCTAAAAGAAAACAATCAAAAGTAAAAGAAAGTCAATCTAAAATTAAAGATGATGAACCTAAAGTAAAGAAGATACCACTCCATCAGTCCATATTAGATATACTTCCAGGGTCTACTAAAGAGGGTAATAAAAAGTTTCTCGTGGACACTGCACAAAGTTGTAGGGATGCCCTCATTCCCAAATCTAGATGGGACCTATTTTGGTATTTTTACAGTAAGATAAATGAGAAGATTCTAGTGTCAGACCCTTGGATGTTGGATTTAGCAAGGTTAAATGTCCCAAATGTGTTTGTTGATGTAGAATTTATCAGATTTCTAGCCAAACACTATCAATCAACTACCAAAACAGTAAGGTTTCCAAATGACACAGTATCGGTAGAAGTAACCAGAATAACCATCATTGAGTATTTTGACTTAAACAAGCATGATCTAACCAAGATAAACCTATAGAAAAGTGAGGAGGATTATGCTAGGTTAAAAAGGAATTATAGAAGTGATGAGGTACCCCTATATATGAAAAGAGGCATTGGTAACAGAACAATCCCCATTTCTACAACCACTACTGAACCATTTATTGTGACAAATTTTCAGTATTACTTTGTGAATACATATTTAGCTCTTTACCAAGTGTTGGGGATCGATCCTCAAGATAAAATGCCAATAAGACTTATGATGATGGCCATGATAATTCAAAACCTTGAAACTAATATTGAATATGACTTTGCTTCATACCTTGAGAAGGTGTTAGATGATGAATTATCGAAAGTTATAGAGGATAGAGCACCAAATACATTCAGACACTATTCCTTGTTGTGTCATCTAATATTGTACCAAAATAGGGACCGTTGGACTAAAAGAATGGACTTGGATAGAGTAGATGAGCAAGGGAATCTCACACCTGTCCAAAAATGGTGCTATATTTGGGATAGTCGGTGCAAGAATTCAAGCTTTGTTATATTCTACGAAGACTTTGTACACATAATCCTTGAAGTTATTGGGTATACAATACCAAGATTGTCAACCAAAATGTTGCAACTATTGAGACCTTTGGATTTAAGACCAGAGCAGGGTCACACACATAATTTTGGAGATCGGTTCTTCCTCCCAGAAGTCACAATAATAAGAGTTTATGGATGCCATGTTGCTCCACACATACTTCCAAAATTTGTGCCCCTCATATTAGCATTTCTTGAATTTATGTGTCAAATGATGTGGATAGAGAAAGATGTAATGCAAAAGCAGAAGAAATGAACTTTCCCGCCAAACCTTACCAAGTGTGAAGATTGGAATGTAGGCTCAGACACACTAGAGGAGTTACCGTATTATTTGAAGATAAGATAAGCATTGAATTTCGCAAAAGGAAGAGCCTTTGACCTTGAAAATCACATGAACAACATAAGGCACAATCTTTTTACCAAAATGACAGTGGCACACCAAGTGGACTATGAAGAAGATGTCATAAGGAATTGCATTACTTATAATGATGTATTTAGTAGAAGGAAAAAATGGGAATATATGAAGAAGCTTGAAGAAAAGATGAAGCGGAGGTCACCCACTTTCCTAGGATACTTTGTTGAGGGAAAGGACCCCATCAAGAGGATAGATTTGATAAGGGTAAATTTCAATACTTGTACAATAAGAAGGAAGCATATCTCTAAGAACATGATAGTGGTGCAACTACAAAGCATACCCCAGGTGAAACCTCTGAACCTCCCATGGAGCAGTTACCTCCCAAAAGACAAAAGACAAAAAGCATTAAAAAATTAGTACCTTATGAGGAGAGTGAAGAGGTGGGTGATACTAGGGAAGTGGCTACAGTATTGCAATCATTGAAAGGTGATATTGAGGTTGATCATTCCATCCTTGAGACTGGTGCCCATAAACATGAGGAAAGGATGGGTGATGTAGAAAAAAAAGTATAGAGGTACATGAAGATGAAAGGGAAATTGTAGCCAGGAGATTCATAGAAGATGATGAATTCATTAAGACTCCTAAGTTTAGGGATTTCTAGATGAAGATGAAGATAAAAGAATTTAAGAGAGGATGACATCAGCTAAAGCAGGAATTGATGAATGAAAGAAAAATCAAATGGTAGCACAAACTTTTCAAGAATTAAGAGTTGACAACATTGACATTAGTCCCCAGAAGGCTAGATAAATGGTCTTGAAGAGCAATATGCTCATTTTCCCTGGCTTGGAATTAAAGAAAATGTTTATGCTTGATCAAGTGCGGGCTTGGGAAGATCTAATGCTAGTTACATAATTTGACTTTGATGAAGGAGTGAGTGGAACTAGGTATAACCCAAATATTGAAACCTTGGCCATATGGATCAAATAGAAAAATACACAGAAGCCAAAATTATTGGATGTAATTCAAGGGATGAATGGGGCAGCAATGGTAAGGAAAATACAAGATACCACCCCTTTGGAGGCAGCCACAATGACCATGCATTCGGCCATGTTCATTGGAGCAACTGTTAAGGTATTAGAAGACAAATTGAAGGATTATGAAAAAGAAAAAAGGTTCCTAAATGATGAAGTTAATAAACTGTTCATGGAGAATGTCAAATTGAAAGAACAATTAAGAGGAGCAGGACCCTCACAAAGCAAGGAGATTGTGTTATATAGGCCTCTTATTGCTCCAATGGATATTGTGAAGAAAAAATTCTGCAAAATAGGTAAAAACTTTGAAGAAGGAAGTGGATGATGTAAAGAAGGCCAACAATCAAACCTAGGATGAAGTGAAAAGGCGAATTTGTGAAGTTATGGAAAAGATTCTTGAGCACAAGATAAAATCAGTTATGGATAAACTAGAGAATGTGCATGATAGTTATAAAACACTTCAGAAAGTAATGGATCAAATAAAGACACATATTCTTGTATTAGATCCTTTGTTTAAAAGGTGGAAGCCTATTCACCACACTTTGGCTAAGTTATGCAAATGTCTACAAAGAAGTCATGATGCTCTCATAGCATTAAAGCCAACTGAACAAACTATGAAGATGATTATTGATGAATTTTAGTAAATACAGGGGGAAGATAAAAAGATTTTAACACAAATGGATTTATTCCATACCTTGAAACAGTGGTATATACCTGAAATCATGAGAGATGGTGATCAATTGAAGGACTTGGATAAGTGGAAGAAAGAATTCAGTCAAGTTATTCATAAGTGTGTAACTCATATACAAGAGGATGATGATATCGGTCTTCATAGGCTAAATCAGATCATGGATGGGTTGATTGTTCTTGATGCGGGATACCAAAATCTTGTCAATGATATAAAGGAATTACTAGATAGTCGATGGAAAACTCATCTTGCAAGCATGCCAAAGATCCAAGAATATAAGTGGCCATTAGATTTTATGATGTACCAGTGGGATGAAAAGAATTTGGTTTCAGAAGAATATGACACTGAGGCCAAAGCATTTGGACATTCATCATGGACAGGAAGACTTTTCCAGATCAATGATCATGGGTCTTCTATGTTGAATAATGGAACCATATTTCAAAATGTCTTAAGTCTTATTATTTCCTTAATTATGCTAATTAAATAGTTATTAGTAAAAGAAGTAGTTATGAAAGGTCATATATTTTTGTAAAAGGCCTATAGCTTGTTGCTTCCTATATAAATAGGAAACCAAGGCCTAGTTTTAAATCATCATCATCATTTGAAGACTTTTATTATTAATTTATATCAATTGAAGCAATATAATGGAGAACATCTTATTATCAAAGATTTTCCATGATTGTGTTATCATTCTGTATTTTTCTTATGTTTTCCATACTTATTTCTTCTTATATTTGAATGAATATCAGTTATTGAGCCTCAATACTGTGCTTATGTGAATGAATATGCTGATATAGTAAAGCATTTACTGTGGATGTTGGTAGAGCTGCTATTTTTTTTGAAAATTTCAGATTATTTTGCCTTGTTACATGTTCAACATAAAAAATGGAAACTATTTAAAAATAATAAAGTTAACAAAGTTGCTTATTTAAATAATTGTGAGTTAGATGCATTAATATTTGATTAACTTTTGTGTCTTCACAAACATATGCTGATACAAAATGAATGGAAAAAGCATCCAAGTAATCCTATTTTTTTCTACTAACAATTCATACCAAAGATTGAACAATTTAAGGATATTGCAATAGGTAATTTGTATCGACACAAATAATATTACTGAAACATTTCAAAGTTTAGGCCATAAGAATCATCCTTTTTTAAACATGGATTGCAAATAATTCTAAAAATTTAGAAGTCTTGGTCATTAACATTATTGTCTGCTACAATGTCATCCAGTGTATCATTGTCAATGTTCATATGTTATTTCAAGTAATTAATATTATCATCATCCTCATCTTGACCTGCATCATCTTCATCATCATTGAAATTTGACTGTAAACCATCTATATTGTTACTAGATGTATTTGGATCATCATTTTCTATACCATCCATATTGTTGTCTTCCATAAGATCATCTAACTCTGGATTGTTGTCTTCTTGTGCTTGAACATAACCATATTCAACATCATCATGGATGTTAATTTCTTCGATTTTCTTTATTCCCTCTCTCTCATTTTGTTGGACATCATTGTTTTGCTCAGTATCCACTAATGCATCGTCAAATACGTACCTTAATCTTGGATCATAATGTATGACAAATATCCATTTCGGGTCCAAAATATCTTCATAGAAAAATACCTGCACATGAACGAAATACATATATTAGACGTATGTTATAACAATTTTATTTATTAATAAACACATGCATATATTCTCAATAAACTATGAATTAATAGATTAATGATCACTAACGCTTCTTGTTTGAGTTAAAGAAATACCTACTCACAATGAATTGGTAGAACATAAGGCTCTTTATCCTCCAGTAGGAAGCATGAGGAATCTATAGAAAACAATCCACTATAGGTATCATGTCTTCGTGTCCTCTCAAATGCTTCATACCATCTACACTTAGAAATACAACATTTAAAAAAGCGGTAATCCAACTCAATAATTTCTTGTATTTTCCCAATATATTGTAGATTCCCTTCAATTATATTCTTATTTTTTGAGCTTGATCGAATGGATTGCTTGAAGTCAACCATGATGCCACAATCAAAGGATCGTCTCTTTACATCTACACTTTCTACACGATAATGTTGACCATATGCCCACATTGTTGGATATTTCCTCGCTTGTGAAAGATAATTTATTTCAGTGAAAAAAATATAATGACGAATATTAAAATAGTTAATAGTGTCAAAATTGTAAGGAAACAACATTTTGTAAAATTCCAACTGTACCTTTCTTTCACATCCTCTATACATGTTGATTTCATCTTCTTTTATGTTTGAATCTATACCTACATCTTCTATTTGATTTTTGAATTTGTTCAATAATCCATTCTAGTGTGCAATCTTTGCCCCATTCCCCAAGCAGATAAGTGGGAAGTGGAGTATTCCTTGGGTTCGATCTCTTAAACTGTGTCCTTGATTCTAACACTTCTTCTCTATTTTTATCATACAGATCAATCCATTTGTTCATAAAGTCCATGTGGTACAGAATGAACTTGTCGAGTATAGCACTTTCGTCTACACCTATTACATGTCAGCATGTTTATTCCAAACTCCAAATTTCATGTTGTTAATTTGACAAATAAATTATAGAGTAAATTAATGATTGCAAGAAAAATAACCACATTGATCATGAATTTACTTACTAATTTCTACTTGAACACCATTAGATTGTAGTTTTTCTTCATCAATAATATCTTATGCTCATTCTTCATCCCAGATACGCGGGCCATCTTCAAAATCCTTACCAAGGAATTCACACAGGAAGAAAAATGCTTCATTCAATGCATACCCTTCAACCATGGAACCCTTTGGATGTTCCTTTTGTTAGACATATCTTTTTATAATTTTCATATACCTCTCAAAGAAAAACATCCACCTCGTTGATACGACACCCACCAATTCAATGTCATCGACTAGGTGTATAAGTAAATGGACTTGTAGGTCCATGAAACTTGTAGGGAGCTCCTTCTCAAATACACATACAATTTTTGCAATTTCCTTCTTCCACTTTGTCACTTCACATTTGTGGATATCCTTGGAGGTCACCCACCTAATATGAGAATAGGAAATTAGTATGAACCTTTAGTAAAAAATTAAAATGCAATATAATATCTTTATGCCTCTCACACATGAATATTTCATATAACTACATACCTTGTAAATGCTGACAATCGACTTTTGGTATTCCTTAAGTCAATTGTAGGACAAGAATCCCCCCTAATTGCCAATGGAATGATATTCTATCAAACACATTTATGAAAAGGTCATTAGTAATTTTTTATCACACAACAAAATATCAAAATATATTTAGTACTTAATCAATGTTACTGGTAAATGTTAAATGATGATATATAATACCTTCATAAAATTATGAAAATCATGTGTTTTAAATCCTATGATATGTCCATCAACTGTAAAAGCTTTAGCCAATGATGACCCATAACCAATAGTTGTCCTTATTAAATGAACAACATTTTTTAGTTGGTCTAGCTCTTTTTTTTCAAAATCCATGGAGCTTCTGCATATGTTTCATTTTCCCTGTTTGGCCACAAATGTTTTCTATCAAATTTGGTACGTGAAAGAGCAATATCTCTCCTTGAAGACAAGGTGTCCTCTTTGCTTGATATATGTCGAAATATAGAATCTAGGACATTTTTGAAGATGTGCATAGGATCTAATAGGTGAGATATTAATAGATTCTTCCAGTAAGGGAGCTCATAAAATATGGATTTTATTTTCATTCCTTCTAGCATATTAACTACAACTTGTTTTGGTTCTTGAATTGAGTCACCCCAATCAAAAAAATCCTCCCAAGCTTTCAATTCAGCATCTTAATACTTCTTAAGCCAATCACTCGGACCCATAATCATGGGAGGGCCTCTATTTTCAACTTTTCCATCAAATTGATTCTTCAGGCAATTTCTAAACCTATGATCTCGTGGTAGAAAAACACTATTGTTTGTGTAAATAAATTTATGTAGATCTTTAGAATACCTCCCTTGAAATTATTTTGCACATCTTGGAAATGAAAATATACCCTTTGTTTGAAGCCCTGTAATTCAACAAGTAATGTTAATAAAAAAAAAAAAATAGTATAAAACTAAGTATGAAAGTTGGGATGAAAATAAATTATGAGTGTAAATATGTAAATATTTTATCTTACCAGAACAAACACCAAGTCCTGGGAAATCATGAATAGTCCAACATAGCACACCATACAACATGAAGGACCTATTTGATGGAGGACGTGATATGGCATACATTCTTATTCCTTTCCACAACAATTGCATCTCATCAATTAAAGGCGGAAGATAAAAATCCATGTTTTTAACTTGATGTTTTCTTGGAACAATGAGATTCAACATAAGGTGCTCCTTTCTAACACTCATCCATGGGGGAATATTGTGTACTATCAATCTGACTGGCCAAACACTATAATTTGAGCTTAGTAAAGAGAATGGGCACACTCCATCCATTGCAAGACCAAACCTGATACTACGGGGTTCATCTTTGAATTTTCTTGGCCATTTTTCCTCCATGTGTTTTATTGCTTTGGAGTTGACTGAAATTCACATGAATCCATCTTTAATCCTATTCTTTGCATGCCAGTCCATCAATTGTGCAAGTGACTTGTAATGAAACTTTCGTTGAAGTGTAGGTATAATTGGCATGTGACGTAAAACCTTCTTTGGAACTATAGGACCTTGTACATCTGTATGATATCTCTTTTCTTTGCATACATGGCATTCTACCTTGTTTTTTTTTTGATGAATAGGTAGATATCTATATTAATATAAAGATATAATTACAAATTCACAAAAAAGGGGCAGGTGGTGAAAAGGCACACCCTGAATGTCACATGGGCAGAGCCCAAAAAATCCAAAATATCAATCACATGGGCCTAGCCCAGAAGTCTAATAACAAAAAATAAAATTAAGCAGCCAAAGTAGTGCCAGTAGAGCCCAAGGGATCCCTATCATCCATATTTTTCCCCCATACATTAGCGGGGTTTGGAGTGACATCAGGAGGTGCACCCCAACTGTCATCATCTTTATCTTTATCTTCTTCTTTTTCGTGCCAAGGCGAGATTGCAAGAGCCAGCTGCAGAAAACTTTTGCCACTGGTAGGCCAGCTAGAGCCAGAAGCAGGAAGAGCATTAGAGGGCCACCTAGAACCACCACCACCACTCCCCATAGCACCACTAGAGTGCTAGCCCTGACCAGGATGCGGCAGAGGAGAACGAACCCACCTGGGAGGCCGGGAATCCTACCGAGCAGGAGGCTGGGAGCGGGAACGCGCAGAGTCACTCCACTTCCGGCCCTGAGAAGGCGACCGACCACGGGAGGAGGAGGGCGAATTAGGGATCCGAGCCACAGTACAAGGGGTATTGCCCCAGTGGTCCAGGAGGACCTTCAGGTGAGCCACTTCCAGTGCAACCTTGTTGGCTTGCACTTGAATCTGTAAGAGAACATTAGAACAAATAACTGCTTTAGCATAAATAGACACATTAACATCTAAATGAGAATGAGCAAATATACAAGCATTTCTATCTTTCCAGATATTGAAGAGGATTTCCACCCTAAAAGTGTGCCAAAACTGGGTGAACTTAGCCGGGGTTCCAGGCGGGTCCCCCAGCAAAACCATATGCCGAGAGAAGGGTTCCAGCCAAAAAGGCCAAAAGAAATCATGAATCCAAGTCCAAAGTTGTTGAGCTCTGGGACAAAACCAAAAAATATGCTTAAAGCTTTCAGACTGCCCACAAAAAGGGTAGCGAGGCTCAGGAACCCCCATATGAACAAGTCAAGAACCCATAGCAAAGCCTTGGAAAAGAATGCACCAAGAAAAGTGGGCCAACTTCTGATTAACAATTACTGACCAAGTGGCATCAAACCTCTTACACCAAGTATGGGAAGAGGAATTAAGAAGCCACCTCTGGTTCAAGGAACTGATCATAGGAAAATGGGGTGAAAGCCACCGGTAACCAAGCCACGACTGGTAGCTCCTGAGAGGAGTGTCTGGAAACCATTTCTAGTCTTTCCACCAAGGTTTGTGCCCACGAATGCCAACTTTGTGAAGCATGTCCGTCGGAATGGCACTCACCAGCCTGTCGAAAGTAGGACGGTCCTAGTTTTGAAGACTGTACTGGACTTTAAAAACATCCCATTGTAAGAGACGCATGGTAGGCCAGTGAAAGAGCTAATGCAGTGTTTGAATGCCCTTTTTATGAAATCTGAGGGCTTTGAGCCAAGGAGACTTGGCCAGGGGTTGACCATTTTGAGCCAGAAGGGGAGACCACCATAAGTTATGCTGGTTGATGGAAAACCCATCACGAAAACCAGCCCTGACCCAAAGGAGCCAAAACTTAATAGTTTCCCAAGAGCGCCAGATGCTCTTGGCCATAAAGGAGCCAGGAGGGTTTGGAGACCGATTCCTCTCTAGGCGGGCCTGTGAACAGGAAAACCAGACTGTATACAATGCCTGAGGAGAATTTTCTAGGCTTCATCCCTAGTGAGAGCTCGGATAATCCATTTGACATAGAGATCAGTCCCTTGTCCTTGAGTGGAGAGCAATCCAATCCCTCTAGAGTCCTTGGGGAGACAAAAAAATTCCCAAGCGACCTGATGAAAACCCTTGTGGGTTTCAGAAGAGGCCCATAAAAAACCGTGAAGCAACTTTTCAAGCCTACTGTAGGCAGTTTTAGAAGGAGCCCAATAGGAAGAATAGTAGATGAGAGTGGTAGCCAAAATTTTAGAGCACACCTGAAATTTTTCGGCCAGCAAAAGAGGCTTAGTAATCCAATATGCCAGCTTCTATTCAACCCTGGAAAGCATAGCTTGCCAAAGCTCCCGAGGGGAAGCCCGAAAGGCGAAGGGGATGCCCAAAAACCGAAAGATTTCTCCTTGCCCAATCCACTTCCAGTTATAGGTTTGGAGCCACACAGGAGTGGGGAGCATCAATTGTTTTTAGCACAAGGTCTTGTGCCATTGAATTGCAAAACCAGAGGCAAGACAAAAGGTATTAAGGAAATCAAGGGCAGCAGTGATGAAAACTTCATCCTCCAAAAGAGTGAGAAAAGAATCATCTGCGAAGTTGCCATTGATAAGCTGTTCCTGAGAGTCTGGGAGAGAGATCCCTTTAACACGTTGTTGGGAGACAACATGGGCCCGGAGATATCCAAAGCCCTCAATAGCTAGAACATACAAAGCAGGGGCAAGAGGGCACCCCTGGCGAATGGAACGAAAAAGACCAAAAGCAGAAGATTGGCGACCATTAATGGAAATGCAAGTCGAGGCATCAAAAAAAAGCATACAAACAGATTGAATAAAGTTGGGCCCAAAACCCAAGGCTTGCAACATTGCAAGAATGAAAGGCCATTCAATGCTGTCATAAGCTTTGGAAAAATCAATTTTAATGAACATCGCTTTCTGGTTCGACCGTTGGGCCCACTCCATGCCTTCCCAAACTGCAATAATGTTATCTAGAATAAACCTAGATTTAATGAAACCAGTCTGCTCAGGATGCACAACCTGAGGTAAGAGGTGATGAATTTTTAGAGTCAAGGCTTTGACAATGATTTTGTAAGAAACATTGAGAAGCGTGATGGGCCGCGAGTTACAAATATCCTCTGGATCCCCAGGCTTAGTATGAATTTAATATTGCCTTTATTTATTAAATTTCTTAGAGAATTGGTTTGAAAGACTTCAAGATAAACATGATGCAAGTCACTCCCAACACAGTCTCGAAGAGCTTTGTAAAATTCACAAGGAAAGCCATCAATCCCAGGAGCCTTATCATCGACCATGGAGGAAACGACTTCCTTGAGATCATCAATTGCTAACAATTGATCACAAAAAATTAATCTGGGCTGAAGAAAGCCTATGTGGCACAAAAGCAAGGCAGTCCTAAAGGGTTTGCTAGCGCATAGGCGTGGGGTCCTGAGCAGTGAAAAACTATTCATAGTAACACAAAAAATCTTGGAGAATGTTTGATAGCTTAGAGAGCACCTAGTTACCATCTTTGATTGCTTTGATGCCTGGGGATGAGTGCCTGGCACGAAGAGCCAAAAAAACTCTTTGGAGGCACAATCACCAATTTTGAGCTAGTGAAGCCGAGCTTTGATTTGAACGCCTCTGGCAGTATAATTATCTACCACTTGCTTTTTCTATATTAAATCCACCACCTTGACTTGATGTGACGAGGAGAAAGGACTAGCCACCAAATCCTCCATAGTCGTATGCAAGTCAACAGTGGTGGCCTCATAAGAATGCTGACGAAAGATAGCAAGTTGGCACCCATAAATGCACAAGAAACACGTAGTACGAATGATGGCATCATTCCACCAAGCAATCCATCCCATATGGCCAAGTGGTCTGCACTCTAAATTCCACACCCGGTGAATGTGGGCTAGGGTGGGCTTGTGAAAAAGCAAAGATGTGTTCAAGCAGAATTGATTCTTACACGTGTGAGGTTGACAAGATGCCCATTCAATGTGAAAATGAATTGAGAAGTGATCAGAAAGAGTCACATCCACTAACGAATTTACAGGCAAGGAAGAATTAGTAAAGGAAAAATAAGATTGAGCCGAGATCATGGCACGATCAAGGCGTTTAAAGACTCTGTCAGAACCAGCCTTGTAATTGCACCAAGTGTGCCAGAGAGAATGAGAATGGCGGCAGCCCATATTGGGATCAAGAAACCCCAATTTATTGCGCATGTAAAACCATGCCTCCCTTTCACTCGCTTCCCAACAAAAAGGCAAGGTGCCATTCTTGTCATACGCCATCTCTACCATGTTGAAATCCTCGCAAATCAACCAAGTGGCAACTGGCAAAGAATTGACAATCCAGTTCCAAAGCAAGCAGCGCTCAATGACATCATTAGAGGCATAAACATTAATAATCCCGAAGGAATGATTCTCAATATTGAGAAGAACCTAGACTACCCACTGGGAGGGGTCAACCCCATGGTCCACCACACAAGAATGCAATCATGGGGCCAAAAGAGTAGCAGCTCCACCACGACCAGCCTCATGCAAAGTGCAAAACATAGTACTGGCTAGCCAAATAGAGCGACAAGTCGAAGCAAGCAAAAAACCTGAAATTTTAACTTCCTGGAGACAAAGCACTTCAATCCCTGGGTAATTCTTCAAAGTATTCCTAACAGAATACTTCCTGGAGAGGTCAATTAGACCTCAAACATTCCATGAGATAAAATTCATGGAAAATCTTCCATACTTGCAGAATCCCGGTCCTCTTCACCCAGGGAAGAGAAGCTATTCTTCAAAAACTCTTGTGGAATAGAACTAATCTGAATAGAAGGAAAGAATCTCCATTTTTCACGCACATATTCACCTTCTTTCGGTGGAGGAGACGGGCTACGAGATCGCTGCTGAGTCCCCGTTACGAAGGAAAAAGTCGGTTGAGCATACAAAACAACCGCAGGCTGAGGTGTGGCCTTTGACTTGGGTTGTACAATAGCAGAAGTAACTCCTGAGGGAGTAGCTATCCCCTTCTCTGAAGGGTTTGAAACTAGTTTAGTTGGTTCAGGGGCCTTGGGTGCCGACCTAGAACTAGACAACTTTTTTTTCCGGTTTGAAACCGTAGTCCACTTTGTTTCAGCCTTAGCAGAAGGCTCTGTCGGATGAGGCTTTTCAACATCCTGTGACTAAGAGGATGTACGAGGAATTGTCAAAGGGAAATCCTTGATCTTGTGGTCAGCTGACTGGCACCAATAGCACATGTTTGGCAGATTGAAATATGTGACTTTCTGGGTGTGTCTAATATCACCAATTTGAATGTCTACAGACTCTTTCAAATCCTTGGATAAATCAACTTCCACATAAACCCTCTTTTGAGGATGGGCTTGGAAGAACCTATCAGGTTTGATACAAACAACCCTCCCCAAAGAGGAAGAAATATGGTTCAAGAAGGGCATGCATGACAAAGGTAATCTGAGAAAGTCAATCTAGACCGGGACACACATTTTGGAGTCTTCTGAGACAACAAAATTTTGGGTCCATGCCTGGAAAACCGACAAGGAAGACCGAACATACCAGGGCCCATGACCCAAAATAGCTTGGACATGACTAACTTCCGCAAAGTGGAACAAAAAAAAACCTTTGGTCAGATTTTGGACCATATCAAGGCGGACCCCATGAGGGACGCAGGCCTTGCTGACCCAATCTTTCAACACACTTTTGGGGGGAGTCCTCCCAACAAAATAACCCACAAGGGTGTGTTGTTCAAGCCATTGGCATGCAGAATGAAAATTAGGTAAAGGTAAAACTACATCAGCAGGGGCATCAAAATGCTTACCTCGTGAAAGACTTTCAGAACAAATTTTTGAGGGCATTTGTTCAGTGGGGGAGCCATTAAACTGCATCGACAAACCGCTAACACCAACAAGAATTGCTGGGTTAGTACTGGTTGAAGGCATAATAAACCCCTAAAACCGTAGTAAATGTGGCCATACTCAATGAAAGAAACAATTTCCTGCCCAGGAAGCACAGTATGATGTAGGAGGGGCCATAAATGAGCTCAGAAAACACAAAACCCTAGTAGAGCTCATGCACTGCTATTCGAACTGTAGTATGAATTTAGAAATCAACCTTCTACCTTGTTTTGATATTCATCTTTGTATAAAATGCAATCATTTTTACATGAATGAATTTTCTTATATTCAATCCCCAACTCAACCAACAACAAACACGCCTCTCTGCAAGTTGATGGCAACACATTCTCTTTAGGGAGTATTTTAGTTTTTAGTGCCATGTAAGATTGCCAAAGATTAAATCAATTGAATGTTTGACTTATGATGAACATGTTTGATATGTCAATCTATACTAGGACTATTTATATACAATATATGGTTTTAAAATCCCCTTAAAGAAATATAAATGAAGTTGATGAATGTTTATGAATTATGTACACCAATTGACAATGCAAAGTAAGAAATAGATTTCAACTCACTTCAATAGGGTAGTGAATCCTTTGTCTGACCAACCAAATAGTGACTTGATTTCTAATAATATTAATGTGCATGCAAGTTTTGAGGTTCTACTTGCACCCGATTTGAACACGGGTGTCTTCGAAGCTTGCTTGATGGAGTCTTGCAAGTTGTTATCATCAACATTACATTGGTGGTAATTACCCCTGCTATCATCATTACTGTCAACCATATGATCATTATTGTCATCATTGTTTCCATCCCCAAAGAAATATGTAAGTATTTCATTCAATCCTTCTTCATGCACTGCATTTTCACTACCATGATCATCATCATTAAGGCTAGGTGGCATGTCATCAGTGTATGTGTGTCTCATCAACTCTTCAAATTTCTCAGGTGGTAGTATTTTCTTCAATCTTTCTCTTTTCACCTTGGTATGGTTTAAATGATGGTTTGGATCATCCTCTCTAAATCTTAATAACTCAGTTGGATCTGGGTAATAGTATGTGTTTCATCAACATCTTCTACCTATCAACAAACACAAGAATTATTTAATGTTTGGCAACAATTGGATAAATCATAAATGTATCAATTTCAAAGAAATATAATCAAATATGGCTTAAAAAATAAAAATAAAAATTGTATGAACATATATAAATCAATTGAATAATGGAAAATTATTTTATAGACTACCTTTTTTATAAAATAATTTAAATAAACCCAATTTTTACAACATAGTTTATAGAAAATCAATC
Organism: Sequoiadendron giganteum; assembly: GCA_007115665.2. Lineage (NCBI taxonomy): Eukaryota > Viridiplantae > Streptophyta > Pinopsida > Cupressales > Cupressaceae > Sequoiadendron > Sequoiadendron giganteum. The sequence continues at coordinate 474,929,617 of CM021102.1, forward strand.
CACACTCATTTTTTATTCTTTGGTTTTCTGCCCTAACGAACATCCTTAGGGAGACCTTGTTCTTCCCTTTTCTTTCACACAGGAGTGTATTTTTAGAAGGGGTAATCAATCAATAACTCATCCCCAATGGTAAGGTCCATAATAGCCTCAACCATTATCAATCTATCAAACTCTCTTTCCATATCTCCATCTTTATCATTTATAACCTCAACAAAGTGACAATTCTATCTTACAGTAGGGTCCCTTCCCTTACTACTATCTATAAATCCTACAATATTTTTGTGTGTGTATGCACATCCATCTATATACATAAGATGACCTCTATTAATTTCTTTTCCACTTTCCAATTGGAGACGATGTGTATACATATTCTAATTTAGACCATATGCTGACATGCTAGGCTTATATTCCGCTAGCCTTCTCCATTCACCACTATAATATGATGGACCATAATATGGCATTAATCTCCTAGTGGTTTTTTCTGAATTGTTTTTATGTTTAGATCCCACATATATATTTTGGACAATAAAGAGGCCTAGATTCGCTCCATGAATATTGGAGGGTCATATCATGTAGTTGTATCCCCAAAATTGAAACACCTTGTACACTCTACGTAGTTGTTGATCACTAGGCCAAGCACAATATAGTCGACGATCAAATGTCTATTTGTAAGTTGATCTCAAACTTAGGGGAAAGTCATCATCTCCATCACATTCATTCCCATAGGGTATGTAGTCCACCTTCCCCCTGTCTTTAAGAAAATTATGCATCTTTAAACCAATTCTTGTTCTATGACTTATTTTCAGCAATTCTTCATCTTCTGAGCTGGTATATTGGCACATATTTTTGTTAGATGTATCATCTGATAAATGATCATTTCCCTCTAGGCTAGAAGTCAGTGATCCAGGAAATTTTAAACCAATAACTTTATTCTGTAAGTATCCATTAAAAAAAAAAAATAGTTATTTAAGTAATATAAAATAATATTTAACGAAGTATACATGTTATTTATATCGAATTGGAAAAATTCCTTACCATAATTCCTATTGGATTTGAATCGATTGTAGGAGGCATACTACCAACTGGAAGCTCATCATATATGTAATGTCTTTGTACAATTTCTCATTTGAATTGTTTATTTCCACGACATACAAAACATCCACAAACAACAATTTTCTCAAAGTATTCATCCCATGTACTATCGTCCTAATCAACCTCTTGTTCAGTGCAATCATTTGTTGTGTCTGCAAGATCCATTGTCATATCCTCTTCCATCGACTATCGTCTATATGATTTAACAGTTTTAGGTCCACGTCCACGTACATATATTCTTCTTTTGCTAGTTGAATGCTTAGGCTTTTCATTTTCTCCAATATCCATCTAAAATAATCAACAACATGCATTAATTTATGTCAAGATTGGATAATACATTATAAATTTTAATAAATTTACTGTGAAAAAAGATGGACGTATCACAAATTGCCATCAGATCATTTTTTTCTAAGGTTCAGTGCAATCATTTGTTGTGTCTGCAAGATGCATTGTCATATCCTCTTCCACCCACTGTCGTCTATGTGATTTAACAGGTTTAGGTCCACATCCATGTACACATCTTCTTATTTTGCTAGTTGAACACTCAGGCTCTGCATTTGCTATAATCTCCATCTAAAATAATCAACAACATGCATTAATTTATGTCAAGATTGGATAATACATTATAAATTTCAATAATATTATGAAAAAAGATGGACGTATCACAAATTTCCATTAGATCATTTTTTCCTAAGTTAAGTCAAAATTTGAGTACTTGATGTCTCGCTTCATCTGTTGTGTCCTCATTTGATATGACATGATCTGTTGCCATAGCCTTGTATCTCTCATATAATACACAACATAGTAAATAATGTTTAGTACACCAACTATATAATTTCAACGAATATGCTATCCAACACAAAACCTCACTTTAGTCATATATTTGACATATTGATATCATGCTTTGGCCATCCTAATTTTTAAACTTTTCCCTTGATCATAGAATCACATTTAATCACCATTCCTATGCATTTTCAACCAATAAGTTTGACCTCAAAGGCCTCATGGACAAAAAAATGACTTTATCTCCTCTATGTTGTAGCATTTGTGAATTCATAAACACTTTCCTCCTTTCGTTGAGGTTGCGTTCTCTTCTTACCTCTATTGTATCTGCAAATTCCATTGTCATATCTATTTCCACCCACTTTCCTTTCTGCGATTTAGTAGTTGTACACCGTCCATGTCCTCTCTCCATGGCCTCATTTGGATCCTGAAATACACAACAATGACAAGTCACATAACAGTTGTGCACCAAGAGAATATTGTTGAAATTATCTTGTTAATATGCTTGCTTTTCATTAAGACACACTATGAAAAACAAAATAGGACATTGCAACATTTTGCTCTTCACAAAAAGTTTACACACAAAATCTTGACAAATAGAGCTCAAATCTCTCTAGGAAGCATGCAATACACATAGGATGTTGATGCAATGTCAATGTCACATTATAATGATTTAGTTCTCATAGATGATTTTTCATAATACCCCAATAAGCCCTATATCTAAGATGATAGTAATGAAATAGGGTTTGTCCTTTTATACAAATATGTAACATGCAATTTGAAATATTTCACACTTTAGATGACTCATCTAGTTGTATAGGGGGAACATGGGCCCATTTATATTTAAATTTAAAATTTTAGGGGTCATTTCTAAGTTCACAAATCTAACCTCTATTAGTTTTGCACCCACAAAATTGACATGGGATAAGGAATAGATAAAATAGGGAACCATGGTTGCTCCCTTGGAACATATGAAGATGAAGTCAATTTAGGATCAATTTATTTATCAGCTTCCAAGCAAAATACATCATTTTGCATTGCTAGGTGCTAAATTAGGTGCACTTTGCGCTGCCTTTGGCGCCCCAAACAGATCACATTTAGGGCTGAAAGTCGACGCTAAATTTGGCGTTAACTGCATCAACTATAGCACCGAATAATGAATCAATTTTTTTTAAAAAAAAATTCCCACGTCAAGGAAGAAATGATAGGAGAAAAGCGCCACGTGAAGGAAGAGAGGAGAAAAAAGGGAAAAATGCATTTTTGAAACCCTAATGCCCCAGTTCGCTTATCCTTCCCATCCTAAGATTTCGAGACAAGTCATTAAACTATCTGCCCACAACAACCATGTCCCATGGTAATAGAGGTTGGTCAAGAAAATATGAGGAGATAGGGCTTTTGAGACGACAGCTGAATGGGTATGTGCAGGATCATGATGGGCCAAAATGTGGCGATATGTAAGTGATATGATGATCCATGTGGCTGATGACTTTTTTTTAACCCAAAAGTGATGAAATGAAAAGGGGTTTTAAAGGAGTTTCTTAGCATTCCACCCATATAAATTATGCTTTACTTTCAATTTAATAAATAATTATTATTCATTTTCTATTTGAATTACGACAAAATTCCTGATTGATAGGTTGATTGAAAAACATCTATAACTTTCAAACAGTATCACATTTTTTGAATCCGAAACATGTGTCACATTCTATGATTCACATACTATAGGAAAAAAAAAAAAAAAAGAATTTCATGAAGTTTTGACCAAGTTAAGGTGGTTAGACAGACGAGTTTTTATATTTTTTAAAATTTGTATTAAAAAAATCATAAATAATTATTTACTTGGAAAAAAATTATAAAAAAATATGCATCACATCGGGACATGAGTCCTACTTATATCTAAAAGCTTATAAAAAATATTATCATTTTATTGTGGTTAGGGTGGTCAGACAGATACCTACTTCTTATTTTTACCCTGAAATTTAAGTACTACTGCATTGAAATTTCAAATTTTGACCAGATAGATTTTATTTTTTTAAATAAAGGTCTAGTAGTTTAGAAACTACATTCAATTTTCTAAATATTCTATTTTTACATGTTTTTGAAATAATATAGATAACTTATTCAAATTTTTATGTCAATTTTCTTAACTTTGATTTTCTGAGTTTTCATTGCCACTTAAGGGCCTATTTTTCCATGATGATCCTGCACATACCCGAATAATAGATCATTTCCTCAAATTTATGAGACCTTCAGGCTTAAATTAGAAATTACTAATTTTCACTTATTCTTTTACAAAACAATGAGCTCATGGTTTCGTATTGATTGTGTGCACACATTCATTTTCTTTCTAATAAGAGGATGTGACTCGACCATGGTACCTATATGTGTTAACTCTCAATAAAACCACACTTTGCACCCTTTTTATCCCCCAAAGAGTAACATTCTATACAGGTGCACAAACGTTAATTTTTTACAATACATTTGTTTTATTTTTAATATATTTATAATCTTTCAAAAATATTTATATTCTATACAGGTGCACAAGCAATTGATTCATATGTATTTAAATCCAGAAAGAGAGTCATTCAAGGTAAAACTTTCATACCACAAATTGGATGAAAACTTTCATACCTTACAGTGTGTACTTTGTTTGCCTCCACAGACTGGACACAAATAATTTTCCCTAGGTCGCCTCAAAATTTCAAGCAATAGAAGGAAGAGAATAGATGGTGGAGACTCTAGCCACAATGAGGTAATTCATTGTCAATTTATAGATTTGTAAATGTTTCCATTGTTTCTTTCATTTTTAGTTTTTATTTTTTTATTTTTAAATTTAAAAGAAGAAATTCATTTTATATATATATAGGGACATGAGACTGACGAAGATAAAGAGGCATTGGATTCCATATTGGGGGAAGAGGCAATGAACAAATTGGATGTTGTGGATTGGAAAATGCTTGCCAGATACGTAGAAAAATGATCTATTGAAACCCCTTGAACATTGCAACCAAATCAAACATGTCAAAGAGAATCAATTGATTCCCCAACAAGTCCTGGATCGAGAAAAAGATCCAAGAGGAAATCAATAACAATAAACTCTAGGAATGTAGAATGGGAGCAGATGCTTCCACTGTCCCAACCACTCCCAGGACACAAAATTCTTCCACCACACCAAGATTTGCATCTTGCATTGGTAGATACAATACCATGATATAATACGATGTGGTTTTAGGGGAAGCCTGAATGACAGATGTTGGAAAAGACCTTGTGAATAGGTTGAAGGAATCATGCCTTCAATGGTTCAAAGACCATGTACATTTTCCATTCTCAAAGATTCCCATACACCTGCAAAAGGAAGTTATCAATGACTTGGAGATTGAATTTGGAATAGGTTGGTCTGTGAAGAAGGTAAAGCTATGAATGTCTCAAAATTGCAAGAGATTTTGGTGCAACCAAACAAAGAAGATAAAAACATCCCTCCCAAGCTAAGGCTAAAAAAAAGGTCACTTGATGTAAGTCTCAAAGTATGGAAAGAGCTTGTAAAAGCATATGAGAATTCTGATGCACGAAGGAAGTCTGGTGAGGAGAGTACATAGGTATTTGAATTTTCTCATAAGATTATATCAAATTTATTAAACAATTTTTCAATTTTATTTGTCCATAGTTAAATTGAATTAGTATATGTTTCAGGACAAGGCCTCCAAGGCTAGGCTTCAAAAACTTCGTGCCATGTATCACAGTGGCCAAAAAGGTTTACAGGCCTTGATCTGTACATTTGTAAGTATATTTAATATGTTAAATATTTTTTTTTTTATTTCCTAGGACAGATTAAATGATTGCATATTAATTAGTTTAACTAGTCCATGTTCCATGTTTTGACAGGAGGATAAATATGGCTAGCATCCAAAATAATTTGAAAAGGAAAGTTACAAAGCAAAAAGTGGGCTTGTTTTATAATCCGGATAGAGAACGAGGTATCAATAGTTGAATTTCAATAACTTAGTTGGATATTGTTGTGTTAATATGTCAATTTTCATTTCTTGTGTTGAGTTGTTTATTGATGCGTAGGATGACTTATAAAGTGCTTCTTTGTTGGCCCTAGATCCCACTCAATTGTCCCATTATTTCATGTTGAGGAAAAAAATATTGTGTGCCTTAAAGGGTAGTGGGTGACATTCATGCCTTATTTTCATCGCATATTTTAATGAATCACCATGGTCTTTTAATATCTGTTAAGTGTCCTCATTTAAGTTATGAGTTGTATCATTTGAGTAACTTAGTCCCATGTTGATTTGATTTATCTTCTTTTCTCTCAAACATGGTATCTCAAGGAGTGCTTCCTTGAATTCATGTTTCCATTCTACTAAGTGATCCACATGCATCTTTGCCATCCTTACTCATGATGTTGCCATTCTTTTAACATGTAAGAATGTTTTTATGCATCTTGGTAGGCATCCTATAGATCTAACACATCCTTGTAGTCTACATCACTTGGCGTAGCTAACCAACCACTTAATTTGTCCATCAAGCTACATTGAGAGGGGGGGTGAATCAGTGTTGTGCGAAAATTAACTTTATTAACCTTTATCTTCAAGTATTAGCAACATTCAACCATAATGCTTAAACATGAAGCAAATAAACACAACACCATAACACAAGGATTTTTACGTGGAAACCTTGTTAGGGGAAAAACCATGATGGATGGTCAATCCACAATATGATTTGAGTATACTCAAATAAAGTTTACAATATGGGGAATGCACTTGCATTTAGGTGCACTGCCTAGAGATCACTGCTCAAAGGGAAGACTCACTTCCTTACAAAGAGAATCATATTAAAACCATTTGAGAGTTTGAACTAAGAAAAAAAAACATCTACATATGCTTGATTACAGTTTCGGTTAGGTACAATATTCAATATTCTATCCTACAGACTGATTCTTTACTTCTGCTATGTTCTTCTCACACTCGCAACATAGATCCTTCATGCACAAGTGAAACTATGTATTATCCCTCTTCTGCTCTGCTCTTATTCATAGTTCACATCAACACACACTCCATACATCATCAAAATCATACAAACGATCTCATATATATATATATCCGCAACTTAGAATTCAATTACAGTATGTCGGCTTCAATAGAACAAAGGAATATTTACATCTGTTAGCTCAAATCATGAGTAAATTATAATGAACATACACAATGGTCAGCGACAACTTAGCTAGGACCCAAAAAAAGATGCACAAACATAAAAATAATTAACTAATTACTTCCCATACATCCGTGACATGATACATTCACGAAGTTGGCTCCAGTACTAATAAAATAGAGAACTAGCCAACCGTATCTTCTTACTTGCACATAGATCAATATGAGGCACTGAGACTTATGAATAATAATTAGCATACAACGATCAACCTTCATTGAGATATGCAACACAAAATATTTTATTGAAGATCTGTATGAGAATCGATGAACCCAAAACTATCAGATGCTCTGTTCTTCCTTAATTGTTTGCAATTTGACTGCCAGTAGGAACAAATGATGATGCGCGTACCCAATTACCGACTAGGGTTTCCATCAATGACAACACTAGATGATATTCACAATGTGTCTTTCCAACAATCTCCCCCTTTGGCATTTATGGCAACACTTAGTGAAAAATGACTAAGTGTCGAATTAGTACCAACATAAACTACACTGCCCAAAATTTTAAAAAATGAAACACTTCTCCAAAATACAATTCTCCCCTGAGATGATTATGCATTTTTCACTCTTCTCTCTCCCCCTTTGACATCAATGGCAAAGGAAGGAATCTGCATGCCAAAATTTTAACAAAACTATTATGAACAAGTTGCTTATGTACAAAACAAGCTTCATAAACTTGAAAATGTCTGAAAAATATTTCTTCAGCAGAGCCAAATTTGTGTCCCAAAATCTTTTGAGACTCTCCAAGATTGTAATGTGTCCACAAACCAAATAGGACTGTGTCTTTGCAGACTCTAGGTTTGTTGGATCACTCACTGCTTTAGCATCTTTTGCTTCTTTCAATGCACTAGACATAATTTCTATCTTTGGGCCAATTAGACCTCTAAGTTCACATGCTCTTGCAACAATTTTGTCATTTTCATGTTTCAAGCTCTTTATTCTATCAAACAGATATATCACTTCACCTTCTAACTTTCCAACACTACCAGTTAAAGGATCAAACGCATTAGAAATATTAGCTAATTGTTTTTCAAATCCTTAACCTTTTTCTCATTGTCATCAGTAAACTTTGAAAAAGACAAACAAGAGTTGTAAATATTTCCACCTTTGGATAGAGCATTATTTTCCATATAGGTGGCTAGCAAAGTTTTATCCTTAGCAATCATTTCCTTCAGCCCATTTAATCTTTTAGCATCAAATTACTTTTGAACTTTAATCATAGCTGATTTTTCAAGTGACTCAAAATGAGTACTTACTGAGTTGATGAGCCTCTTTAGTTCACTAGAGGAGGAACTGGTTGAATTTTTTACATGAGTGGGCATTATATTTTCCAAGACTCCAGATGCAAGATTTAGAAGTTCACTATCCTCAATAAGGGACTTCAACAATTCTTCTCTAGATTTTGCTTGGGCGAATGAAGCAACTTTCATTTTCTGAATTGGACTCAAAGTAGATAGGTCAATCAAACCTTCAATCAGTTTAGGATCAAACTCTTCTTTTTGTTCCACTAAGAATTTATTCACTACCTCTGCAGTGTCTCTTACTTCTACTGGAATTTCTTAACATCAACCTTCTTCTCTTCAACCATCACTTCCTCAGTTGCAGGTTCTGACTTATTTTCAGGGATCTTTGCTTTCTCAACTGATACATTTTCTGGAACTTCAATTTTCATAGGGATTTCTACATTGTCCACTTCAGGAGGGATCTGAGTATCTACAACTACATCTTGTTTCTCTTCTTCTTCTTCTTCTTTTTCTTCTTCTCCCGGACCAGATGAAACATCATGAGTTCCTTCAGGTACAACATCAATTCTGTTGTTTAACAAAACTTTTCTCAGAATATGTTCTGTTTCTTCTACAACTTCCTTGGTTTGACCAATCATCAACTTATTCACTCTAGTTTTAATTTTAAACTCCTTCTTGGCTTTGTTTAGAATTGACTTTATTTCTTCCACAGAAGCTACTGGGCACAATTCAACAAGAATTATTTCTCTCATCCGTTTTTCTTCTGATCTGGCATTAACTCTCCTAATCTCCAAAATATCATATAAACTTTTGAATAAATTTGGCATTATTTCAATAAAAAATTTATTGAAAATATTCAAATTTTTTATTGTTGCCTCCTCAAGAATTCTTTTATCAAATTGACCAAAATACTCATAGCATTTACAAAGTGGCTTGAGATTTCCATCCTTAACCAAATCCTTTTAAAACTTCCTCTACTGACATACCTGGATTTTCAATTTTTGCCTTCTTCTTTGCTTGATCATCTACACTAGAGGGTTTAATTTTTATAATATTTGTTGCCTTGGTGCCTTGATGCTTTATTTCTTTAACACCTTCATCAGACTCTGTTTCTTCATCATCAGAAACTTCTACATAGACTCTTTTGCTCTTATATTTCTTCCTCTTTCCTTGTTTACCGGATCCCTTAGACTCAATTTTTAAAGGGATTGATTTTGTTGCAGGGGTAGAATGGGAAGCAAAGCTTCTTGTTGATCTGGTTCGAGTAGATGGTGCTGCCGAACCAACAGATTTAGTTTTTGCTGTCTCCTTAGCTGCTTCTTTTGCTACTTCAACTTCTTCTCTTTTCTTTCTGGCTTGTCTTATTTTCTCAACGGGTATTCCCATACTTTCTCCAAAGATTTCTACCTCTTTTCTAACTCTTTTGGTTAACACAGGTTTCCTAAGCTCATTGTGAACTTGCATATTCTTTTCAACATAGGCACTAAATCTCTCTTTTGATTGATCTAGATGCTTTCTTAATAAATGTTCTACATACATCTCTAGAATGCGCTCCTCAACTTTGTATCCCATCAGCATGATCTAGATTGTTCTAGGATCAACAACTTTCATCATACATTGATCAATATCCACCAGAAAGCAAATTGTATCCTTATATTTCTCTACAATGGAAGTGGGAATCTTCTCTCTAGCTTGCATCATACTCTGAATTTTTTTGAAGTATCCCCAGATAGTGGCATTCTTTGTCCTAGTGTCTACATATCTATGAAAGAGATCTCTGATCTAAGCAGCTACCAGTTTGTCTTTTTGCTAATGAATCTTTATGAATCCCACAACCTCACCCATGAAATAAAAGAATAAGCATAAAAGCAAGTTGCCATACTTGAAATAATTTTTCTTATCCTTCTTTATCTTCACAAGATTTTCCATTAGCTAACTCCTCAAAAATTCACAAAGATTATAATGCATTTTCTTTCACCATCTGGTAAGTAGTGTAAATGGTTGTACCAGATATGGAGTTGTCTTGGCTAAAATGATAAATCTTGTACCCAATAACCATAGATGAGAATTTGACATCTACATCAACAATGTCATCGATTGTCATTGCTCTTCTATCATATTTAGAACCGGTTGCATCTGTGACTGTTTGATTCTTCACTGATTTCAAAATTGGTAAACCATCAGAAGAATTTAGACCTATTACATCACTGATAGCCTCCTTTGTGATTTTGAAGGGTATTCTTAACCACATGAATTCATCATGGACTCGACTCAAAATCTAACGAACCCATTTCGACTCTTCAAAGACAGGAAATTTAACAATCTATGTAAATTTCTTTTCTTCTAGGGTTTTATATTCCGGCTTCACACAAAAGTCTTCACCTATGATGTGATTATTATATAAATTCAATAGTTGTGAACTTCCAAGTTCTTCAATATTCGCGTGAATATAAACCCTAATATCCTCTATGTGTAACACACCATACATAACGGATGAAAAAGCTCCTAATGGATTAGTCTCAACAAACTTGTAGGGATGCCATTTGAATTTTGGACGGGTTTTGTCCTTAACTTCAACTACTAATGGAGTAGCCATTATCAATTCACAATTTCACAGTTTTGTTGATAAATACCTTTTCATTGGATCACAGTTTGATTTTTGAAAGCTTCTTCACACTTGAATTTCGCCTTAATTTGCCAAGGTTTTCCTCAGAGCTCTCCTAACATATTTTCTTCAAAATACAAATTGAAAAATGAAAGATAGAAATGACTTTTTATCACTCGCATACTTAACCCTTTTTGTCGCAATAAATTATTTTACCCTAACTCATCCGGTTACACTGTTTTCATGCATTGTGAGAGATAGATCTTCTGCGAACCTCCAACATTGCATAATACTTTCTCCAATAGGTTCAAAAACATCTATAGAACATCTATGCACATACTGGACTTATCCACATTCCAGTGTTAGTTATCGATAAAGGTTTAAAAGATTTTCTTAACAACTCCCCTAGACCAAAGGCTTAAAACTAATTCCCGAATGAACTATCAGAAGCAGGTTCTAGTGCTGGTGTATTTTCTTCAACAAAGGGAATCTTCTTCGCCCATTTCTTCTGCATATGCTTCCTGACCACATCTATAGTGAATTTTCCTTTTCCATTAACATCCTTTTGCATGCTCCTTCTTTGATTTATTGGACCTCTTTTGTTCCGACAGTGTGTAGCAATGAGACCAAATTTGTTGCAGTGATATAAAACAACATTTTTCTATCTAGACCAGTTGTTCCACTGATTTCCTTTTGATCTGCATTGGTTAGTTGTATGTCCAAGTCTATTTCATGTATAACATCTGGCATTCTTATGAAATTTGTTCATCACATTTATGCATTTATTTGACTTATGACCAAACTTATTGCAATTAAAACACTGACCTGAGAATGACGAACCACTTGATTTCATCCTACTTATACACTAAGAAGCCATGTGTCCAAATTTGTTGCAACTGAAATAATATCCATTAAATCTCTGAGCATTAGGTTGCCTTACTAGATACCTTCTAGACTTGTTCATCTGATTTCCTCTTCTGAATATCCTTTGACCTGATCTGGAACTTTATCCTTCTTCATATCCAAGACCTCACTTGTCACCATTTGTCCTCTAACTGCTAATTAGTTCATCAAGCTTGGCTGAGCTAACTTTGAACTTCTCCTTGTACTCATTTGCAGTAGCAAGATCATTTCTGAGATCATCAATATGCTTTTCCAGCATTTCCTCATTGTTTTTAGATTGTTCCAATTCATCATCCAATTAGATGCATAGTTCAGTTTTTTATTTTAGGGACTGTGTTAGGTTCTCTTCATTCTTCTTTCTGTCTTCAATCTCCTTGGTCATCTTCATCATGATAGATTCCATTTCATGCTTTAGGACTGTATTGGGTGAAGCCACAATAGTGGTTTACAATTCAAGTGAGGAAGGAAAACTCACAAAAATGAATACATGGAAAAAAACTTGATTTTAGGGGTTCATACGAACCTACTGGTTCAAGCAAACCCTTTTAATTATTTCCCACCCAAAAACTCAACAAAATCCCTTATGGAAGGGTGGTTCGCTCGAACCCCCGTCATTCCTCGTCCCCCCTTGAGACACAAAAAATGCCTAAATTTTGGCACTTCGAAGCTCGGGTTGAGGATGAAAATGGAGGAATCTTCACAAACCCAACTGGAATCAAGTAGTCCTCAGAACGTGCTATCCGACAAATATAATTTTTATATGTTTTGGTTTTATTATGTATTTGTTTTTTTAGTTTTATTAAACATAGGATTTTCATCGAAAGTGAAGGTCTTTGTTCTACACATGTGGAAAAATAGCAGATTATAAAAAAAAAATTGAATTTCGATATATACTAAAAAAGTTACACGTTATATGGTCGCGATATATCTGAATTGTAATTGGTTTCACTTCGAAACTTGATTAAAAAAAAAATTCAATAAAAAACTATCTAACCAAGTGGAAGCACTAGATATCGGAGTTACAAATCTAAATTTGAAAGAATTAGAATTTTATCCTTCATGGAAAAAAAGTTATGCATTATACAGTGTGCGTCACTTTTTTAAAATGTTGTTTTCTAAAAAATACCAGTTTTCGTGGGAGATGGAAAAAGAAGTGTAATCTGATTCCAAATTTTTTGAAAAATATTTTTTTGAATCTACAGACAAAATGTGATGAGACTCTAGTTTGCATCATCTCCAAATTCCTCACGGTTTAGCTACTATAGGTGCCCGAATGTGAAGATTTAGTTTAAAATAATAATTTCAGTGTTGAGTTTGGCCAAAAATTATAAACCACTATTGTGGGATCACCCTATTATCTCTGGTAAGCTTTTCACATTCTTCTGTCTTTTCCTTTAGGGATTGAATGAGTTGTTCTTCTTCAACGCTCTTACTATCATTCTGCTTAATCTGATCACAGAGTTCCTTTCTTTTCTTTCTAGAATTATTGATTGTGTCTTTCAAAGACAATGAATTTCTCAGCATCCATGAGGTTTGCTTGCAATTTATGAACTTAAGCCTTTGACTGATCAAGATCATCCAGGGCCACCAAAAGCTATTGTTGAAGACTGCTTGAATCTATTGAAACAATTTCCAAGATCTCCCCAAGTTGTTAGAATTTTTCAGAGGAACTATCTCTGATACCAATTGTTGGAAACAAGCTACACTGAGAGGGGGGGTGAATCAGTGTTGTGCAAAAATTGACTTTATTAACTTTTATCTTCAAGTATTAGCAACATTCAACCATAATGCATAAATATGAAGCAAATAAACACAACACCATAACACAAGGATTTTTACGTGGAAACCTTGTTAGGGGAAAAACCATGATGGATGACCAATCCACAATATGATCTGAGTATACTCAAATAAAGTTTATGTTAGAGTAAATGTTTTAACTTAATTGTGTTGATTAAGTTACCTTTATTCCCTTCTTAAGATTTCACTTTAGTTTGCATAAAGTGACATTTAATAATTATATTAATTATTAAATGTTTTCCTATTAGGGTTTCTTTTAGGGTTTGCATGATCTCCTTAAGGATTGATCCATTATATTATTAATTCCTTTTTGTTCTGATAAGATAATTTCTCCATTTTTCAGAGCTTCAAACCCTTGTTTGTTTTTTCCATCCATTCTCTTCCTTGTGATAGGTATCCATTTGCATGCAGGTGTTCTTGGAGTCTGAAGTTGGTTTTGACAACTTCTACATGGTATCAGAGCTTTCCTGTTGCATGCCTATTCTTGTTTGAAGAATTTGGAGCTACAAGGGTTGGACCAAGCATTCACAATTTTGGGGTTTGCTTTTTTGATCCAGGGAATCACTTGCAATTTCAAAGCATTTTGAGTCCAAATGGACCTCGCTGTTGGATCCACAGCGGTTCAAAACCCCTAAATCGACTGTTCATTCATCCATTTTGGACAAAGTTGATTTGAGAGGCAAATTTTTTTTACCTGTATGGCCATCTACGCGCGGATCGGAGAAAAAAATCATGGTAAAATATATATATATATATATATATATTTTTTTTTTTGGAATTTATTTTCGTCCACAATTAAAAAAAATAAAAAATTGTAAATGTATTTTGATTTTTTTTTTTAAAAATCAAATAAAAAAAAGCCTTTTAAAGGCTTGCTTTCAGTTTTCGCCTTCATAGAGGTGGGGGTGCCTCCCCACCAAAGTTTTTCAAAATTTTTATTAAATTTTTTATATTAAAAAAAAAAATAATTTTTTATGTAATAAGCCCTATTGAAGAAATGCGGTGACGGCTATTTGGCCGTCAAATTTAGGCCTGGTTTTTTGTTGCGATGGTCGTATGATCGTCAAATTTAATCCTGCACTGTATTTTTTCCCCTTTGGAGCTATTTTCTTCCAGAGGCCATAACTTGGGCATACGATATCATTTTTTGGTAAACGAAATATCGTCGGAAAGCTGGTTCTGTCAAATTTCCAGTGGTGTAGGTCTCATTGCTTCATTTATCTATTGGTGCATTCTACAACTAGTTGAATTCAAATGAGCTATTTTTAGTCCTGAGCTCGTAACTTTTGACCAGTTTCTTCGTTTTTCGTGATCTCAGCGACGTTGGAACCATATTTCAGAGCTCTTCAGTTCCATCCATGCAATTTTTCCAGATTTCACTCCAGGTATATTTTATTCAATTTTTTGTGTTTTCACACTTTGGTGAATTACCTAGACATATTTTCTCTTGGGAACTTCTCGTTTCCATGGGATGCTTTGTTTTTGGCTGTTCTTCATGTATTTCCAATTTTTTGTCCTTTGTGGACATTTTAAGTATCATTTGTTAGAAATCTTCTATGTAAACACACTGAGATAAAGTGCCACACTATTGTACATATATTTTGGGGATTTTGCACAAAGGTTGTGCCATATTTTGTACTTGCACTGTATTATAAAGTGCCATGGGGGGTTGTATAGTGCCTTTATTTTTGCCATCACACCTTTGTCCGGTGAGTGTCCCTCCACAACGACAGTGGATCCATATGATTCCAACCTCATGCATGTGTGCTTTGTTTTGCACACCACTTTTTCAGTTGCAAGTGCTTTCTTGTGCACTTTCAGATGTTGTTTCTTCTCCTTCATGCACTACAGGGTGTTACACACCATTTCAGTGGATCTGTCAGGCTCTCCCAGTTCAACATTATGGGGGGGTGTATACTGTTCGTGCTAATGCTTCCTTGGCTTCGCCTTGAAAGGAATCTTCCATTCTCAGTTGATCAATGTTTTTCAGACTATTGGTACTTGTGCCATCTGTATCTTCGTTCCAGGTGTTTGCCTTTGTTTTCCATTTGATTCAAGTAGTATCATTTGGGGCACTCATGCAAATTGTTGTCTTCTTGATCCTAATCATCTTATCTTCAGAGGAGGTTCTTCAACACCATAGCAGTCATCTTTTGACAGTTGTTTGCAGCTTCTTCTGCTTTAGTGATGTTCTTCATGGCTTTCTGCATCTCTTTTTGGAGTAGAGTTTTTCCCATTAGGTTTTCTCTATTTCTCCACTTTACAGAGATTTGGTTATATTTGGATACCTGATCTGGCCTAGTTGCCGGGACCCATGTTTACTTTCCTACATTGTAGTTGCCTTTGCTTTCTTGCACTTGTTTGTAGTTGCACTCTTGCTCATCTTAAGGGGGGGTGTTAGAGTAAAGGTTTTAACTTAATTGTGTTGATTAAGTTACCTTTATTCCCTTCTTAAGATTTCAGTTTAATTTGCATAAAGTGACATTTAATAATTATATTAATTATTAAATGTTTTCTTATTAGGGTTTCTTTTAGGTTTTTCCTAGTAGGGTTTCTTTTAGGGTTTGCATGATCTCCTTCTTAAGGATTGATCCATTGTCTTTTCATTAATTCCTTTTTGTTCTGATAAGATAATTTCTCCATTTTTCAGAGCTTCAAACCCTTGTTTGCTTTCTCCATCCATTCTCTTCCTTGTGACATGTATCCATTTGCATGCAGGTGTTCTTGGAGTATGAAGTTGGTTTTGACAACTTCTATAGTTTACAATATGGGGAATGCACTTGCATTCAGGTGCACTACCTGGAGCTCACGGCTCAAAGGGAAGGCTCACTTCCTCACAAAGAGAAACAAATTAAAACCATCTAAGATTTTGAATTGAGAAAAATAGCATCTACATATGCCTGATTACAATTCCGATTAGGTACAATATTCAATCTTGTCGTACAAACTGACTCTTTACTTCTGCTCTATTCTGCTCACACTCGCAACATAGATCCTTCATGCACAAGTGAAACTATGTATTATCACTCTTCTTCTCTGCTCTTATTCACAATTCACATCAACACACTTCATACATCATCAAAATGATACAGATGATCTTGAATATATATATATATCCGTAAATTAGAATTCAATTACAGTATGTCAACTTCAATAAAACAAAGGGATATTTACATCTGTCGGCTCAAATCATGAGTAAAGTATAATGTGCATCCACAACAGTCGACCACAACTTAGCTAGGACTCAAAAAAAGATGCATGAACACAAAAATACTTAACTAATTACTTCCCATACATCCGCGACATGATACATTCACGAAGTTGGCTCTAGTACTAATAAAACAAAGAATTATCCAACCTAATTTTCTTAATCACACACAGATCAATATGAGGCACTGATACTTATGGATAATACTAATAATACATTGAGATATGTAACAAAAAATATTTACTAAAGATCTCTATGAGAATCGATGAACCCAAAACTGTCAGATGCTTTGTTCTTCCTTAACTATTTACAATATGACTGCCGGTAGGAACAAATGATGATGCACATACCCAATTACTGACTAGGGTTACCATCAATGACAACACCAGATGATATTTGCAGTGTCTCTTGCCAAAAAAATTATGTCTTTCAAGTTAAAAAAACTCCATAAATAAAGAAATCAGCAGTAAAAAACCTACAACCTAATCTGATCAACATTGAGAAGCGTGTAATACTAGACTTCTTAACATTAAAAAGATAAATGGAATTTCCTTAACACCTAGTAGAGCTATCCAAAAAAGCTAACTAAAAACACAAACTTGCTCTCGCACATAATGGCTTGATGGCTGGTTGTCATAGAAGTCAAACTACCGAAGTAACAACACTGATCAAGTTAACATATATGCATCATTTGCATAAATAGCTAAACCATTTATGTGCATGAATAAATAGTAGAAGGATGTAGATGAACTCAATTCATCTGACTTTATGCCTCTTGGAAGACATTCCTCTTGAATCTCTAATATCAAGTGCCCAAGACTTCCCTGTAGCTTTTACCTTTCGTCGCTGCCTTTCCTCTTCACTGTCAGACTCGTCTCCTTTTTTCTTATTTGCATTTTTGGCTTCTATTTCTAATTCATCCCATATTTTACCTTCCTCCTCTTTAGAATCTTCTTCTTCTTCTTCTTCATCCTCATTTGACCCCACAAGAGATTCATCTTCTGAACCTTCCTCATCTGATTTTGATTCCTCTTCTACATTAGAGGGTTCATATCCTTGATCTAACTCTTTTGAATTATCAGAATCAAAATCACTAGCTTCCATATTCAAAAATTCCCAACCACCATCTTCAATAAATTTATCTGGATCATCATTAATAGTCTTCAAAATTGGCCACTAGTTCAAGTTCATTATGCTTTCATAATACTTTATATCCATGGAGTTCAGCCATTCCTTGATGCCATCAAGTGAAGATTGAGGAATGGTGTCAATGTAGAGTACATCACGCTTGAAGTCTTTGAAAACAATAGCCATATAAAATGCATTTTTCCCAATTCCTACTCTCTCAAGGTTAACAATCTCAATCTCACTAATAGTGATTACTAAGAAAGGTAATTCCACCAACTCTACCAAACATTTTACCGTAGGAATAATAAAAGCAGAGGCTTTGAAAGGAACTCCATGAAAACCAAGCTCTTAAATGGTATATCAAACTCTACTTCAAAATATTTTAGATGAGGCTTCTCCCATAGCTCTCTTACTCGCTTGACAAATCCTTGAAACTCTACATTGATTTTATTTTTCTTGTCCCTCTCTTGCTGTTCTTCCTCAATTTCATCAGGATCATACATTGACCTTCTTGCCCCTCCTAAAGTTTGGACCACATCCATTACCTCAACATAAAATTGGACATCCTTGGTATTCTTGGTTCCCATGCCATGGTATGGTTATGCAAATGAAAATGAAGTAAAGTAATCATCTTTCTTCCTCTTCCATAAAAACCAAGCTCTCTAAATGGTATATCAAACTCTAGTTTAAAATATTTTAGATGAGGTTGCTCCCATAGCTCTCTTACTCACTTGACAAATCCTTGAAACTCTGCATTGATTTTATTTTTCCTATCCCTCTCTTATTGTTCTTCCTCAATTTCATCAGGATCATACATTGACCTTCTTGCCCCTCCTAAATTTTGGACCACATCCATTACCTCAACATAAAACTAGACATCCTTGGTCTTCTTGGTTCCCACAACATCGTATGGTTATGCAAATGAAAATGAATAAAAGTAATCATCTTTCTTCCTCTTCCATGAAAACCAAGCTCTCTAAAT
This sequence comes from Sequoiadendron giganteum, assembly GCA_007115665.2. Classification (NCBI taxonomy): domain Eukaryota; kingdom Viridiplantae; phylum Streptophyta; class Pinopsida; order Cupressales; family Cupressaceae; genus Sequoiadendron; species Sequoiadendron giganteum. The sequence continues at coordinate 474,948,569 of CM021102.1, forward strand.
GGTATATCAAACTCTAGTTGAAAATATTTTAGATGAGGCTGCTTCCATAGCTCTCTTACTCGCTTGACAAATCCTTGAAACTCTACATTGATTTTATATTTCTTGTCCCTCTCTTGTTGTTCTTCCTCAATTTCATCAAGATCATACATTGACCTTCTTTCCCCTCCTAAAGTTTGGATCACATCCATTACCTCAACATAAAACTGAACATCCTTGGTCTTCTTGGTTCCCACACCATGGAATGGTTATGCAAATGAAAATGAAGCAAAGTAATCATCTTTCTTCCTCTTCCATGAAAACCAAGCTCTCTAAATGGTATATCAAACTCTAGTTCAATTTTTTTTAGATGAGGCTGCTCCCATAGCTCTCTTACTCACTTGACAAATCCTTGAAACTTTGCATTGATTTTTTTTTCTTGTCTCTCTCTTGTTGTTCTTCCTCAATTTCATCAAGATCATACATTGACCTTCTTGCCCCTCCTAAAGTTTGGACCACATCCATTACCTCCACATAAGACTGGACATCCTTGGTCTTATTGGTTCCCATGCCATGGTATGGTTATGCAAATGAAAATGAAGCAAAGTAATCATCTTTCTTCCTCTTCCATGAAAACCAAGCTCTCTAAATGGTATATCAAACTCTAGTTTAAAATCCTGTAAATGAGGCTGCTCCCATAGCTCTCTTACTCGCTTGAAAAATCCTTGAAACTCTGCATTGATTTTATTTTTCATGTCCCTCTCTTTCTATTCTTCCTCAATTTCATCAGGATCATACATTGACCTTGCCCCTCCTAAAGTTTGAACCACATCCATTACCTCAACATAAAATTGGACATCCTTGGTCTTCTTGGTTCCCACACCATGGTATGGTTATGCAAATGAAAATGAAGCAAATTAATTGTCTTTCTTACTCTTCCATGAAAACCAAGCTCTCTAAATGGTAGATCAAACTCTAGTTCAAAATATTTTAGATGAGGCTGCTCCCATAGCTCTCTTAGTCACTTGAAAAATCCTTGAAATTCTGCATTGATTTTATTTTTCCTATCCCTCTCTTATTGTTCTTCCTCAATTTCATCAGGATCATACATTGATCTTCTTGCCCCTCCTAAAGTTTGGACCACATCCATTACCTCCACATAAAACTGGACATCCTTGGTCTTCTTGGTTCCCATGCCATGGTATGGTTATGCAAATGAAAATGAATCAAATTAATCATCTTTCTTCCTCTTCCATGAAAACCAAGCTCTTTAAATGGTATATCAAACTCTAGTTCAAAATATTTTAGATGAGGTTGCTCCCATTACTCTCTTTCTCGCTTGACAAATCCTTGAAACTCTGCATTGATTTTATTTTTCCTGTCCCTCTCTTGCTGTTCTTCCTCAATTTCATCAGGATCATACATTGACCTTCTTTCCCCTCCTAAAGTTTGGACCACATCCATTACCTCCACATAAAATTGGACATCCTTGGTCTTCTTGGTTCCCATGCCATGGTATGGTTATGCAAATGAAAATGAAGTAAAGTAATCATCTTTCTTACTCTTCCATGAAAACCAAGCTCTCTAAATGGTATATCAAACTCTAGTTCAAAATATTTTAGATGAGGCTGCTCCCATAGCTCTCTTACTTTGCATTGATTTTATTTTTCTTGTCCCTCTCTTGCTTTTCTTCCTCAATTTCATCAGGATCATACATTGACTTTCTTGCCCCTCCTAAAGTTTGGACCACATCCATTACCTCAACATAAAACTGGACATCCTTGGTCTTCTTGGTTCCCACGCCATGATATGGTTATGCAAATGAAAATGAAGCAAAGTAATCATATTTCTTCCTCTTCCATGAAAAAAAATCTCTCTAAATGGTATATCAAACTCTAGTTCAAAATATTTTAGATGAGGCTGCTCCCATAGCTCTCTTACTTGCTTGACAAATCCTTAAAACTCTGCATTGATTTTATTTTTCCTATCCTTCTCTTGTTGTTCTTCCTCAATTTCATCAGGATCATACATTGACCTTCTTGCCCCTCCTAAAGTTTGGACCACATCCATTACCTCCCCATAAAACTGGGTATCCTTGGTCTTCTTGGTTCCCACGCCATGATATGGTTATGCAAATGAAAATGAAGCAAAGTAATCATCTCCTTCTCCGCTGGCTGGAAGAATGCATGCTTAATGTTTTGATACATGATATCAACTCTCTCTTCTGCTCTGATGGTTGAATACTGAAATCCATTATGGTGGGCCTCTAGAGTTCCAGTCATCTTTCTTCCTCTTCCACCAAATGTTGGCCTGATCCACAAGTGTGCCAACCTAATTGCCTTCGTTTTTGAAAGCTGAAGTTTCTCCTAAGTCACCAGTGTAACTCTCTCTTCCTTTTTAGACTCTTTCATTGCTATAGATTGTCTGTGGGATTTAATAATTTATACCACATGGTTGATGTTCTTTGAATCCTTGGATCTAAAGGAAATTTCCTTAACATGAATACTACTAGGGAATTGCAATGTTGGCATGTAGTTGGAATTAAAGTTGGTACCTGGAACATTGAAAATTATCCTTATATAAGAATTCCCTCCATCTTGTTGGCCTGTAACACTCTTGATGGTGGCTACATGAAATGGAACCATGATGCCATATATGGGTACCAAAACAACATCATTTTTCGTATCAACTTGAATCATGAGCTCTCTAGAAATGGGGATATCATCCACATTTTTGTATGAAACCATCTCAGTATATGGCTTGGAAGAGCCATGTCCATCTCCTATACCAATGACCCCTGCAACCAATCTTATTGTAGTCTCCTCATTATTTTGTAGAGGGTTGGCACTTAAGGTTATGTAATAGAATTTACAATTGATAGTTAAATTGTATAATTTTTTTTTATGATCTTTACTAACGTTTATAAGAATTATTGCATGTTTTACATAATTGGAATGACATATTAGTTGTAACTTTTTGGAAATTTTATTATGGTATGTGCAATTTGATACGATGCAATATGATTATGGTTTCATCTCATATGTTGTAATATTAGATATATAATAGAAAAATAAATTATTGCATGAAATAGATAATAATTTTTCATTTTAAATGTTTTTTTGCAGAACACGGGTCTTCCAAAAGATCAAGATGATCCTCATCATGATATAGATCCAAAAAATACTAGTTTTTCCGGTACAAATCAAATGGCAAAGGATGATGATGACGCATATACAAAAGACAATGAGGCCAATGACAATGATGATGATGATGATGATGATGATGATGATGGTGATGATGGTGGTGGTGATGATGATGATGAGGCAATTGTTGGTAGAACCCAATGACATTCATGATTATAGAGACTGCATCATGGATCATTGTTGGTATATCGTTATGATGATGATGATGATGATGATGATGGTGGTGGTGGTGGTGGTGATGATGAGGCAGTTGCTAGTAGTACCCAGTGACATTCATGATCATATAGATTGCATCATGGATCATTGCTGATATATCGTTATGATGCCCCTTTTCATGGTTACTATCATATGTATCATTTTCACGGCCTACAATACCATATTATTGAGTTGTATCATATTAACATGTATCATTTTCACTATATCATTTGGACATGTATCATCTTGACTTGTATCAATTTGAGTTACATAATTTATCATTTTTACTTATATCATTTGTACGTATCATTTTGACTTATGTCGACTGTTGGACATGTATCATTTTGACATGTTATTGATCTATTGGCATATTTGACTTTCACTTGTTTTAGTTATATATGATGATGATCTTATCAATATTGACTTGCCAATTTATATATATTAAAAGTAGTCAATGATTAATTTTGGACGGATATTTATTACGTATGATGATTTTAATTTACTACTTAGGATGGATGTTGCCAAATTCAATTAAATTATAGATATTTGAATCACTTGTTTTAATTATAGATGATGATCATGTTATAATAACTATCTTGTTATTTAATCATATGAGTTAAATAATTAAATTACTTACTCTATAATCATATGAATTATTTAAGAGGCATGATATATTTAACTAATTAAATTAAAATAAAACATTAAATTAATAAATGGAAGCAAAACAAGAAGCATATTTAGAAGCAACAATGGAAGCCAAACTAGTAGCAAACCAGAAGCAATCTTGGAAGTAAAATCAAAAGCAAAACTGGAAGCAAAACCAGACGCAAAATTGGAAGCAAAATTGGAAGCAAAACTAGAAGCAAACTTGGAAGCAAAAATGGAAGCAAAAATGGAAGCAAAACTAGAAGAAAAATTGGAAGCAAACCAGAAGCAAAATTGGAAGCAAAATTGGAAGCAAAACTAGAAGCAAAACCGGAAGCAAAACTGGAAGCAAAATTGGAAGCAAAATTGGAAGCAAAATTGGAAGAAAAACTAGAAGCAAACCTGGAAGCAAAAATGGAAGCAAAAATCGAAGAAAAAAGGGAAGAAAAACTGGAAGCAAAAATGGAAGCAAAATTGGAAGCAAAACTAGAAGCATAACAGGAAGCAAAACTGAAAGAAAAATTGGAAGAAAAACCGAAAGGAAAATCGAAAGAAAACTTGGAAGCAAAAATGGAAGCCAAATTGGGCGCTATTTCTGGTGTTATTTCCCAACGCTATTCTCGGTGTTATTCCCGATGCTAAAGGAGATGCTATTTTTGGCACCATTTTTTCGGCGCACAATCTAGCACTAAAGTGGGCGCAAAATTCGGCGCAAAATATGATGCCAAAAAAAAAAACCTTTTAGCGTCGACTTTTATGCCATGAGCCGTGTCCAATTGATGGAATCAAATACACTAAAATCTAGTTCTATTTTAGGCACTAATTTCTTGTTGTTCTATTATGCTACTTAAGACCTTAGGTGATACAAAATATTCTATTTCTCCAATATCAATTAAAACTGAAACAGGTGTGCCAAACAACATACCTGACATCTTGATGGGGGTAATTTGATATTCAATTTGCCTATTATCCAAAGCAGGGTGGATCCATTGTTGAAAGGAAACTTGATGTGATGGTAGGGGATTTCCTCAAGGTGGAGGGCCTGATGTTTTAGTGGGACATTGATTGGAATAGTGATCCCCACCACAAGTGAAACAACTCATAGGCGATCCTCACTTCTTAACCAATTTTCCTAGAGCTGCTTGGTTCCTTTTACCATTATTGTTAAATTCCCCCCCCTTTCCTCTTGTCCCTAGGGTATTCACCCTTATTATTGTAGTGACCTTTGCCCCCTTTTCACTGGAAATCAGATTTCTTCTTGAAGGACTGGGATGATTGATTCCAATTGTACTTTTTTCAAAATTTCTCCCTATATGAAGCCATGGATTTTAGTCTTTGCTCCTGTTTTACTGATTTTTCATATACTTGGTCCATTGTAGTGGGACCATGGATGTCAACCTCACCACCAATCTATTCATTTAGTCCCATTATGAATTTTTTAATATAGAATCTCTCATCTACTTGATATTGAGGCACATATTTAAGGAGACAAGTGATTTTTTCCTAATACTAATTGACCGTTAGGTCCCCTTGCTTTAGATTTTGAAAGTCCATCATTTTATGATCGTAATACAGTTGAGGCAACCACCTTTGTCTGAAGATGGTAACAAATTTTCCCCAAGTTAGTCTTTTTGTATTAATGCCTAGCTCCATTTTCTTGTTTTTCCACCAAGTGGGCACTTCCCCAGCTAATAGGTATGCTCCCGACCCATACTGCTTTTGTATTTTTTGAGTAATTTCGAATTTTAAAGTATTTTTCCATTTCAATTAACTAGGTTTCAACAACATCACCAAAATATGACCCATCAAACTAGGGCAGGGTTACCTTTTTCATATCTTGGGCTAGCTCTCGAGCCATTTTCTCTCTCTCCATTTATGACAACCTAGACCCTAAATGTGAATCATCATGGTCACTCCATTTAGTGTCCACATGGTGACTCCCTGAGTCACCCTCAAAGGTAGGCTCTCTTCCCACCCTTTCTCTTTCCAGATGATCCACCTTGGCCCTATTTTCTTGTAGGAGGGCCAACATCTGATCCATCTTTGCTTCCAAATTTCTAGAGACCTATCCTACTTCGTGGTTATGCTCCTGATTACTCCGAGCATGCTCCATTTTGTTATTATCAACTCTTTCTTGTAGTTTTTCCATTAAAATTTTCTATTAGTTAAGAGAAGTTAACTCCTTTTTATTCACATAAGACTTCATAGCATTCTAAATAAAATTTAAGGAAAGAAACATTCAACGTTTAATTTATGATTCCATGACATTGCAATTTTTTTAATTATTATTCATCATTGGGTTTTGAAACAAAGTTTCACTTTCATTTAGGAGTGGAGGGTGTATACCCCTCCAACTCATCATAACATTATAATGATTTCAACTTTTAATTATAATGATTTCAATTGATTGGCATGCATGAGGGCACTCAACTTCTCTTTTCTTTTTCTTAGGTGGGTTATTGGTACTACATTCACTCAGTACAAGATTAGGAGTTGGTTTGTCAAGTTCAATTTTTGAGGTAGATGCTTGTGTAGCTATGGTTGCCACAACGCTTGCATGCATTTGAGCAACTAGTTTTATTTCAGCTCTATCATCTCTGATTCATTCCTTCATGTGGGAAAAGGTTTCTTCTTTCCCCAACCAGGCTTCCCCTTCTACATTCATTCCCTCGATGGTTCTAGTTAAGACTGCTCTTGCCTTCTTATCTTGTAGATAATGAGCGTTACCTGCAATTGATTTCCTGGCAGTTTGTTTTGTGCGAACCATCTCTGACACAAGAATTACAAATGTCAGTCTTAAAGTCATGCACAAACCTACACAATGAGATCCTAAGCCTAAGTGTTTTAACCATGCTCGGATACCACCTGTTACAACCAACTCCTTTTGACACAAAAAATCCGTTATAAACCAAACCCAACAAGACAAAAGTTGTGTAAGAGAAGTAATTAATAATTGTTTTTATTGAGAGATAAGCAAGTTTACATCACAGTGCTACTGCACATCAAATTCAAATTTATTTTAAGGAAAAGTATTTCATCTTTCATCATCATATAAATTTGCAACAAAGAAATAATGTCAGCTTGATATTATTCCAAAATAAATAAAGAGCAGTAAGAGTTAAAGATCAGATAACCTTATCTGTTTCTTACATTATCCAAGACTTGGTATGCCACTATTGAGAGGGAAAACATCATTCAGATGCTTTACCTCTAACCACGAACATAAGCAGTCCCCCACATACTTCCTAACTAGAAGCGACCCTACCCTTCATGGAAAGGTTATGTTGTGAACCCTCTCAGTTTCCATCTAAACTCTAGTATGTACCCCCACCTAACTAACTCTGGCACACTACTAAGGATACCCTCCTACTAAGTACGCCATCTCTGGTTAATTTAGGTTTTTGGGATACTGTGAATTGACAAGTGCATGTGTGGCTTCAACACTCATTATGGCCATAGTTTGGTACAACTATACACGCTTCAAAGCGTAGTCATAGTTCACCACCTACTTGACTTGGGTTAAGTGTCTGACCTAGGGCTCTCTAGACTTCCTATCCAGCTTGGTTATCATTCTCTAATACAAACTAGGGTTTATTGAACTTACTGTCATGCCCGATAATCAAGTTCAAAATATAAAACTAGGGCTCTTAGACTATTTGTCCCGCCCAATAGAAAAGTTCAAATATGAAAACTAGGGCTTCTAAAACTATCCGTTTTGCCTGATAAACAAGTTCAAATACAAGGACTAGGGCTTCTAGAACTATCTGTCTTGCCCGATTAATCATAACATAATACACATATATAATAATACTTGCTTGAATATTGTGAACTCAATGGATGACTAAAGAAGGAGACATCCCTATATTTCCTCGTGTTTCTCGATGTAACCCTCGCCTTTCGACTTCTGCCCCAAATTTATGGTTTAGTTTAGACCTACCTGGTCTTAAAGTTTCTCTATATAATTAAGAATGCAACCTTATCGAGGTTTATCCATTCAAATTATGGAGACTCCATTCTTCAATTATAAATTAATGCATACCCTAATATCTTTTAAGAGAAAAGTAGTATTTTGTTCAAGTGGAGGAATCCTCAACACTCTATACTCGTACATAAAGTAAATGTAATACCATCAGGTCTTGGATATTCAAAAAATAAAGCTCTTTTCTTCTTTACAATGAACATTTCATTAAAACTGTAACCGTGTTACAATGGTGTACAAGTAGAATACATGCTAGCAAGGCATTCATTCCGAAATTTCAAGATGAGAAGGTAAAGACTCAACTTTAGTTACTCGCCTACTATTTACTGTATCTATTTTCTTTTGAAGATTGGATTTTGAGTGGAACAAATCCACTATCTTCTCAATAATGAATTATTCAAGACTGGTTATTTCTTAGAACCAAGTAACTAGTAATCAGGTGGTTATCGAAACCTCCAAGATGCTTGTAAGAAAGTAAGTTAAATATCCCAGTTTTCCTCACAACTGATTTAATTAGCAAAACAAAACCTTTACAAGAAATAGAGACATGAATGCACAGGTTAGAGGCACGAGAAATAAAAATGAGGAAAGAGGATAGATATACAAGATGACTATAGAGGAAAATAAGTATTTTTCTAGTAGCTAGTTCAAACTCTTAATCACTTTACTACCGATTAGCAAGATTCATCCGACTGAGCAAGGTATAAGCTTATCGCCTTGAAGCTTTGAAACAAAACAATGCAACATTTTTTGCAACACATATTTTGGTATAAATAAACTAAGCATAGAACTAAGAATTGATTACTTGATCCAAACTAATCTTTATGAAAGCAGTCAGTTCAAATCTCTAGAGATGAGCTCCTCTAACTGATATAATTTTTTAACTGTATACCCATAACTCTTCTAGCATATATACCTTCGAATGTTCTTGAATACTGCGAGTGTTTGCTTCTGCTCCTTATATGATCTCGTGTCTATCTATTAATGTGTTTGTTCTCCAATTCCCCAACCAACCAACCTCCACAAAGATTTTCATTATCGTATATATAATGATCTTCATGATTTTGAGTTAGAAAGCCGTTTTGAGAATTCGTTAACCCTATTTTCACCATATCGGCCCCAAAATAAAGTTTTACCTGGCATCCATTGGCAAGGAACAATTCCCATTCGATAAAACTCGAACGCACTTCTCCCTTCTCTCCTCCAAATGCGGTGAGAACTTCCTACGATTTCAAGAATTGGTTATATTGCTAACCATTCAGCCAAATTTCCAAAATGATTGAGCCGATAGCGATTAAGCTTTCATGGCAAGATAATTACTTTAGAGAATTCAGTTATCAAGCTCCAATATATGATGCGGCGTTAGATTGATTGAGAAAAATTCAACTCTCAACATTTGGAATTTACATTGATTTATATTTCACCCAAATTTCCCTTCTCACTATCCGCAAGGTTCCCATGTGAGCGTCGGGTCATGGCAATATGCATCAACATTCAATATATTTAATATATTTAAAAAAGGTCAATACTTTTAACATTAAAAGATAATATTATTATTATAGCTCGAAAAAGAAATAAAAGTCATTTCATCAAATTATTCTATACTTCACAAGGACTGAATATTAAACAAAACCGATGACGACTACGTTACTCTGCCCACTTGGTTTGGTGGATTAAACCAAAACATCTGATGGTAGGATACACAAATAAATGCCTATATTTATATATAGCTGCATATATATTTATAAAAGCATACTTAAAATCGCTCACTAAGGTATATATATATATATATATATATATATATAGAAGGAAACGAGACGGTTAAGAAATCCTAAGTCCTAACACCTCTAAATTTGGAAATGAAACTTCCTACACAACGTTACTTACCACCAAATGGATAGAACGAGTCCTAAAATTAAGTTGACTAAAATTCACCCTACTGACTTAAACTCAAATGGCAACATTGAGACTTCCCAAACACATCCTTTCTACCAGATGATACTTTCCCTCTTTTGTCTTGTTGAGGCTTGATTTGTCCTGCATCACACTCGCAAAGAACAAGTAGTTAGTCTGACAATATCCAAACTATCAACTAATCAAATTTATATTCATAATTACTTTGTAATATAAAAAGAACTTATAACATCTTCTTGAAATAGGGCATCATGTACCCTCATCACACTCAAAACGTAAAAAAAACATCACATATACATAACTCATTCAAAATGTAAACCAAACATTGTAATTTCCATCATAGTATCATTATTTTTCCAAATTCATAGCATAACATTGCAAAATTAACAAAAAGTAAAAATAGTCTGATGAGAAACTAGGGTTGGATGTAACACCTTCAAAGTTGAATTTGAAAGAGCCTCCACTGTGTAGTGATGTGAACGAACCCCAACCTACCAAGAGCCCAAGTTATCAACTTTAGACCTGGGCTTACTTGGCAATCATTGGTTGTGTGACCTATTTCAAAGCATCTTCAACAGTGAAAGGACAAACCTTCATAGTCAAGAGATTGTGACCAACTACGACCTTCCACCTTTAATATGATATCAACTAGGAGATCTGTTGATGTGTCCAAGTCTACCAATATGCGGTCAAAGATGGTGTGAATAAATTTGGTGGTATCTGAATCTATACCCAAAAAATTACACCAAGGTGTCTCCAATGGCTTCAAAGCAGGAGTCAAAATAGAATTGTATGGTAGGTTTGGAAGCCTAATCTAGACGAGCTTCACCTAGAATGATTGAATGAAAGGATTGAAATTTGGATACCAAGGTTTGAGTAGGAGCATGTGTTGCCCCCAAGTCCAACACTCTCAAAGAATTACACCTCGATCCTTGACACAATAGAAAACCACAATAAATAATCGTGAGCACAAGGGTAAACTTCCATATTACCTTTTATTTGAGACTAATAGGCATCACATATCCACTTGTACAATTTAGGAAGACTAGGCCACAAATGATTGAATTGATTGATTAAACTATTGGCTACAAAGAATAGCTCACTTTCAATTATTCCATTTTAAGCTCCCTTGAGAAATTCAAAACAAGAGATTTGGCCAAACGAAGGGGGTTGACCTTCAACATTTGGCTTGCCATATTTCTTTGTTCATTGATGGACCTCGTTGACCTCCTAGGGCATGATTCCCAAGCATATTTCATCCCCACATTCACAACACCATGGGCATCACAAACACCATGGGATGTGTCCAATCCCACACCTAGCTCTGCATCGCCTCATGCATAGGGGACCTTGGTGAATTCATCGTGGGGGGTTGCAAAGGGGTTGCGTAGATGAGTTTTTCTTGAAACAAAAACCCTAGATGTGCGAGGATTCAGAGCAAACGAAGCAACAAAAGCATCATTCTTTTATTAAATAATATTCAATTATTTAATTAATTAATCATTTTCTTCCTACCATCTTAATTAAATAATTTTTAATTATTTATTTTTTCTAATGATTTAATTATTTCCAATTTTCTTTCATCTACATTAATTAAATAGTTTTTAATTATTTAATTAAATTTCTAATTATTCTTCCATTCACATTAATTAAATGTTTTTTATTGTTTAATGAAATGATACATTCCTCTTATCCAACATAATTAAATAATTTTAATTAGCTAATATTTTCTTTAATATTAAATAAATTATTTAATTTATTAGTTTGACTTTTCTATTCCTCTAAAAATAAATAAACCCTAGATGTGTGAAGATTTAGAGCGGGGTGGAGCAACAAAAGCGTCATTTTTAAAAAAGTGTAATGTTTTTATAAAATATATTTTAATTAAATAATTTTTAATTATTTAATCAATTGATCAATTTCTTCCTACCATCTTAAGTAAATAATTATTTAATTATTTTTAATTTTCTTCTATTTACATTAATTAAATAGTTATTAATTATTTAATTAAATTTTTAATTATTCTTCCATTCACATTAATTAAATATTTTTTATTATTTAATTAAATCATGCATTCCTCTTATCCAACATAATTAAGTAATTTTAATTAATTCTCTAATATTAAATAAATTATTTAATTTATTTAGTTTGAATTTTCCATTCCTCTAAAAATAAATAAAATTAATATTTTATTTATTTTCTAAATATACCATTCTATTTATATTCCTCCATCTCTAAATTTAGTGAGCTAATTGAAGAGAAACCTTAGTTCACTCTCACTCACTTTCACTTCATCCACTCATGCAACCAATCATCTTATCCATGTAGCCACTCAACTCCTCATCTCGGCCCTTCATCCTAGCACATGTCATTTGCGCGTTCATCATGATCTCTAAAATAATCTCATCCATTTATCCCTCCAATCATCCTACATAGTTGATATAATATCAATAAAATTTATCAAACACCCATCATTTAGCCATTCACTCTCTACACAAATCTTGATCTCTCCACAAATTTTACATCCATACTATACTTGTTTTTGCATTGCTTTTGCTAATAAGGTTATGCTAAGGTTGTATGAGAAATCCATTTTAGAATCATAAGTTTTCACCCTTGACAATTTCAAACTATGTTTAGCTCCCCCTCTATGCCTAGACCCAGTAGTGCTCTTATTTTGCCTGTTTTATGGTCATCTTCGGAAAATCAGAATTAAATTGGGATTATTATTTAATATTTATTTAACGACATTTAAAGGTACAAAATAGTTCTAGACTAGGGCACTAGCACCCCTATCCAACCTATTTTGGCCCCAATTTAAATGTAATTATCGATATTTTAACATTTAAAAATCTAATTTCATTTTACGGCTTTTGATAATTAATTTTGCGAGAAATAAAGAAATGCATATAAATGCAAGTATTTTTCACCATTTGAAATCCTATCAATTTGGAATAAAAATCGAGCATCTTAAAAATTAGTCAAGACAAATTCAAGGGTAGAATTAGTAGCATTATTACAATACTTTCATCAATCAAGATCGTGTTTGTAAAAATAGAAAGAAGGAAGCAATCATGAACAAGAAGCTATTATGATCAATCATACCATGAAGATGTATGAGTTATCATCTACATACTAGCTACAAAAATCCATTGTGTTTTGTGGACTAACCTATTGTAGGTCTTCAAGCCATTCAAGCATCCACCAAACAACCTTTAGTGGTAACGTGGTGTGGTCATCACATCAAAATTTTTTCACACCAAGGTAACATTATCCATTCATCATTTGTCATTCTAGTCAATTATTGTTTTGGCCTCTACCCGACCTCAAACATTCCCTATTGATCATCATTATTTGTTTTATGTGGAGGTAGAAATACCAAAATTGGGTTTGACTTAGGTAAGCCTCTATACAAAACATCCCTTTCCCCTCTTTTCATGTGTGTAGGATAGATCCAAAAGTTTTGTCAAGAGCAGGTCATAGGAAACATAAAGCATACTGTAACCTAACTTTTAGAGTTTTTAAATCCCCAAAAAGTGGAATCCTTAGACAAGGGCCCCACTTCCCTTGTCCCCCCAATTTAGGCACAAATTTTAATAGCAAGTTCCCCTTTGTATCCCCTTCTTAGATTTGCACTTGCTTCGACAATTTTGATTTTTGTATGTGTGATAACTTACATTTCCAGATCTAATTTTTATGTCAAATAGGTCAATTAGTTCACACATCAAATTTATCCTCTTTGCAACTCAAAATGACCAAACCTTAGGATATTGGCTCTCCCTTGTGACAACAAGCTAATATCGAACCCTAGTTGGTTTTGTGTTTGAATGTAGAGGGAAAGTGAAAATAAGTTAGTCCTAGTTAATCTAGTTGGATCTAGGATCACTTTTCCTACTCTATATTTTAGTGAACTTGACATATCCTGCACTTGCAATTTTCTAATATTTATAGCATAAATTTTGAAAATTGATTAAAAATCTAGGTTATTTGAAGATCTTGTTGTTGATTTGCATTTGTTTCATTTTCAAAACTATGCATTTTTATTTTTTCTTCATTATACATTAATTTTTTTTTGAAAATATTGTGAATTTAATTATATAATTTCATATCTATTTAGGGCTTGGATCTGATTTATTTCATTGAGAAATATGAGTGTAATATTAGTTGTTTTCATTTGTCAAAAATGCATGCACATTTTAGTAAAAAACATTGAAATAGTAAAAGATTTGAATAGTGTTTTTTATTTCAAAAGCTCAAAAAGTGTTATCTTTCAAAATTTTCAAGATAAATTCAATTACAATATTTTAAATTTTGAAAATTTCCATTTGAACAATTTTCATTGCTTTAAAAATATAAAATTTTATGCATGTGTGCTTCACAAAGAAAAATTAAGTTTTCATGCATTTCTAGAAATATGTTTTCTTTTAAACCTGAACTTGTGCAACCTCAAATCCTCAGACACTGTAGTTGATTTTCACTATTTTAAATTGGTAAAATCTTGCACCTCTGGTCTAGGGCATCCATGCCTCTGTATAGTTAGTTTGGAATCAATTTTTTATGGAAAACCTTGTCTATGATCTCTGTTAAGATTCAATTCCTATTTTTGGTAGTTTGTCTTGAAAATTTCAAATTTTGTTGTGCATCACCAATTTAACTCTAGTCCACCTATTTCAGTGCATTACCCCTAAAAAGAGACATAACAATATGTTTTATTTTCAACGTACTACTTTTGATATACCAAAATATGGCTTGTTTACAAAAATTAGGGCACTACCCCAAACCCCATTCCATGCTGTTAAAAGGGATATATGTTGGCCTTTAGCCAACCAAGAGTATTCCTACCCATGCGATATCTTGGTGTAAAAGAATAAAATAATTGATACATTTATTAACATCACTTTTCCTAATATTCATTCTTCAATTAATCATGTTTTCCCCTCTCCCAATATCTCCTACATATGAGCATATCTTGACACAAGAGGATGCAATTATTGATAATCATGAAACTCAAGTTTTTCCCTCTCCCAATATCTCTCCTACTTGTGAGTATATATTGGTGCAAGAGGATGTAATCATTGATAATAAAGAGACTCATGTTTTTAACTCTCCAATATCTACCCTACTTGTGAGGATACCTTAGTGCAAGAGGATGATACCATTGATACCCCATTCATAAAATATTGTCAACAAATAGTCAACGGTTAAAATTGTAAACTCACAACTAATTATATACCCTCCTTCTCATGTTCCTCATCCTCAAACTACACTTGCTCTAATTATTTGACCTTCTTCAAGTAAACCTAAACCTCCTCTCATTATTGGACCTTTTTTAAACCAGCCAAAACCTCTTGGTCATATCCCAAACTTTACAAAACAACTCACTCAAAACATTTGTATATAGTAGGATGTGTCACAACGACCATATTATCATGTAGTTTCTTACACATATAACACTCTAAATAATAAACAACTAAAGAAAATACCAACCTCCATTCCATTTCCTCAACCATATCTTCCTTGTGCACTTCATCTTCATCAACAGAACGATAAGGAGTATGATCTTGTTGAGAAACTTCTTAATACTCTAGCTAACATTTATATTTGGGGTTTAATTCAAACTTCACCTACCTACCAATGTATGTGTCCTTGCAAAAGATTATTGTACCACCTTATGTTTACTTTTGTTAAACTAAATATTAATGTAGCAACCTTGTTTTGCTAAATTGAATGATGTAGCAACCTTGTTAGATAACATGAATGCAACAAGCTTGAATATCACATTCCCTCAACATGAATTACCTCCTCTTGAAATTAAAAAGAAATGTGATTTTGCAATGATATCTATTTTCATTGATAAAACTAGGGTTAGATGTGCTCTCATTGACAATGAATCAGGTCTTAATATTTGTAGCATTCAACTTTTAGATAAGATGGGTGTGGATAATAATCTTGTAAAACTTGATAATATTTTTATTTTTGGCTTCGATAATATTAATAGGAAACTATTAGGGACAATCACACTACCCATTAAGGTAGGACCGGTGACTTTTCCTACCCCTATCTATGTCATGTTGGATCATATTTTATATATAATATTCTTCTAGGTAGACTGTGGATTCATGTCATGAAGGGAATCTTGTCTACTCTTCACCATATAATGAAATATGAATATAATAACAAGATATATATGGTTAAAGTAGATGAATAAATTTATTTGCATGCCCAAACCAAACATAACATTTCCAACACTTTTAGTACTTTGATTCCATCTTCAAAATTTGAACCATCACCTTTTAATGACAATGATACTATGAATGCACTCTTAGGTGATGATTGGGGATTTTTAGATTTTAAATATTCTTTCATTGGGGAGTATAAAATCTCACCATCAAAGCCTAATAGTGAAATATTGTTTCAACACAATCTTGGCATTCCTCTTCTCAAATTATAAATAATGATCATAGTATGGCTTCCTCTTCAAATACATGTTTTGGTTATGATTGCGGTATATTAGATTTTACACCCTCCTTTGTAGGAAAAGGTAAAATCTCACAATCGAAACATGTAAGGAGTCTTGTGTTTTATTTTCTCAAACTTCTTCTACATCAACAAATCCAAAAAAATCATCCTATGATGGTGATGGGGGCTCTTTAGCTTTCGTCCCTCATGTATTGGCAATATCTAATCCTAATATTTTAACACCTAAAAATGATTTGCATTATTGCAAAGGAATCAATTCTTCTCATAAAAATTTAAACAAGACTTCTCCTTCTCCATTGGAGTTGGAAAAAAATTATGGGGTTGGATATAAAATGATTTCCAAACTTGGATATAATGAAAGTGTGCAACAAGGAGTTAAGGATCATGTGAAGCCTATACTATACCTTGCTAAAAGGGGTTTTGTTTTCCAACCTTCTTCTTTGTCTTCATCTCATCCTCCACCATCTACTGTATTGATAACTTGATGTGGTAAGAAATAAAACTTTTCTTTACAAGAGAGAGGGTTGTATCCTACTCCTTATCCTTTATTAGAGCAAGAGCATACTTTGTTGAGGCTTCTAAAAGCCCACTTGATTACTCCTCCTCCTCTAACATGTAAATTTTTCATAAAAATCACTCTTTATGTGCATAGCATCGAGTGCATGGTCATTCCACCAATGAATTTTAGGCCTTGAGCAATAAAATACAACAAATGATTGATTATGGCACTCTCCATGTGTTGATACACCTAATAATTCTAAATAATAATATCTCTTATGTGATGTTTCTCCTCACTATGTGGCATTTGTAGCTTCATGTATTTATTCATTGTCATTCATGGCGGTACAATATTACATGCAATCATATTTCATCTATGGTGGCAACATGATAGTCTCTCACATGGTTGTCCTTGCCTATATACTTGGGAGGTAAGAATAACTAGTTTTAGGAGGTGTATTCTTTTTAAGGATCCCCTCTTCCCCTTCTATTTCTTAAAATATCAACATAAAAAGGATCATGATATTTTAAGGGGGGGCATATCACCCTATCCACTTCATTAACATATGGTGAGATTTGACTTATTGGAATACCCCCTTGGTGGTGGTGTTGTTTATACCACCCCCTAAAGCGTGGTTATCAATTCATCCCTTGTGACATTAAGCATTTATTTTTCCCCCATGAAATTAAACTTTTATGTGCTCTTTGAAGCATGATTGGAAAGATAGTCTATAGATTTAGCATAATGGAGCTTGCTGGTATATGAGCTAAAGCATTTTTACATGACCACCTAGCATAACTTCCTTATAGTGGAGTAATGTGTTTCATGAGTCACCTAGCATAACATAGCTTGCCTGCTAGTAGATCTATATAGCCCATCAATTTAGTATTTATGTGTGTATGTTGTGCATTCAATGGATGATGTTGGATGATGCTTGGTAACTGAGACAACCTTACATACTAAGGTCTGTTTATCTTGTTGACTCAAACCTTTAGTTCTTGTGTACTAATATTAAGTGTTCTTTATTTCATGTGCGTGTTATGTTTTACTTATGTGTATATTATGTTTACCTCGTGTATTTTGTGTGTTTTCTTCATGTATTTCATGTGTTTGATCTATGTATTCCATGTGTTTGCTTCATGTTTTCCTTGTGTATGTTTTGTGTCTGTTTTTATGTTTAATCTATTGATTTCACTATGTATGAATAAATCTTGCTTTATCTTTTGTGTGATATATCTGCTTCATGTTTGTCTTAACATTGTGTATTGATGGGATCCTAAATTGGGGGCTCGCACACCCCTCAACTTGTGATGTAGGGGGTTACTCCCCTTCACTCTACTCTAATACAACCAACTCACAATTCACAATTTTAAGAAGGCAATACTCTGCCCAAAAGTTGGACCACATAAAATTCTCCCTTTGTTCCAATTCATAGTTCTATAACCAAATTATGAATTCATATTTACATAACCAAATGATCATTTGCATTGACAATTACACTTGTAATTCAGATTGGACAAGAAACTCGACTTCAACAATTGAAAGAAATTGAATTTAAATATTCAAATTCATATTACAAATATTAAAACATTACACCACTTGTTCTTCTGTGCAAACATTATTCTAATTTCACTATTGACGACCTGCTCAATATTTCCATATGCAAATCCAAACAAAATTTCCCCGACTTTCCTCTAAGTCTCATGCAGTCTACACTTCTTCTCTCGCATCTACCTTGTAATTTATACATTTCCCTTGCATTTGAAATTGAAATACCATGTACTAAAATTTCTCAAATCCTCCTCCTGTCTTCTTATAGGCTCTATGCAAACCTTTTTCTATGTCTTGCGCCCCCCCTATTCTCCTCTCATCTACTATTTTTAAATCTTTAAATTTTAAATAAAGAATTTAGGTGTTGCAACACTCTCCCACCTGTTCTCAACTCCCACGCTTACTCCATCTTTCCACACAAACCTCTTTTCATTCCACTGCTCCTTTACTCTCTAACCCACGTGACCTTTCTCATGTATTAAATCTACAACCACAAATTTCACTTGTGGTACCCTCCAAACTTTCTTACACTGTCTTGATCTTTTGCTTGGTGCCTTCAACACAGACCTCCTCTCTTAATTCTGATCGGCCCCCTTTTTTGTCATATATGCATTCCATCAATATTTTAATTCCATACTCCTTCCTTCTTAGCATTGGCTCTTCAAATTCAACCCAATCTCTTTTCAAATTCTCACACAATTTCCTTATGTTTTAATTGTATGCACAAAACTAGTGCAACCCTCTGACTATTCACTTCCTCTCCTCTGTGCTGCCGCCTTCTGATTTTCCTCTCGTTTCATTTTCAATATCTTTACATGTTTCAAAGTATTTTGCCAATATTTTGAGGACTAGGGAATAAAATAACACGCTCTTCATTTTAAGCCATTTCAAATTATTAAACTTAGAGTGCAAATTTATGAATATGAAAGGAAAAAAAAATGTAAATTTATATGTGACAAGATATTTTCTCATTGAATGTATTTGCCACTTCTGAAGTCACATCCTTGTTTGTCTATCAATAGATAATAAAACAAGCCAAAATTGAAAATTGAACTGCAAATCTTTTTGGTTGATGTGGATAACCCATTTTCCCAGGATGCTCCTACATCAACTTGGTGTCATCTTGTCACTTTAATAAAGAAATATATCTTATCCTTACTTTAGTGTGAGCATGAGTGTAAGTTTATACTCTCACTATAGTGGGGGATAAATTTAGTGTCATAAATTTTCACCCTTGACAATTTCACACTAGGTTTAGCTCCCCCCTATGTGCTTGGACCCAATTGTGCTCTTAATTTTCCCATTTTATGATCATTTTCAAAAAATCAAAATTAAATTGAGAATATTATTATATTTATTTAATGAAACTTAAAGGCCTAAAATAGGTTTGGACTAGGGTGCTAACACTCATGTCTAGCCTATTTTGGCCCCAATTCAAATATGTCATGTCAATATTTTAACATTTTAAAATCCAATTTTATTTGTCAACTTTTAATAATTAATTTTATGAGAAATAAAGAAATACATATAAATACAAGTATTTTTCACCATTTAAAATCCTAGAAATTTGGAATAACAACTGAGCATCCTAAAAAGAATTCAAGGCAAATTCAAGAGAAAAATTAGCAACATTATTACAAAACTTTCATCTATCAAGATCATGTTTACAAGACATTAGAAAGAAGGAATCAATTATGAACAAGGAGTTATTATGATCAATCATGTCATGAAGATGTATGAGTTGTCCTCTACATGCTAGCTACAACAATCCATTTTGTTTTGTGGACTAACCTATTGTAATTTTTCAAGCCATTCAAGTATCTATCGAACAACCTTTGGTGGCAACTCATGGTGTGGACATCACTTCAATAGAGATTTCATGCCAAGGTAACATTATCTATTTAACATTTATCATTTTAGTCAATTATTGTTTTACCCTTTGCCTGACCTAGGGCACACCCTCTTGATCATCATAATTTGTTGTGTGTGGAGGTAGAAATACTAAAAATGAGGTTTGAATTATGCAATCCCCTATACAACACAAACCTTTTCCCTCTTTTCATGTGTATAGGACAAATCTAGAAGTTTCGTCAAGAGCAGGTCATAAGAAACACAAAGCAAACTGTAACCTAACTTTCTGAGTTTTTAGATACAAAAAAAGTGGCATCCTAAAATAAGGGTACCACCACCCTTTTCCCTCCAATTTAGGCCCAAGTTTTAATAGTAGATTCCTCTCTATATCCCCTTCTCAGATATGCACTTGTTTCAACAGTTTTTTTGTTTTTTTATGTGCGATAAATTATATTTTCATATCTAAGGTTTATGTCAAATAGATCAATTAAATATCACATCAAACTTCTCCTCTTTGTAACTCAAAATGAAAAAAATATAGAAAATTGGCTCTCCCTTGTGGCAGCAAGCCAATCATCAAACCCTAGTTGGTTTTGTGTTTGAATGTAGAGGGAAGTGAAGAAGTTAATCCTAGTTAATCTAGTTGGATCTAGGATCACTTTTCCTAGTCTATATCCATATACTATTGAATTAATATAATCACATTCTACAATAGAGTACGACTAAGCATGTTGGTGGAGTTAAAGTAGGTTTATTTGATTTTCTTTCATGTTTATGCACACACTTCATTGAGGTAGGTTATTTGTTTATTGAATTGGGTTTTGTTATTGCATTATTTCTATTTCACAGTTCATTAATCTTATTTCTCCTTCCAAATTAGGACTTATTTATATCGTTGGAAAGATCTCTAAGAGCTCTAATTTTAGTCCCTTGAAAAGTATGCCTTTGACAACCATTTTAAGGGACCAACGATATTCTTGACCCCAAATTTTGGTTTGAAGGCCTCTAAAAACGTAATTTACTAAAACATAAAAAATATCAATTTTTGATATTTTTCATTTTTGTTGACCCAAAACCACCCAATTTCTTCTAAATTGCTACCAAATCATCAATCATATAACTTTTTCATCTCACATATCATTCACCAAGGTCTTGATACTTAGTCTCCACATAGAAAGCTTGTGGAATCCAATCAAAGTGAGTCAAACATTATCACAACCATGGGTAATACTCAACATGAGTTTGGCATGCACCTTCTTCTTTGTTCACTTCAAATTCTTACCAAACCCCACTACCATCCTCATCAGGGGTTATGCCTACTTTAGAGGAAAACACATATGCCACCTAATCAACACAACAACCCTTTGCAAAAAAATTATCACCAACAATCCATCACATCTAATCATTTCACTACATCCATTCATAATCATCATATTTATTCATCCATCCCATACACTTCACAATATATCACATTCAACATACCCATAAACACATACATCCCAAATTATTCACAATCTCCCTCATCCAACACTCCACAACATCAATAACACATCCCACAAAATTATTTATTTATTCCCTCATCTAACATTTCACAACATGAATCATACATCCCACAAAATTAAACATATATTACCTCATCTAACATTTCACAACATGAATCATACATCCCACAAAATCAATCATCTATCCACTCATTTAACATTCTATAACATCAATCATACATCCTTTCAAGTTACAATATCTCACAACAACAATCATTTATCCCCCAATATAACAATCATTCATCAATACATCCAATATTCCACAACATCAATCATAAATCCTTTCACATTTCACCATTCAAACTCAAACCAACATATCCATCATCACACCTACTAATGAATTACCATCACAAATCCAAAGCTTGCATAAGAAGATAAATGACATGGAACTTGGACATACAAAGAAGAAATATACACTTAAGGATCGATGTCCTTTTACCTATTTGATCAATCAACACCTATGATGCCCTTCCCTCACAACTTTGAAATGCGTAAATTTTACAAGTATAAGGGAAGCGGAGATCCATGAGAGCATATACGAGAATTATACATAGATTTCTTAGAGGCTGCTTATAATAACACATACTTAATGTGCCTATTTCATAGAAGTTTAGGAGGAAAAGCAATAGAATGGCTCTCTCATTTACCACATGGGATCAGGAGCTTTTATGAACTAGCAAAAAATTTTATCAATCATTTCTCTTATAACATTGAACATGAAATATCTATGGTTGATTTATGTAACACCAAGAAAAAGAACAACTAATCATTTGATACCTTCCTATAATGATAGTGGAACATGAAAAGAAAAGTCCCATGGCCTCTACCTAAAAATAACTTGGGAGCATATTTGTTCAAAATATAAACTAGAAGGTGGGGTTTCACTTAAAATTCCAATGTGCTAATGCATTTGGTGAAATCATAGCAAAAGGAAAAATTATCGAAAAGACTCTCATTGTTAAGGGTCTTGTGAAAATATATAAGGAAAATAAAAAAAGGAAAAATTATCAAAAAGTCTCTCATTGTTAAGGGTCTTGTGAAAATATATAAGGAAAATAAGAAAAATGGCCCTCAATCTAGTGACAAACCTCTCCTATGGGATAAAAACATACAACCATCATCAAATGCATAATAATCATTAAACATACAAAAAACTCAAGGTGTTGAATCATTCCTAGGAGACCACCTAGGCAAAACTCTACGTCATGACAAAAATACACTCCTCTAGGGGAGCCTATCAAAATGACCTTACAAAAATTAGTCCAATCCAATCTCATCATGTTACCTTAAATTATACAAGATGAACCTCAATTCAAATCCTCATGGTACAAAGATAAAAAATATTGTGAATATCATAGGGCCAAAGGATATAAGACCCTTGATTGCATAAAATTATAAAATATCATTCAATATTTTATTGACCAAGGTGATTCCACCATTGAAGATCATCTTAAAAATCTATCCAAAAATAATCACATCAAACAATATCCATATCTCACATAATGAGAATTAGGAATATATCAAGATACTTTTCCCAAGCATGATTAAAATCATCCATCTATGTCTAGCAATGGCTCATCCTAAAATAATTGCATTATTAATGTTCATGTACATAAAAAATCCACCTCATTTGACTCCATAATAGGTCATCTTGAAGAAAATTTCCCTTAAGAAGCCTCCATCTATCCTTCCAATACTTCATCCTTAGGTCCTTTGCAATATCAATCCACACCATCCCCATCAAACAACTCATTCAACAATGAAATATTTCAAGATTTTCTCCATGGGATATCTCTAATAGAGAATCATGAACTCCAACCTAATCTAAAATTTGATACAAGTCTAATCAATAATCAAGAAATCCTAGACCAAACATCATCATACATCCCATCACCCATCATGCCCACTCTAGAGAGTCCTATTCATGATCCATTACCACCATGTAAACAAATAGAGTCCATTCAAGAGTCCCTTATTCATACCCCATTATTAGAATCAAATCTATGGCAAGAACACAATCCAAAGCATAAAGAAGCAATCCCTAAAATGAATCAAGATCAAGTTATCTAAATCCTCCAATATTATCCTATCATTTATCAAGATCCTATATCTCTAGATCTCATGATGATCCCACTGTCCATTTCCATTCCATCCATGATCCCAAAACTAAATTTGAACCCATCCATATCCCAATAAAATCCACTTTTGTAGATGAGACACTTTCTTACCTTGGACACATAAATGATCCCCCCCTTGTTCATCCAAAATAAGATTCTTTCTCTCTAAAAATATTTGAAAATGATGAAGCTATAGATAAGTTCACGGGAACCCATGATGATATTCTAGAAAATGACCATGAAGAGGGTTTTTATATTGACCTTGATGTAACAACATATTGTGAAGAACGATCTGAGTCCCTTACTCCTAAAACTCATATTGAAGATATTGATAAACAAGCTACCATGGATCTGATCAACATACCACAAAATGATGAAGAAACAAGCATGAAGACAAAGAAAGCACCAATATCCTATCACCTTATCACTCACATTTGTCAAAGAAAGCTTTAGTATTGATGAGAAAATGAACACCATTGGTGATTCCAAACATCACAAAGAAGAGTTAGCATCTTATTTCCAGAACAACAAATATCCTATTGCAAACAAAATCTGTCAACTCTTGCAATATCAAGGAAAAGGATTAGGCCTACATGAACAAGGTATTCTCAAGCCAGCACAATTTTTTGACAATCCTAAATATCAAGGTATTTTTTATTCATTGATCAATAAATCTAATGATATTAATGGTACCTCCATGATACTAAGGGAAACTTCATCTAATGCAAACATCAAAATAGGGGTCATGAATAGTCCTTACAATAAGGTTCTTTCCAAAACTTCTCCCATCCACATCATAAACCATCATCCCCAAACCATTTAACCAACTAATTGGGACCAACAAAAGAGATTTTTGTACAAAGAAAAATATCAAAGTCAAGTTTTTGAAGCTAATGAATTCAAAAGTCAAAGTGGACACATCAAGTCAAAATGGATCCCAAAGAAAATTAGACCATGTACAACATTCAATCCAAATCCAAATCCCATAGTCATTGAAACTATGGAGCCACATCGAAATAATATTTATATCATTCACAAGTGTCCACTTCCTTCAAAATAGTCTTCAATACCAACACACAAGGTGTATAAAATCATTGGTCCCAAAAACACTCAAAATATCACATCCATGCTCCATATTCCATAATCTCAAGTTTGAAAAAATAAAAAATATACATCCAAACTACCAAATAATTCATCCACATCTCACATCTCATTAAAATTAAACATCTCACTTAAAATGCAAAAATTCCAAACCCCACATTCATTGTGTTTCAAAAACAATAGCTTATCATAAGGACTCTAATGACACTCTATCACAATGTGTACATTTAGAAAAATCCAACTCTAGTATCAACAAGGATCACAATAACATTCATGGGCTATATAAAGTGACCTTATCTTGAAAAAACAACTCCTCAAGGTAGAACATTATTGGAACAATATGATAGAAGCATCTACATCAACACCAACAGGTGGTCTTGCATAGTTGACGATCATACACAAAAAGCAAAAATCCAAATAAATAAATTAAAAAAAAAAAAGAGTAAAGATAAAAATCATCGTCTGGTGAAAACCACTTCGATGACACCTTGGGCAAGTACATGGTGAAAATATATTTACAAATTCCATGTGTAGAAAAAATAAATAAGTAAATAAAAATAATTTTTCCAATAGTATGGCACTTTTGAAAAGTACTATGATGAAATCCAATTCATGGGCATCATGTGCAAAATTGATTATCTATGTGTACCATTCCAGTTGGGAGTATCTTATCTCATACATCATATTATTTTATGCTAACACCAGTACTCATCCAATTAATTCCCTTTTCATCCATCTTCCAGTTCCACCTTAATATTGACAAAGACTAGGGGCATATACATCAAAAAAATGATTTTGGAAAACTCTTGACATGGTTATTTCCTTTAACCATATACTATCCTATGTTATACCATCACCTACACAGCACTATCTAAACAATTAGATTGGTTAAAACATGTTATCTTATTAAAAGATAGTCCTTGGAAGTAAAATTCTTTATCCTAGATCAATTTGTATAATTCCTATTGTCCCCATCCTTCACATATACATTTCTACCACACTAGTCCATTCTTCCACTCATAGTTTCCCTTACATTGCTAGACACTAGAGGTAGGTGATTACATCTAGCTTTGGAATAAATCTTGATATATTCCTTCTAGCTCACTTAGTGATTTTGACACCTTTTGAAAATCCAAAAAAATCACATATTCCAAAAAATCCAAAAAAATACATTCCAAAAATTCAAAAAAAATTCAAATATCTTGAAAAGAAAACAAAAAAATTTCAAGTGTTTTCCACCATCCGATGAATAATTTTTTTTATCAAACTCTCCTCCATTACCCACAATCCAAATAACCTCCATCAATCTCATCTCATCTACACTCAATCATGATATCAAGCTATCTAACACAATTTGTTCCTAGCCTTGCTAAAAATATTGATCCATGTTATCCAGCCAATCATCATTAGGATGTATCCTTCCCAATCATCATGTTATTCTTATTTTTAACAAAAAAATTATAATTTTTATCATTAACAAAATTATCACTATCATCAATCAATTGATCAAATAAATCAAATTTAGCTTGGTTAGTGACAAGATCTCAAGAGATCTTCAATATCCCTACATATTCATATCCCTTCATCATTCATCACCATCATTATCATCACCCTAATCATTTTACCATTATCATTTCCATCATCATCTTCCATTAATAAGCCAACATACATGTACCTCGATATCTATAAACACATAAAAACCATCCATCCCATCCATAATAAATCAACCTTACCTAGACTTGATACTCAAGCAAGAAAAAAACTATGCATTGAAGAAAAAACATCAAGATTTCATGAAAAATGCAAGCTAGGATCACTATTGAAACAACCCACTACCTACATACCTATTTCTTAATCATTTACTTCATCATCCCAATCTATGCTTTAACAAATATATATTTCTTACAATAGGCACAATCCAGGATAACAATTACACTCTATTTGGAAAGAGATATGATGGTTGTGATGCATTTTTAGTCAGTCTTTTTTATTTATTTATATTTTTTTCTCCTCCCAATGCTTACTTGAAGCTACCTTGATCTTTCAATATCTTGGTGTGTCTAGAGGAGCACGAAATGGGGCATGGTTATTTCTTTCATATGTTATGTTTGTGGGATGTTCTTATAATACAACCATAGAAAATACTTGCTTTGTATGTGTTGAGAAAGCTTACTGGATAACAAACATCCTTTGCATATCAAGTTCTTCATACCTTTTGTGCACTAGGACTATCATGCTATAAGCTTTATTCTCTCACACATTCAAACAAGGTTTCCATATGTCTGGTATAAATAAGGATAAATCATTTTTTTCCATATTATCACTTGTCCATCCCATATCCTTCATCCACCCCATTACCTACTCATAGCTTTAACTATTTGATACTTGATCGACAAAATTCATTCATTCTTGAATATCCTACATTTTATCTCATTTCTTCTTCCATAATAACTCATCATCATCCAAAATCTAAATTTTCACCCCTAGACTTAATTTTCTTCATTTTCTTCATTATATGCATCCTTATTCCCCAATTTTCTTCTATCCAACTCCATTTTTTTTTATCACTAATTCACTAAACCTACCTTGTTTACCTATCATGAGCTCAACCCAAAATTTAATTTTTCCAAACGATCTCTCAAAGGGGAAACCTACCATTCGACCTTCATTCCTTAGTCTACTAGGAAACACTGGGGCACATCATCACCTAATTTTTTTATACCAATATCATGTCTTTGAAACAATGCAACAAGCACATTGTCTCAAAGAGGGGCAAAATGTAGACACCTAAAACTGACTAACACATTTTGTTTAAAACATCAACATTTCTCATCATCATCTCTTATCAACCCCTTAATCACTATTAATTACATATTTTCTAATTATTTAATTAAGCTAACACATTTTCCACTTCTAATTATTTAATTAATTCATCATTTTCCCTCATCAACACTAATTAAATATTTTTTAATTATTTAATTAATTATCATTTTCTTCCATCTACTTTAATTAAATAATTTTAAATTATTTAATTAAATTTCTAATTATTCTTCTATTCACATTAATTAAATAATTTTTAATTATTTAATTAAATCATGCATTCCTCTTATCCAACATAATTAAATAATTAAATAATTTAATTAGCTAATATTTCCTCTAATATTAAATATATTATTTAATTTATTTAGTTTAAATTTTTTTATTCCTGTAAAAATAAATAAAATCAATATTTTATTTATTTCTTAAATATGTCATTCTATTTATATTCCTACATCTCTAAGTTAAGTGAGCTGATTGAAAAACAATCTCAGTTCACTCTCACTCACTTCCACTTCATCCACTCATGTAACTGGTCATTTGATCCATGCAAACACTTAACTCCTCACCTCACCCCTTCATCCTAACACATATCGCTTGTACGCTCATCATGATCTCTCAACCAATCTCATCCATTGATCTCTCCAATCATCCTACACTGTTGATTTGATATCAATAAAAGCTATAAAATACCCATCCTTTAGCCATTCGCTCTCTCTAAAAATCTTGATCTCTCCATGAATTTTGCATCCATACTGTTGATGTCAAAAAATGACAAGGTAATAGCCCTTTGTGGGAAACTTAGTTAAAGGGGGGACCTATTGCGCTAAACTGAGTAACCTCTAGATTTAAAGAAGCTGACTTCTTCTATAATTGGCGTTTTGAATGGGAAAAGGAAACACATATAAATAAAAGGATCTAACTAGGGTGATGCGCCAAGATCTAGATGTAAGGCACAATAGATCTATCTTGTAGATGTGATCTAAGGGCCCATTCAACAATCTGCTATGTTCCAGAATGATAGAAACCTAAATGATTCACTCAATGACATAAAATAATATTCATATGCATTTACTAAAAAGAGGAGTCAAAGACATGATCTAAACCAACAAACTTGCATTAAATTAATAGAATTTATACAAATGAAAAATTTAGTACCATAATGGCACAGTAAAACTTTATAAAAAATCTTTAAGAAAATAGAAAGGCCGAACAATGGCATAGTCTACAAGTCTTTACAATAATCTAAAAGCGATAAAGGCGTAGTTCTTTTACCAAATTTTCCTATCAAAATCTGAACTCTTGCTTTGAAAGAAGAAGCAGTATTTATAATGAAAACCCAGCTCGGTGAGCCAATAACAGAAAAGATCCTCCAATCATGAGAAATGATGCATTTAGCAATGATTTCCCCTTGCCGTTGCAACCAAAAAGATTCGGGCCATGAACGAGGATGCCCTCGAGTTAGATGCATCCGCATCCCCTATGAATGATGGTAGTGGTCCCAATAGACCAGAGCATCAACACGTGCTATCGACTCATGGTGGAAGTTACAAAACATGGTAGTTGGTGTGAGGTTGTCACCTACTTAACTCTCCTTCATGATGAAGCCTTTATAAGATCATGTGGCAAGCGATCAGGGCCGATGTTCATCCTTTCCCTTAAGCGATGAAAAACTTGCACTGCGAAGACACATGGAGGTCTCCAAGCATACTGCGCTGAGGGTGGGGCCACCAATAAATATGCACAGACTGATGCTACATGGCACACGGTCGGGGCCCAAAAGGAGAGCGATGGAAAGAGGCACTGAAGATTGCAAACTAGTGACACGTGGAAGCATGACGCAAGTTTTTGAAAAGTGAGAGAAGGAAACCTTGTGAGGAGTGCTCGGCTGACAAGTGGTGGTATTTGCATAAGACTTTGTGAAAGGAGCTATTATGCCTTGCATAACCACCCCATCTTTTGCCTTGGTCAAAATGGGTCCCCCTTTGTTGTTTTTGTTCCCTTGCTGTTTTTCAAACAAAGTTTGGAGTCTTGCTTTTCCAATACTTTGTTTTTCTTTTGGTCTTTTGGTTTTAGATTAAGTCCTTGTGTTAAGTTTTATTATTTCGGTCTTTTTATTTTAGTTTTGTGTTTGGTTTTGTTTTATGCTTTGTTGGAGGATCCGAACTCGAAATGAGAACGAAGTTGGGAAATTCCTTAAATTTCCAAATCCATTTTCATTCTGATTCCGCTCCCGCCGTTTCTTGGTCATTGACTTTTTATTGAAGTCACATTGTAGTGAAGTGTTTGTTCTTCTCCAGTTCCGACTCCGCCTAACTACATTTAATGCGTTAATGATAGCTGCCGTGCGTAGGTAGAAACTTTGAGTTTTAATTTGATTAGGGATTAAACGGTTGATTATTATCATTGTTAAGAAATCAAAGAGCGAAGTAGAGCAGCTGTGGAGTTGATATGAGTGAATCGATTGAAAGAAGAGGAGATAGTTGCTTGCAAATTTCTTCAGAAGGTTTGCCAAGTTTTGCGTTCGAGGTAGGGTTCCTATTCTCGTTTTTCTTTTATTTACTTTCGTGTTCTCTATTCGTGTTTGATTGATTTAGATCTTTGGGCAAGTTCATCGTCTCAGTAGGTTTGTGTGTTTGTTTTTCTTTCTTTGTTTGTGTTCTTGATTTCATTTTGGCTTGCGTTTCTGGTTTAGTGAGTATGGGTACGGTCTTTTTCATGTTTTGTCGTGATTGTGTCGGGCTGTGTTGTTTTTATAGTGAGATAGATTACAGTGAGTTAGGGTTTGTGAGATCTTGTTTTCATTTAGGATTTTATTACGCATTCGTCTGGTTAAAATAGAGGGGTTAAATTTGTACCCTAGTTTTATATTGCATTTTCTAGATTAGGGTTTTTATGTATTACTATGATCGCTTTCAAAATGATTAAATATGATGCCCTAAAATACAGTCATCCCCATGGTCATATGGGCATGGTCCTTTCATGCTATATTTTTAAGCCTTATTTCGTTTAATATGACCTTAGTCTTTAATCATGGAGTTATGTGTTAAATTGTTGAAATAATTGATGACGTCATGGTCAACATAAGTGAAAGCGGGATTAGAATTGATTTAGATTTTTGGATATGTTTTATGATTAATATCAATTCCATTTTTCATCCCATCTCCGACTCCACTTGTAGTAAGAAGCTTTATTTCAAGATAATGTTAATCTTGGCGAAAGCGGAAACAGAATATGAAAACAAAAAATATGAAGGAAACCGAATCAGTTTCCATTCCGGTTCTGGTTCCGATCACTATTCCACTTTCGACTCCGAGCCCGCTTCTAGTTAGTAGAATGTCAATAACAGTTTTTGCTCCGAGCCCAGCAGTATGTTAAAAAAAGGATTGTTTAAGATGTTTGCTGCCTGGCTCTGCCTTCGATGTATGTTTGAAAGGTATGATTTTAAGACATATTTTGAGATGTTTATTCAGAGATCTAATTAGAGGTTTTGTTGCAAGAAAGCTAAAAGAATGTCAGGAACATTAGGAGAAGCTGTCCAAAGGAACCGACCTGTAGGAACATCGAAAGCAACAGGTAAACCCAAGAAGATCAAGCCAGAACAGTTACCTTATACTTTAAGGTATAATCCTAGGAGTCATGTTGTCAAAGTAAGCAAAGTAGAACCAGCTTGGTCAAACGTCATAGACACAAATTTGGTCCAATACAATTTTGAGGAGCTATATTCAGAAACCTTTGCTGAAGATATAACAGGGAGGACACAAAGAATTGTTGATTCTGGCTTGGTCCATATCACTCTGTTTCCTTTGTCAATCCAATGCTCGGAGTTAATCATGACAGCAACCAGTGCCTACAATCCTACTACAAGGCAATGCATGGATTCACAAGATAATGTAATCATTGATGTTACTCCTCATATGTTTCAAAGTATATTTAATGTCTCGGATCCCAAGAACTTGGTGCAGTTGGATGAGGCAAAGGCCCTAGAGAAATATAGAAAATATAAAGAATCCAACAAGTCCCACTTGAACAAAAAGTGGTTAAAAACAAAGAAGAAGTCTCTAACCAAGATTGCAGACCAACGAAAGAGGGCAGATTTCTACAAGGAGGTATCAGATTTAATAATGATGTTGTCAAGGGCCTTTGGGAAGACAGATGCCTTTCATTTCAAGGAGTGGATTTTTCCCTTCATCCAGATAATTTTAAATGGCACCCATCAATTTGATTGGCTGATGATTGTATCGGATGCTATTCATGATCAATTGACCAGCATTAGGGAGACTAAATTCTTTTTCATGACTTCTTACATTGTGTATGCAGCAGCAAGATTAGGTATTTTCCCAGGTCTGAACAAAGTGGGGATAATGGGAGTATTAGATGGACAGAAGAAGGTGTGAGAGCATTATAACCAGTTGTCTCTACAAGTTGCTGAGACTCAATTCAAAAGGGTTAATGATGCATTCATATATGTTATCATTAATCAACTCAACAGAGATGCAGGGTAAAGACTGAGCCCAGAGGCCATGGCATTTATCACTGAATGGGGATGTTGGTACATTCAATACCCCAGGTATACATACTTTAGGCTTGCTTGTTTTGAAGGTCATCCATATTTGTTGCCAAGATTTTGCAACAATAGGATAGTGTTAATGGAATTTGTATATTAGGCTCTTGGGGTTAATGCCCAGTTTGGATTAAAACATAAGATAGGATGTCACAAGTTCCCCATGAAGTTGGGTGAGTATAGCTGTTAGCATTTGGTAGGAGCAAAGGTGGTCTGCAGTGAGTTGATACAGTTAAAGCTAGGTTTATACACAACTCGTAAGTACTTTGAACCAAAGGGTAAGATGAATGCCTTGTTGCCTTCTGTGTTCGATAAACATTTCAATTTATTAGAATATTTCTGGAGTGACCGACAAGATGAGTATGATTTGAGGAAGAAGAATTATGAAAGATTACTTGTCTCACTCATGTCAGAGTTTGGAGTAAAAAATGACATTCCTGACACATTGGTGGATGATGGAGTTGTATTGGATCCATCTTATGAAGCTTTAAACATTGCAACTAAAATTCTGGATCCAATTGACTGGGATAGTGAGGAAACTATCGATATTAAGTAGATAGGAAGAGCATTCTTGGATAGAAGCATTCAATGGTTGGTTCTAAGAACCAAAGTTCCTCAAGGACCAACTCCTAAAAAACGGAAAGGATATAAAAGGCTCAAAAGAAAGACACCTCCCAAAGAGCCTTTGGAGTTCCTTCCTCTAGACATTGAAGAAATAGAGCTTGAAGTAGCTGTTGATGAGAAAGAGACACCAAAAGGAGATGCTCAAATGGGATTGGTTGTTTCAACACCTACATTAGGTGAATCTTCTACTCAAGTCCCACTTGAAAAGAAGCAAAGTGAGGAGATGCTCAAGGAAACTCTTTATGACATAGCTGAATGCATGAAGGGAAAAAGGGTAGAGATTCATGATGTTGGAACAGACTCGAATGAGACTGTGTCAGAGAAGGATGTGCAAGAGAATATGCCTCTAGAGGAGGATGTTGAACAAATATTGACACTAGATGATTAGTGGGCACTATTTGAAGAAGCCAAAAAGGATGCCGATGCAAAAGCTGCTGCAATAGAGAAACAAAAGGTAATTGATGCCAAGACACAAGCTGATGCTATACTACAACAACAATAGGTAAAAGCTAAACAAAGAGCAGATGAAATAGAGAAACAACAAAGGCAAAGAGAGCATGAGCTCAAGGTCAAGGAAGAGAATGACAAATTAGAATTGATACAAAAGATTCATGACCTTGAGAAAGAAAAGGCCAGACATTGAAGGGAGAAGGAAGTCCTTATGACTAAGTTGAAGCTTGCTGAAGAGGCTCAAAAGGAGAAAGAGAAATCAAAGTGATTGCAAAAGGAGAAGGATGCCGAGGAGTTAACCAAAAAGATGCAAAAAGAGAAAGATGCTGCAGAACTGATCCAGAAGCAACAAAAGGAAAAAGAAGATACAAATAAGCTCAAGGCATCAGAGGAAGAAAGAAACAAAGAACAAGAGAAGAAAAGATTGGAAGAAGAAAGAAATCAGGAATAGGAGAAAACAAGATTGGAGGAAGAGAGGTTGAAGAAGGAAGAAGAAGATAAGAAGATACAAGAACAAAAGGATAGGGAAGAGGCTGAAAAGCTTGTACAGATACATGTGGTGCAAGAACAACAAGAGGAACCAAGGGTTGACTCTCAACCCCAAGTAAATGTGCAACCACCCTCTACTACTACTATTGCTTCTTCTTCCACTATGATGACTACTGCTCCATGTGCTCCCACTTGGTTGAAATTGGACCTACAGAAAAGAATAGTAATACCTTCACAAGCTCTCAATTGGGAGGATATGATGAAGGAGATTGAACAAGAAAGGCCTAAAAAGAAGGCCAAGATCCTACACTCCACCAAGCTCATGGACAAGGGAGAAATTATTGCTGAGTGTGCCATAACGATGATAGAAAAGGAGGTAGGAGACATGGAGTTAACGGATTATCAATTAAGTACTGTTAACTTGGGAAGGCCTACTAGAGATCAACAGATGAATCTAGTTGATGTGGTAGCTTCAACAACCAAGTCAAGGATGTTAAAGGATAAGCAGAATAAAGATGAGCTTAAGGCTTAGTTAGATCAATTGCATTTCTTTTTGAAAAGTGTCTCTTCTCCAAGATCACAACAGGTAGCTACTATTGAGACTCCAATTTTGCTGAGCAAAAAGGAGGTAGATGCTTTAGTACAAGTAAGGGGAAAAGAAGAGATGTTAGATAGTTGGGTTGACAAATTAAATCAAGAAGTAGGTGAAATTTTGGTCAAAAGTTTTGAGGTTCACAAAGGGGCAAAAGAGTTGATAGGGGAAATTCATCAATATATTAAAGCATTGGAGAAGCATGAAGAGGAATATAAAGAATATAGTCAAAAATTGAAGAAGGTTAGTACATTTCCTTTGACTACTCTTCTTGAACAGTCAATACTCGAGGAGGATAATAAAGATTTTGTGGAAAAGACCTCTCGTATACTCTTATTCAGAACAAATTTCTTCTGCAAACATAGAAATGAAGTCCAAGATGCTGTTAAGGATCTAACTGAACAATTTGAGGAGTTGGAGGTGGTCATCGCTATCATAGTAGATGTTAATATACTAACAAAGGGAGGCCTGCCTTTGAGCCAGATAAAAGAGAAATTGGGCGAAAGGTTTAAAGGACTCATGCAGAAAGGAGACGATGGTGAAGATCTGCTGATAGATCGACTGATGGACATCAAAGAAGAGATAAAGGCTGCTAAAAGAGAATTGATAAAGTTGAAGGATATGAGAGGGTTTTCTACAACAGAGTTGGAAAGAATTAAGTTCGAAAACAGCTGGGTTGATGTGCCAGAATTAGATATATTACAACAAGTCTTCACCAGTTACGATGAGTTTATTGCAGAACCAACTTCACATGCATAAATCTCCTGCATGCATGACTTTCTTCTTCTTTGCATGTTGCAACACTAGCAATTCTTGAAGCGCATGACTTCTTTTTTCTCTTCTATTTTTTGTTCTCCAGTTTAACTGAATGTGCTAATGTAATAACTCAAGATCAAATTGATCTGAGTTTCCAAGAGAGCTTTAGTTCCTAAAAAGGTGGATCAAGCTTAAAATAGAAAGGGTTTCAAAATTTTGTATATATATAAATACCCTTGGGGTATCATATTGTAAGGGTCGTCTGATAGAGAATAGAATTGGCCACCTGATATTAGGAGATAGAATTTTTCATTGTGATTATAGAGATATATTGTTACTTGATTTTTACAGTTAAATAAAATTATAGGTTTATGCAATATGGTGTTAGAATTAAGTTTTACTTGATAAGGTTGATGAGTTATAATCTATCTATATGCCAGTGATTGTGCTGAAGCATGATAGTTTCTTATGTGATGAAAGTCATTAGAAGAAACCGGATTTAAGGATTATCTCGTTAGATTATCATTGAATTGAATTTGTTGAAGTCTGTTGATCTATGATCTTGATGATGAATGAATGTGTGTTCTTTTAGGATCTTTGAAGGAGTTGTGATATACAAATTGTGGTATTAAATTAAGCACCTTAGATGTATGCAATGGTATGGTTTATTCTGTAAATTGTGTCATGCTTTGGTTTTCTTGATCGGTTGGAAACATTAATTATTGAAGATATATGTCTAGATGTTAGATGAGTTTGATTCATGTTTACTGGTTTACCCTCTGATCTATCTTTTTCTTTTGTTTGAAACCCCTTTATTTACAAGAACAGTTTGGTAGAATGAGTCATTGCTTGTATCCTTTGTTACCAACACAACCCCTTGAACATTATAGTTGCATGGACCAATTGAGTGATACAAGACAGTTGAGAACCAACTACCAGGACCTTGGGAGTTAGGCTACTATATGTTGTCTTTCTTTTTTAGGAGAAATAGAGTAGAAATATTCTGTTTTAACGTTGTTTGTGTCATTTTCACCATCAACAGGAGCCTGAAATTTCTTTTTTAAAGGGAGGGCATGGCCGATACTTAAGAAAAATAAAATCACTCGAAGGGAGCTTGAGAATGTTATGTTCACAGCTTTTAGTGACTTATCAGGGGCATTTCGCCTGTGGAATGAGGAACCCAATTTTTTTTGGCTTATAGACTAGAGACTTATCCATCAGGCGACACAGTTAGAGCTTAGAGAGGGTGATCATTGAAGCAGAGGCCAAAATACATTGGTCGACACATGAAACAAGAGGTGTTGTGGACACAATAGGGGCAACTAAGGTTTGTGAAACCAGAGAAGAGGGAGCGAAAGATACTTGCGGTGTGGATGATTGCAGTCCTTGGTCTGTTGTTGGTTCTTTGCTTGCCTCAAGGTCCTATGAACATTCTCTGGATGATGCCTCGGTTTGCTACCACTTTGCTAGTGGTGAATTGTCTACCGCTATGGTTTTAGATTGTTGTAGTTGGGTTGCTCAGGTCCTCCTTGCAGTCCAGGTGTGAGTTAGTGAAGACCTCACACATGATATGTTAACCCGTACATTAGAGGAGACCTTAATGGGTTGCTTGAAAAATTTTACCTTTTGCTACACCGAGGTGTCTTATGTCTCTGTTTCTGGTTCCTCTCCTCCGTTCAACTATGACTCGACCTCCTCCGAACTGGAATATTTTTCACCACTCTCATCGGAATCTGGATGCTCGTTGTTCCACAATTTTTCGAGCTTGTTGTCCATCTCCTTAGTATCATAAGGGGCCTTAGTGTGTCAGGTCTCCTAATGATATATCCAGAAATCAAATACCTTCTCTTCCTTCCAGCTATAGTTCTTTATTAGAATGTGTCAGAGAATAGTCCCCATCTTTCTTATTTTATCATACTACCCAGTTGGGTTGTAGAATCCAAGCCAGGGAGGCCGACCACCTTTAGTAGGGATATAAGCTAGGTCAACAATAAATTCATCTACATCCAACATTGAATTTAGACACTTCTCTTAGTAAGGTTGGGTGTAGTGTGTCACTTTGACATATTTGTTTGGGAAGTCATCATCGGGGTTGTAATTCCACTTATCACAAACCCATACCAACCCCAGATGAGCCAACTTTTCTTCCAGTATGTCATGAGCCTTTCTCTTAGCCATGATTACAGTTTTGAAGCTCATCAGGTAGCTGAAAAATCCCTTCTTTGCTTTTCCGCTATAAAAGGTGACATTGATAAGTGATACCTGGTGGAATAATTCAAGCACTAGTATCCTGTCGGTAAGATATGCTAGAAGCCAGAAGGGATCTCTGGTGAAGCCACACAATCAAATGAATGTGAAGTCTTCGCCTAGAAACTGGTCACACTTTAGAGTGAAGTTTTGCATGAACTCAGTTTGGTTCGAGTTAAACTGTAAGACAGTGTTGTCTCCTCTTAAATCCTGCAAAATTGGATATAAGAAATAATCTAAAAATGTGTAATAGTCAAATGTCATAGGGAGAAGGGGAGTTCATGTGGAAACTAACTTCCTCCTCTGGTTTTCATCAAAAATTGAGAGCCCTAGATGCTTCTGGAAGAAGTCGAGATTCTGATGCAAGAACATATGTGCAAGAAAGGACGGGAACCTTAACCTCCGTTGAAGCTAGTATTCTGCTATCTGTCTAAGCATCTCCTGAATGAGAAATTTAGTGAAATCATACCAAAAAAGAGAATGTTGCATGCGTAATTGAAAACCCAAACCGAGTTGAAATTCTGGGACCTCTTTGTCGGTGTCTAGGCCACAAATAAATTCCATCATTGAGAAAGCATCCTTTATATCATCCTTGAAGCCCTTATGTGTCACTTAGATATGCATTGGCCTATTCTGAGCTTCTTTAGGTCTTTGAGTCTTCGTGTTATAAAAATTTAGTGCAAGGTCTCTAGTCCTCCAATAGGTCTCTCCTTTTGCTAGAGTGAATGACTCCATTTGAGGCACTTTAGAGCTTCGCTCTGGGATACAAAGCATATTCCAGATATCTTCCTTGCAGATAACCACACTCACCTCTCGATCCTGAATGGTGTTGGTAACCAAGTTGA
The DNA here is from genome assembly GCA_007115665.2 of Sequoiadendron giganteum. Lineage (NCBI taxonomy): Eukaryota > Viridiplantae > Streptophyta > Pinopsida > Cupressales > Cupressaceae > Sequoiadendron > Sequoiadendron giganteum. The sequence goes on from CM021102.1 coordinate 474,987,005, forward strand.
AGTGTTTGATGGCCTCATCGACCAATTCAGGGCAGTAGTGTGTGGACGACACCATATATTATGGAAGCCCACTATACCAACATTTATGCGCGAAGGAATCAAGGTCACTATTCCTTTTCATCCTTTCACAGGCTGCTTCCCTAATTGATTTAGGGTTCCTTGTAAGAATGGGGTCATGAATATTTTCCCATTCCTCTTTAATTCATTTCTTGTCTTTGCGAGGGCTCTTCTTCTCTGCAACCGCATACTTACCCACGTTGGCTTTTTTGGTATTCCAGTCGAAGCATAAGAGACTTCCTCGAAGATGTAGGCAGCTGGTGCTGCACACGTGATGTTAAATAAACTTTGGGCCACTCCTTCTTGCATCTCTACTTGAGAACTTTGAGCAGTTACCATCTTTTTGCTAATTTTCTACCTAGAAACCACACTGAAGCGGTATGAATGGAACCCAAAACACAACGCAAAGCTCTGATTTCACAACAAGAGGACCTTTAATTCACACTAGGGTAGTAAATTATTTGCAATTACCTCTGCATTTAGCTCTTTTGCTGCAAATTGTGCCACACCTAGTTCTCTTAACAATTTTGTTCTTCTAATTCCTTTTGCGTGCTCAAGAAGCTTTATGATTTGTCTAATTTTTTGCATGTGATACTTAGCTTTTCTTTGATATCCTACCTTCAACCGGTAGATAATGGTTGAATTTCTATATTTAATTCGGCATATACCGCCAGCTCCTCCATCCATGCAAAATGAACTACTTGCCTCTTTTCAAAAGAGAAGATTTCATAATTACATTAGTGATAGCATCCCTTCGGCATGATTTTCATGGGAAATTGACCCACCGACTTCTTGCTTTTCATCTTCTCACATGCCTTTGCCATTAATATCCCTAAAACCATAATTAAGCTAATGTCGTAATGAGTACCTTAGAAAGATTCATGCTCAACCTTGGAGCTTGAAACAACCTGTATCGTGAAACCTAAGCACCTGTCCGTATGAGCCATTGCCTGAGCTTGTGACCAGTTTGCATTAATTGATTACCGCTCCTTATTCCTGCACGCAACAATTCATACCTGTGGATGCAACCACGTTGGAAAATCAAGCTGGTCTTTTGGGTGTGATTTTTGAGCTAAAATTGATTATCACTATGCTTGGGATGCATGCTACCTCAGATATTTCTTTAAATGGGGCTTTCTATAAATGGGCCTTATCACAGTAGCAGAACTACACTTAGTGATTAGCAAAATTATTGGGAAATTTAGATAGCATTATCGCTTAGGCGGTTGAGTGGGCTTTAAATATGCATAGCGCTAGACTTAGGTGTTTTGGAGTAGAGGCTGTACAATGAATACTCCAATTAGGCTAGTGTGCAACAAGTCTCAAATGAATTTTCTAGGGGAGATCTCTAACAGGCATCTGAAATGTATGACAAAAAAAAACACTCACTGACTATTATAGCCATGAATTGGGTTTTGGGGAGAGATTGCATTGAGTATGAAGATAAATATTGGGTGAACATCGATATATGCTCCCATTTTTTTGCCTCATTGCTTGACATTTAGGCTCTAAAAGCCATGATACTTCGCCTGATGCTCCAGATTTTCCCAAAGAGGTACCTCAGAGGCCTTGGTGAAGCAATAACCAATGCTGTGTATGGCTTGGGCCTTGCGATTACGAGTGACTTGTAGAGGCATATTGAAGAAGATGCGGTGGTACCATGGGTGCCATTTCTGAGTGGGTTCTGGCTGCATTCACTTGTTGAGCACCGTGAGAGAGCCACTCGTGCATGCCGCTTTTTACTATGTTGCTACAATGTAGTGCTATTGTACGATGTGTATTGGTACACCAACTTCAGGAACCTTGTGTTCCCTCCGTCACTCGTTCTGGGTGTTGGTACTGCTACTCCGGGTCTCGTTGCTGCTGATAACCCTCTTGTTGCCTCCAACAATGTTCCTGTTGATGGAGAAAACACTCATGTCGATGAAAAAAATGCTCATGCTCCAGTGACTTGAAGATTAACACACCTTTTTCCATTTTGTATATATATACCTAAAAGAGGGCTTGCATATACATATATATAAGGAAGCCGCATATATAGTCACAGTTTTGAGCACATGGCCATAGAGCCATTTTGTCAATGTTCTATCAAAGTATATATATAATGAATATACTTTCTATCTTCAACTCTTTGCCTTCATTCTTGTGCTCTCTGCAACCTTTATTGAATTCCTTGCATATGAACTTAATTTCTACAATATGAGTAGTATAGTATTTCTCTGTTCTTGTAATAATGGGTCTCATGAATTTTCCTATTTCCTGTATCTGTGAAAATGTTTGAAAGAACCGACTGACAAAACATGAAAGGGAAAATAATTACATTAATCACATATTTACACCTGTATGAAGTATATGAAGCATAATTGAGCAACTTTAGGTGAATTCCATTAACTGGAATTCCCAGTGCTTCTTGTTCCATGTTTTCTAATTCAAATGCATTATTTTCTTTGCACTGAATTATTTTGAAAGGGCCTTCCCATAGTTTGTCAAATTTTCCATGTTGGTCAGGGTTTGCAGCTCTTTCATTGAACTTTAGTACTAGGTCCCCGCATTTTAGACCTTGGTTTGAAGCTTTCTTGTTGAACCACCTTTTAACCACTTGTTGGCTGTTAGTCATGGCTATTAGGGATTTCTCCCTTTTTTCTTGTAGCTCCAACAATTCGGCAATTCGAACTTCCATAGCTTCGTTCTCTTCAATCTCTTGAGACTTGAGTAGCTGTAACGCAGGTATCTCTATAGAGATTGGTAACAATGCCTCCTTACCATATACTAGCTCATACGACAAAGTCTTCAAGGCTTTCTTAGGAGTTATATGATCTTCCCATAACGCTATTCAGAGATTCTTATGCCATTCCTTCTCATGATCTGAACTGATCCTTATAATGAGTCAGATTAGATTCTTGTTAGTTGACTCAGCCAGGCTAATTCCTTGTGGGTATTAGTTTGAATATGTTTTTAGAAATATGCCATGTTCTAATGCAAACTGACATACATTGGAGCCTAAGAAAGCTTTGGAATTGTTTGAGATGATAATGTTTGGCATGTCGAATCTCGTTACTAGCCCTTTGAGAAAATCTACAATTTCTACCTCTGTCGCATTCTACAAGGGTAGGGCTTCGGTTCATCTTGTGAAGTAGTCTGTGGCTGTTAGGATCCACTTGTGACTGATGTTGGAGGTAGGGTTGATCATCATGATGAAATCTAGTCCCCATTGTGAAAATGGTTCGTCTGCTACCATCGGATTGAGAGGCATGGAAAAATTCTTGCTTCTCCCTGCATAGAATTGGCATTCTTCACAGGGTTTTATCATTTCGTAGGAGTCGTTGAACAATGTAGGCCAAAAGTACGCAGCATGTAAAATTTTGATGGTGGTGGTCTTCATAGAGAAGTGTCCACCTTCCGAGCTACTATGAAAGGTGTCGAGAATTTTCTTCGCTTGCTCCATGGTGACGCATCACAGTAAGATGCCATTGAAATTACTTTTAAAAAGGATCCCTTCAATAAGTGAGTACCCACTATTTTGCAGCTGGTAGAATCTTCTTCTTTGAGACAGAAGTCTTGATGGATACTTGACGGTGTGCATAAATCTTACCCTATCCACTAGCCAACAACCTTCAGGTTCAGGCTCATTTGTTAGGACTATCTCCGCTTGCTCTTCCTCAATTTCCATTTCTTCGTCATGTGCCAAATATTCACACAACCCTCTTCCTTTGATAGTCTTCGTAGGCTTGACTTCAATGTCATATTCTCGGATCTTAGTGATCTAGTTGGCCCTTTTTTTAGTGATTTCTCCTTCCATGATGTATTCGCAAACACTGGAATGTGTGACATAAACAGTTACCTTAGTGCAAGCTATAAGTTGTTGGAACTTCTTGAGTCCCTTTACAATTGTGAAATCTTATTTTTCAATGAAGTTATAGTTCATCTCGTACTCCTTCAAGGTTCGAGAATGGAATGCTATAGAATGCTCTCCCTTTCCTTCATCATCCTTCTGAATCAGAATAGTGGCAATGCTTGTCTTGCTGCTAAAAACATACATTATGAAGTCTTTTGACAAGTCAGGATTCACCAACACAGGAGCTGAAGAAATAGAATCCTTCACTTTCTTGAAGGCTTCCCTCGCTTCTTTTGTCCATTTGAACCATTGGTCATTTTTTAGCATCAGGGTGATTAGTCTAATTATTCATGCAAAATTAGAAATAAACTTGCTTACAAAGTTAACCTTTCCCAAAAAAGATTGTACTCCTTTCTTGTTTACCAGAAGAGGAAGCTCTCTGATTGCTTTTACCCTTTCAGGATCAATAACGATTCCTTCTTGGGACACTACATGCCCAAACAATTTGCCTTGCGATACTCCGAAAGCATATTTTTTCGGGTTCAGGGATACCTCGAACTCTTGGCATTTTTTGAAAACCATCTACAGATGATCAAAATGGTCATCTTTAGATTTGGAAAATATGGTTAGATCATCTAAGTAGATAAGGATGATTTTGTTGATCAGTTCACTAAAGGCGATATCCATTTCCTACTGGAAGGTAGCCCTTGTGTTCGATAGGCCGAAAGGAATTTTGGAAAATGCAAATGTTCCCCACTTGATGGTGAATGTGGTCTTGTGCTGATCTTCCTCTTTAACCCAAACTTGATTGTAGCCTGAGAAACCATCTAACAGAGAAAACATCTCTGAACCTGCCATAGTTTGCAAGATTAAGTCCATGGAAGGCAACGGGTAATGGTATTTCAGTGACACCCTATTTAGGTCATGTAAGTCAACACAAAGATGAATGTCTCCATTTTTATTTCAGATGGAACGAGGTTGGATACCCACGTACTGTGCTTAATTGGAAAGACAATCTTGGATTGGATCATCTTTTCTAGCTCTTGTGCCATTAAGGCTTCAATCTTTGGATTGACGAGCCTCTATTTTTGTTAGAAAGGTTTAGCACCTTCCATTAGTTCGATGGTGTGCTAGATGATATTAGGATCATATCCCCTGAGGTCATCATAAGACTAGGCCACAAGCCCTTCGTTATTTTTGTAGAAGTGTATAAGCCTATCTTTATCATAGTGCGAGACTTCTTTCCCGACCTTTAGTTTTCTTCCGTTCTTGACGTCAAGGTCGGTGTAGTCTTCTTGGTCGGCTACAAATTTTCTTCTATCATTCCTTACATCATCATAATCGAACATATTTTCAAGGGTGACCAACCCTTTCGAAAGCTTGTTTGATTTCAACTAGATGATCTGTCCTTTGTACGCTTCTTCAAATTTTGGCTGAAACTGATCGAAAAACTCTCCTGACTGTTGAATGAACAAGGCGATGTTTTTATCGCTTTCGAACACTTGCCAACTTTGGTCATTATCAGGAATAGAGGGTCAGATGATCACTTGCATAGAGTGCACATTCTTGATCAAGTTAGAGACAAGATCAAATTGAGATCCTATTGTGGCCATGTGATCTGCATCTAAATTTTTCTCTCTTGGCACCGCATGGATGTTAAAAGCTTCGAAACCTTCGATGAGGTCCCATACCCTTTGCTTATAAGACCGGATACAATTTTTTTTTGCAGCAGAGATGTTTCTAACTTGATTGATTACAAGTTCAAAATCTTCGAACACCACTAATTGTTTGATACCCATGTGTTTCGTGAGGCTTAGTCCTTGCACAAGGCCCTCATATTCGGCTTCATTGTTTGAACAAGAAAACTAGAAGTGGAATGAATTGAAGATCTACTAATTGGATAGATACGTTAGGCATATCCCGACACCAGCACCAACCTTGCATCTCACACCTTCGAAGTGTAATGTCCAGAGCTTTGAGGCTTGTTCGGATGTGGTACCCAAAATAGTAGCATTATAATTTCTGAAAGGATTGGTTCCTGCATACTCAGTCAAGAAGACTTCTTCTTGATCGGCTTTGTCTTTGGTTGCATGCTCATGTTCCAAAATTTTTCTACCCCTGGCTTCTTCTTTGGTGACATAGGTATCAGTCTCTTCGAAGTTTATCATGGCTTCATCAACTACGTGTTCTTCATGCAGAGGTTCTGATATGATCTTCATTTTAGAGCCGTGCTTAGTTCTAAGAATTAGGTGGGACCAATCCAAAGAAAGGTATCCACCTATCTTTGAGGTGAATTCCCAAGATAGGTAGAGGTTGAACATGGAAGGGATGTCAATGATCATGGTGTCTTGTGGCACTATGATGCTAGGATAGGAAAACAAAGTTAAGGGGAGGTCTTTAATGAGGCCTATAGTTTCAACCTGTTTCCTATCTAGTTGCATAACTCCTCTCTTTAAGGGCTCGTAGATAAGCCCTAAAGCTTCAAATATCTGCTTGGGAATTACTATAGTGCTGGCACTAGAGTCGATCATGGAGTTGGGCAGCACTTTCTTCCCTACAATGAGAGTCAAGAAAAAAAATTTAGGTTTCAGTTTTTCCCCTTTGGCTTCGGGTGGAGCCTCCTTTGTAGTATTTGCAAGAACTTTGGCTGGAGGCGATGAGTCTGTTGTGATTTTGAGAGTTTTTCCCATTGACTGCACAATTGTATCTTTCTATAGGGCCTTTTGTAGTAATGACTTCTACTCTAGAATGGCTATGATATCCCAAGGGGATACATTAGCAATAGATTTATTCAATTGTTCCACCATGTTGAAGGGTGGAGGATTTGGAGGCTTTTTCTCCTTGGATTAGGTGATGATAATCTCCTTGTGCAGTTGTGGATGTGGAGCGATTGTGGAAGGGCTAGGGGGTTGGTCCATGACATTTCTAGGCTGCAAAGTGACCAGTTCACCTGTGAATCTCCTCTTCGACCGACTATTGAAATCAGACTGTACTTGTAGGGTCACCGATGTAGATGCCTCATAAGTGAACACTGCTTCCTCCCCTTCCATCCATGAGAGGAGGGCATGTTAAGGAGCCTTGTCATTTTCTTGATCCAAGGGCATTCCCTGCATCTGTGCGGTGAGAATTGCATTCTCCATTTGGGGAGAGGCGTATGTATATCTTGAATTCGTCGCCACACCTTGGTTGTGTTTCTTCATAAATTTTTGCTGCAAATTTCCATGTGGACAATTTTGAGGCATATGCGCATCGTCGCAGGAATAGCACCAGGGATTGAAATCTTCAGCGAGATTGTTCTGCCCTGTGGTCAACTCTTTGCTTGTACTAGTTTGAGCAGCCCCTAGTGGAGTCGGTACCAACACTATTTGGTTATTTGTCTAAGTCAACGGATTTGTGTGTGCAACTCCTTGATATTGGTTCTGTTGGTATGAGGGTCTACCACTTTGATAGCCTTTGTAGGATGGTCTTGGAGGAGTAGCCTGGTTATGCTTGATAGTGGTTACTTCATTTTTCAAATTTCGTAACATCTCCCTTATGTCTTTCATCTCGTCCTTCAAGGCACTGGATGTAGAAGCAACATTTTGTGGCACACTTGGATATGTATACATAGATGGGGGCGGCACAGGTGTGCTTATAGATGGCATCTCCTGAGCAAAAGCTGATATTTCAAGGAATATCGACATAATGGGCCGAGGTGGAAACTTCTCAACATTAATTAGGTTGTTATCCGCCTTAACTGCTATGTTTTATGCATTTGGTAATGTGGTTCCACCGAGTGATTGGATCATCATGGAGATGTCGACGTTGATGGAACTTAAGTATAACATAAATGCTAACTCTGTCAATGGTTGGATGGCATTCTGAATCCTCTGCCAGGTTGTATGGAACCAGGCGTTAAAATTGGTCATGGCTTCAGATGGGGCCCGCTTGATTATTGATAGCTGGTGATAAAGTGAAGAACTATCTCCATTATTGGAAAATATTTCATAAAAAGGATCCCCGAGCTCATCCCAAGTACCAATAGTATTAGTCAGTAGAGTGCGATACCAATCTAGTGCTCTTCCCCACAAAGAAACAATAAGCAATATCAGCACTATGTTCCAATCTATAACTCCGTGCACTAGACACACATCTGTAACATCTTGCAAATGTTCAGATGGTGTTATCGAGCCATCTCCGATAAAGTTTGGAATAACTTTAAGATCAAAGATTGGAATAGGGGCCCATACGACAGGTGCAACTGGGACTACAAGGGGACTTCCTACGTCCCAAGCCACATAATTTTAGTTTGCGATCAACATTATGGCTGGGATCCGAAAGCTCTACTAGGTGAGTTTGGGTATGCAATGTTACTAGTGGATGTACTAACAAGCCAAGATTATTTGTGGTTTGTGACCTAGTAATAGGCCGATGAATTGTACACCCTTTTGATTTGGTATATTTAAGTGGTCCCACAGGGCGTGCCAAGAAAAAGAAAAGCTGTTGATGCCAAAAAATGACAAGGTAACAACCCTTTGTGGGAAACTCAGTTTAAGGGGGGACTTATTGCGCTAAACTAAGTAACCTCCAAATTTTAAAGAAGTCGAATTCTTCTATAATTGGGGTTTTGAATGGGAAATTGAATCAAATATAAAATAAAAGGATCTAACTAGGGCGATGCGCCAAGATCTAGATGTAAGGCACAATAGATCTATCTTGTAGATTCGATCTAAGGGCCCGTTCAACAATCTGCTATGTTCCAGTATGGAAAAAAATAAAGATAGAAACCTAAGTGATTTACTCAATGACATAAAACAATATTCATACACATTTACTGAAAAGAGGAGTCAAAGACATGATCTAAACCAACAAACTTGCATTAAATTTATAAAATTTCTGCAAATGAAACATTTAGTACCATAATGGCACAGTAAAACTTTATCAAAAATCTTTAAGAAAGTAGAAAGGTCGAACAATGGCATAGTTTGCAGGTCTTTACAATAATATAAAAGAGGTAAAGGCTTGGTGATTTTACCAAATTTTCCTATCAAAATCTTAACTCTTGCTTTGAAAGAAGAAGTAGTATTTATAATGAAAACCTAGCTTAGTGAGCCAATAACAGAAAAGATCCTCTGATCATGAGAAATGATGCATTTAGCAATGATTCGCCCTTGCCATTGCAACTAAAAATATTCGAGCCATGAATGAGGATTCCCTAGAGTCGGATGCATCCCCTACGAATGATGGTAGTGGTCACATCAGACTAGAGCGTCAACATGTGCTATCCACTCATTATGGAAGTTACAAAACATGGTAGCTGGTGTGAGTTTGTCACCTGCTTAACTCTCCTTTGTGATGGAACCTTTAGAAGATCACATGGAAAGAGATCGGGGCCGACGTTCATCCTTCCCCTTAAGCGATGAAAAAATTGCACTACGAAGACACGTGGAGGTCTCCAAGCATACTGCACTGAGGGTGGGGCTGTCAAGAAATGTGCACGATTTATGCTATGTGGCATGCAGTTGGGGCCTGAAAGGAGAGTGGTGGAAAGAGGCACTAAAGAATGCAAACTACTGACATGTGGAAGCATGGCATAAGTTTTTGAAAAGCGAGAGAAGGAAACCTTGCGAGGAGTGCTTGATTGACAAGTGGTGGTATTCACATAAGCCTTTGTGAAAGGAGCCTGATATTGCTTTTTTAAAGGGAGGGCATGGCCAACACTTAAGCAAAATAAAGTCACTCGAAGGGAGCTTGGGATTTTTATGTTCACACATACTATACTCATTTTTTAATTGCTTTTACTAACAAGGTCATACTAAGGATTTTTGAGTAATCCACATACCATTGAATTAACATAATCACATTCTATTATGAACTAAGATTAGGCACATTGGTAGAGGTAAAATAGGTTTATTTGATTTCCTTTCATGTTTGTGAACACAATTCATTGAGGTAGGTTATTTGATTATTGAATTGGGTTTTGTTATTGCATTATTCCATTTCAAAATTCATTAATCTTATTTATCCTTCTACACCTTTGATTTAGTTATCTCTGTAGGGTTTCAATTTTGTGTTGAGATTGAGAGTTATTCACATTTATATCTTAATTAATTTCTTGATATTGCTTATTTCCATTTCCTTAAAGGATTGAGTTGTTCTCTCTCATTAAACCCCTATAAGCTTACTCTAGATCATCCAAAAATTCTCACTCTTCAAAGAAATGGTGGAATTCTATGGTTTTTCTATCCAAGATGGTGTTGAAAGAATCAATGAAGCCAATATGGAGGGATAGTTCGAGCTACCTCATGTATATCCAACAAAAGGAGACTTAGACATACAAGAAGTATCTAATATTAATACTTCATAAGAAGTCATTAAAGGCCAAATAAGTAACTGTGAGCTTCCTCAATTAAAAACAAAGATATTATATAAGAAAAATGCTTTAGGTCCAAGATTGTTGAAGAATTTCATTTCAAAATCTACTTTCAAGCATTTTGTCATTCCAAGGATGAAAATAGTTGAATTGTTATTAGAATATAATCTTAAGTAAAATTTCTAGACCAAATTGCTATCTATTTTTCCTCTTAAATAGATAGATTACATTAGGAAACATAAAGATGTGAACTTTGTGCATTTTGGAGCTATTCAAGTCACCATAAGATCGTGCATTCCTAAAAATAATTGAATTGTGTGTTACTTGGCTCTTTGTGATAGAAGGCAAGTAGAGTATAATCATGCTTGTCAAATATCCAACCTTTCCAAATTGGCCAAAAATTTTGTCTTCTCTACTTATTTTTCCAATCTTACAGTAGCAACCAAAGATAAAGGTTGTTCAAAAGTAAAACATGGATCTTTAAACTGTTGGGGAATATTTACTTCCTTATATGGTCTACATATGCGTAGTAAATTTAAATATTCTTTTGTAAACATACAAGTCTTGTATTCTATGATGAATAAAAATAATCCTTCTATTCTTGAAAATTTACCATAAGCTAGAGCAATGCATGGTGAAGTACAGTTACAAAAGGGACATATGAATACAATTGACATCTCTACATGATAGAAGCTAGATTGGATGCAAAATGTCACACCCAAATTATTAGAAGCCACCAAACCAGTCTATAATTTTAGATAGAACTATATAAGTATTATACCAAGATCTATTTCTACTAGAAGTTATTCTTCAAATCCTTTTGAATAAAAATTTAAAAGTGCAAGATCCTCTTTGAATGCTTCATCTAGAAAAAATAAAGCACAACTGTTTGTAGAAATGGAAGACACCCTTTTAAATATAGGACCAAGAGATCTAGAAGATCACTTTCCTAATCCCACAAGACCATGAAGAAAATAAGAGGGAAAGAAGATTATGTCAAATCACCCTTTCTATAAAATGGTCAATACATTGTCGAGGAAATAAACTTTAGAATGGTACAAAGAATAGGAAGAGCCATTCTACAAAAATGGTAGATGGCCTCCTATTTGAGGCAACTACAAGAATGAACATGGGAAAATAAGTCTTTTCTTGATAGGATTTTTAGCCACAATCTCCAAAAGAATAAGAGCCATCAAACATGTTTAAACAAAGGAATTATATATATAGACACATGCACACACACACACACACACACACATATATATATATTTATCCATAATGAAAAGATCATGACTTTGGTTTTGTTAGTGTTGAATTTCATCCCAATCTCTTGATAAAAGAGTTCTAGAGCCCTCATGTGCTCTCTCAAACTATGAATTTTTTATAATTAGGATGAGATCATTCACATATAAGATTAACTTTATGAAATATCTAGCAAGTTGAACTCCCTCACCACCAACTTTATTTATTCACTCTGTATGACCTAGAAATTTGATCATGCAATTGAATGATATAGAGTAAATAAAAGCATTCACAATCCAAATATCATATCAATGAAGCAAATAAAGAAAATTGAATCAAATGAAATGCAAACCTACACATAAAAAAACACACAATCCACCCTGGCATAGCTCCATTGTTCTCCTCCATTCACCTTAGAGAATGGTGTTATAGTACTTGATCTCATATTTTTAGTAGAAAAATAGCATAAAGCACTATAATAATTTGAGTATAGTTTCTCTGCATGACCTGAGATGAAGAATGAACAATAGGATGGTTTAATTTATAGATATTTGGTGACATCGATCAACGACCAAGATCAAAGGAGAGACTAATAATATCAATAGTTCAGGATTGATGAGAGGAATTGATGGTTAGTTAAGTGACTGCACGATTTCAGATAACTGATTGTATGGATTAGTTAAGAGGATTTATTGGAGTGATAACTGAGACTTATGGTTAGTGGACTGAATTGATTATTTAATGAACTTGAGGTGAGTGGGATTGAAGTGGATCTAATTAATGAGTGGATTGAGAGCAAGTCTCAGTCAATAGGTGAGGTAGAATTGCATGAGTATTTAATAATGAATTTAATTATTATTTACATGTGCAGCCTGTAGAAATAAATAAATAAAATAAATGATTTTATTTATTTTCAGAAAAGATAATGTCGAGCAATAAATGGATAAATTAAATAATTAAATAATAGTTTTTAAATGAAAGGCATTAAGCTTGTATATATATTAATATATAGAAATAAATTTTAGAAAATATAGGACCAATGGCTCTTTCTAGTTGAAATATTAACATGAGAACTTGTAGCTAACAAAATATTTCATTCCCCTAACCCATACAAACTAAGTATTTACCTTTGCATACTATTCTATCACTACCCAATATTGAGATTTATCCTATATTTGAAAACCCTATACAACCATAGGCAAAATATACAAAATTTGGTAAGTAAACCCCATTTACAAAATACCATATACTAAATTTACTTTAACAGTCACCACCTTACTCCATTCTATCAAATTGGATTTCATTCTCACCCTGTTATTCCTAGACATCACCCACAACTGATTGCGTAGGTGGAATGTCATTCAAATTGGGGATGTGAGGATGATGCAGATGCTGAGACAAGATGATATTATCTTAATTTTCTATCATAGGAATAGCTTGAGTCACTAGAGCAGGAGGGTCTTGAGTCACTGGAGCAAGTGCAATAATGTGAACTAGCTCGTTATGCTCATGGGATAACAGAGCTAACAAAGAATTTACCTTCTTCCTTATCCTCTTTGCTAAAACTTCACCTACGACACCAACATGTCTCTCAAGTGCTTGCTGCAAATATTTAGAATTTTGCATTTCCAATGTATTCTTTATCACATCATATACTGAAATGTATGCATTTCCATTCAATAAGAAGTGATGTGGGAAGAGGCCTCCAATTTGGCCTTTCCCTTTCCACATGTCATACACTTGCAGAACCTTGAGGAGCTTGTTATCTTGCAAATATAATCCCCTAATCACCTTACCAACAATCAATTGAAGTAACGAGAGTGACTGCATCAAATCGAAGGCATTAGAAAGAAAGAGATTAATTGTGAAGGGAAGATAACCATCCTTGCTTGAAGATATAGAATTTCATCCCCAATAATTCTCTTCACACTTTTCTGGAACTGGTAGCAATGGGTATTGAACACCTGGGTAAGCTATGCATCACCAATTGACTCTGAAAACAACAAATCACATTCATTACAGGAACCCAAACTCTGTAATTACATGGCGAGTATTCCATCCGAGCCTTTCAACAAGCTCGGTAAACTTGGAAACAACTATGAATTTCACCCTCTTCCTCGAGCTTTCAATGCATAGCAATAGCTAGAAACCCTTTTGCACTTGTTAAAAGATGCATTGAAATATGAAATAGCTTGGGAAATGCTTAAATTTTACTCTTCACACACTTGACTGGATGACATAATAATGCATATGTCATTTTGTCCTTCACTAGTGAAAGGCACTACCAAAGTTCACAAAAATCAGCCCATACACATGCTGCAATATTAATACTGCATCATCATTAGTAAAAATGCTTCGTACCCCCTTATACCTACATTCATACAAACAAATGTTAGTATTTAAAATAATTTCCTTTCACTCACTTGGTGAGATCCTTTCGGCCTTGATAAATGTCCCTCACATGTGTCGTGAATAAAGCCAATACCATGCCTCCTTGGAACTCATAATTTTTTTGACATGCTCATATGATTTATTTGTTGCAAGGTGATCTAGGTAGATTTTCCAGATCTTGTACAACAACCCACATTTTTAATCTGAAAATATCTTGGCCTACCAAAGCTATTTGTTTGAGTAACTAATTAAATCACTAACTTTAGCTACTTTCATTTGGAGATTCAAACTAAGCAGAGGATTTCCCCCTCATGATTATACATTAAACTCATTCTTGTGTGTTTAATGCAGCCCAATGTACTTATAGGTTTGAGATGGCATTATCATAATTTTTTATTATTTCTCTTCTATCATGAATGCAACCACATGTGATGAACTTTTAACAAAGCATTATTTTTTAACTACACCTTTGCACCATTTCTTTTGCTACTATCTCAACTAAGACTGGAAATGCATCAACCTTGACACTATCTTCTGATATGGTCACTTCCTCCTTTTGACATCCCATATTTGCAAGGTGATCTACCAACATATTCCCTTCACAGTATGTGTGTGGAATCTGGAAAGAATCGAACTTATCTAACAATTCCCAAACATTCTGCATAACATATTTTATATTGTAATTGTGACAATTTCTCTCCTTACATGCATTCATGACTATTAACGAGTCACCTTCTATATGAATTTTAAATATGCCTAAATGTCTGGCAAGTTTTAGACCATGGAGAATCACCATTGATTTTTCTATATTGTTTGTGCCAAATGGAAGAGCAATTGACTTAGCTACTTTTAGTACTCCACAAGAGTCCCGAATACACACCCCTGCACCAGACATACCTGAATTCCCTCTCGAAGAGCCATCAAAATTCAACTTAAAGAAGCTTGATATCGGGGGTTTCCATTTAACTGAGCTCCTGTCAATCCTTGTATGAAAGAATAAATAATAATATGAATTAATTAAATAATAGATTTTTTTTTAATTAGTAGTGGAGGGAGAATTTAATAATAACTAAATAATTAAAATTATTTAACTATAGGAGATGATATTGAATTAATTAAATAATAAAATTATTTAATAAAAAATTGAAGAATAATTAGTGTGATATGGTTTCGAGAAACGTTAGTCAATTTTTAAGTGTCTACATTTTTCCCCTCTTTGAGATAATGCATTTTTATAGCATTGTTTGGAAGAAAGTGAATAAAATTTTGTGACATGCCCCAGTTTTCCCTAACGAATGAAAATGGAGTTGGGATGCCCCTTGGGAGATTGGCATTTTTTATATGGACTCGCAAAAGTGAATGAATTTAATGAAGAATATTGGGATATGATTAAATTAGTGAAATGACATGAAGTTATTTTGATGGGGGGTAGTGAAGGTGAAAGAAATAGGTTAGGGCAATGGAGGGAACAGTGAAATTGGACAATTAAGGCTAGATGGGGGTAGAAAAATTGGGTGGGGTGGGATTTCCTCCTCATTTACACTCCTTGAATTGTGGAAATTAGAGAGCTCTAGGTTTTGTGAGAGTGAGTTTGTAGATAGAATGGTGGGGATTCTAGAGAACAATCATCATGTGAAGTAGGTGTGGACATTCAAATAGAGGGATGACATGCCAATTGAGGTAGGTCTTCTAACTGGCTTTTTCAATTGCATTATTTTATTTATTTATCAGCTAAGGTTATCTAGGGTTTACCTAGGGTTTTGGAAAATGCTCCAAACCCTAGGGGGCATAATTAAGGGTTTTTTGGGTGCAAATGCCAAGGTTTTGACACATTTATTTTAGTTAGGTGTATTTGTATAAAATATGTGCCAATGGTTGAGGGTGAAATAAATGCACCATGAGTATGACACAAATGTGCCCTGTGGCACAAATGCGCCACAAGTGTGGCACAAATGCACCACGGGTGGCACAAATGCGCCATGGGTGTGGCACAAATGCACCACAGGTGTGGCACAAATATGCCATGGGTGTGACACAAATGCTATTGAAAATGGCCCAAATACCATTAAAATGGTGCAAATGCAAGTTACAATACCACTTATGTGTATGATATTAGCATATATACATATGAGCATGGGAGATAATGTATTAAAGGGCAGGGCACACTGGTTAGATAGAGGAAGATGAATTATTGGGGAGTGATAAATATTGCCATAAATGAAAATAATTTTAGCTTTGATCAAATTGACGTTAGAAATGACATAAATTGTAGGTTTTTTTAAGAAAAAATGATAACCTAAATAACTTAAAGTGTCTTGGTGGTTACAGGGTGGTCAAGAGGCATTGATGCCTCATGAGAGGCATCTAGATGCTATGAGGTTGAGATGGAATATTAGTGAGGATGAGTGAGATTTTCTACAGTGGTAGGTTTATACTATATTACCTATATGCTAGAGATTCAAGCACATAGAGTGATGATGTATGCCTTAGTAAAGAGGTGGTATAGCGAGCAAAGCTCTTTCCTATTATCGACTAGGGAGGTGATGATCACCCTCAAGGATGTTTAGAGAATTTTATGGATCCTAACACATGGGGAGAAGGTGGTCTGACATAGATGGGGGAGAGTTGGCACTTAGTTGAGTATTTATGAAAAATGACCTTAGATTATGAGATTAGTTTGAGTTACATGCAAGCACACTTTGATACACTTCTTGTGTTATTGGCAGTGGTGATTATCAGTGTGTTAGTCCCTGACAAGAAGATTCATGGGTTTCCTATTGGATAGATGATAGAAATTGAGTAGATGATTCATGATGGTGTCATGTATGCATGAGGCTTGTGTGTATTAGCTACCTTATATCATCATCTCCACTAGGTTGTATATAGACACAGGGTGAGCATAGGATGTGGAGTAACACTCCTTCACATATGGGCATGGGAGAAAATAGCGGTCCTGTGTGTAAGGAAGCTAAGGTAGTCGAACAACTTCCTACACTAACCTTGAGAGGAGAACAATAAATTTTTTTTACAGATCTTTAACAGTTACACAAACTTAAACAAAAATAAACACAAATATCATGCATACCACAACACAATGATTTACGTGGGGAAAACCCTTTCAAGAGAAAAACTCCAGACTCTAAAAGCTGCCCAATATATTATTCAGAAATCAAAAGATTACAATATGCTTGTAGAGAAAGCTTCTCACAGGAGTATCACCACCAGAGATTAAGAGACAACCCAACCACTATGAATCTCTTAGAATACACCACCATCTACATACATCCCACTCGCTTATAACAAGATTTTTGGAACCTTATAGAATTAGGGTTTTACAAGGTCATTTTTCATTTGACATGTTAACAAAAAAAACTTGACATATCAATAGAAAAAATTCTTGATGTGTTAGCGGGAAAAAAAACTTGACGTGTCAACGGAAAAAAAATTTGATGAGTTAGCAATTTTTTTTTCAAGGCATTGCCCTGAACCCCACATCTTGTTATGAGTGTACAATATTTGCATGATCACCATATAGCAACATACATCCTATCAATAAATCATATATAATTGCAAGGTCAAGACACATTTTTCCAACAAATCTCCCACTTGTGGAACACCTTGCAAGGACAACAGGGTGCCATCATCATCTCTAATTTATAGGGACTGAAAGGCCCATAGTCTTTGAACATCATCTAAAGTTCTTTGTGCTCAATGACTTAGTTAAAGAATCAACACCATTCATCAACGTCTCTACCTTAACCAACTTCACCCTGCCATCTTCAACCATATCTCTAACAAAATAATACTATACATCAATGTGCTTGGTCCTAGCATGAAACATTGGGTTATTGGCTAGACATATTACACTTTGAATGTCACAATAAATTGTCATTGCACCTTGTTTTATTCCAATATCTGAACACAATCTCTTAAGCCAAATGGATTCTTTACAAGAATAAGTAGCTGCCACATACTTTGCTTTAGTAGTGGACAAAGCAACCACAACTTGTCGCTTATTCATCCAACTAATTGCACCACCAAATAAAGTAAACACATAAGCACTAGTGGATCTTTTGCTGTCAACATCACCTGCCCAGTCTAAATCCACATAACCATGAATATCAATGGAAATCTCACTTTCAGTCATATTACTATGATAACATAATGAATAATTTGAGGTACCACACAAATATATTAAGAATCTTTTAACTGCATCCCAATGAACTCTACCAGGATTAGACATATATCTAGAAAGAACTCCCACTGCTTGGACAATGTTTGGTCTAGTAAAAACCATAGCATACATCAAACTTCCAACTGCACTCTAATAAGGCACTCTACTCATGTCTTCCATCTCTGGTGGAGATGTTGGACAATCTGAAATAGATAACTTTGTTCCACTTGAAATAGGAACACACAATGGTCTACAATCCTACATATGAAACCTTTATAAAATTGAGTTGAAATACTTGGTTTGGCCAAGCCATAGATTTTTGTTCACTCTATCTCTTTTAATTTCCATCCCAAGAATGTGTTTAGCTACACCAAGATCTTTCATTTCAAATTTAGCAGCAAGTTGAGATTTTAGTTCTAAAATCATACCTTTCTCTCTACCAATAAATAACATATCATCAACATATAATACAATAAATAGGAAACGATCACCATCAATTTTGTAATAAATACAATGATTTGATTTAGAACGCTCAAATCCCAAGCTCAACACATGTATCAAATTTTTGGTATCACATCCTAGGACTCTGTTTTAAGCCATACAAAGATTTCTTCAATTTGCAAACTAAGTTACTTTTACCTTTCACCACATAGTGCTTTGGCTGTGTCATATAAACATCCTCCTCCAAATCACCATGAAGGAAAGCAGTTTTCACATCCATTTTCTCGACCTTTTAATCATAAGGAACATCAATAGAAAGAAAAAATATAATGGATGTCATTTTTGCAACAAGAGAAAATATCTCCCCATAATCAACACCCTCAACTTGAGAGTAACCCTTCACAACCAACCTTGCTTTGTACTTCTCAGTACCTCCATTTAAACCAATCTTTTTCTTGAACACCCATTTACAACCAAAATTTTTTCATCCTTCAAGAAATGGTACAAGATCCCATGTATCATTATTTTTCAAAGATGCCATTTCTTCATCCATAGCAATCTTCCAAGATTCTGCATCATTCATACCTAATGCCTCTTCTACAGATCTGGGTTCATCCATGTTAGTATTCAAAGCAAAAATACATCTCCAATCATCAGGTGAATACCTTTCAGGTGGTTTTCTATGCCTTGTAGACCTACAAACAAGCTGAGTTGGAGGTTCTTCCTCCTCTTCTGAAGACCCAAAGCTAGATGAGCTCTCCTCAACTTCTTGTCTATCCTTGGGGCTCGATTCAAATTTTTTAGGTGTAGAAGGAAATTGAAACACATCTTCTTGTTTACTTTGGTCTAGTTGCAATGTAACATAAGAAGGCTTAGTTTCTCTAAAAATAACACTTCTACTATGTATTACCTTATGTGCAACAAGATCCTAAAGATTGTATCCTTTCACACCATAACTATATCCGATGAAGATACATTTCATAACTATATCCGATGAAGATACATTTCACAACCTTCTTCTCCAACTTTGTTTGCTTCTCCTTTGGAACATGTGCATATGCCTCACAACCAAAATTCTAAGATGTCATAATGAAGGCTTGCAACCCGACCATGCCTCTATAGGCATCTTATAAACAAGAGCTAATGTAGGAGACCTGTTAATTTGGTAACAGGCAGTGGCAACAACTTCAACCCAAAACCTTTGTTCTAGGCTAGCACCACTCAACATACTCCTAGCCTTCTCCATTAGTGTCCTATTCATTCTTTTTGTAACTCCATTCTGTTGTGGAGAATATAGATTTATCTTCTATCTATGAATACCATAATATTTAAAGAATCTATCAAAATCATTAGAGAAAAATTACCGCCATTATTAGTCCTCAAACATTTTATTTTATTTCTAGTCTATAGCTCAACCATTTCTTTAAATTCTTTAAATCGACTGAAAACTTCAGATTTTCTCTTTACAAAATATACCCATGTCATTCTACTATAATCATCAATAAATGAAACATAATATGTGGATTTACCAATTGAAGGAACATCTATAGGACCAAATACATCAGAATGAATAAGATCCAATACACCACAATATTTATGAGAACTCGAGTAAAAATAAATGCGGTTTTGTTTTCCATAAATGCAATGCTCACAAAAAACAAATTCAAGATTACAATCAAACAAACCTTCAACAAGGTTTTTATTTTTCAAGGTCCTTAGACCCTTTTCTCCAATGTGGCCAAGTCTCTGGTGCCATAACATAGTTTTCTCTATAGGTAACTTTTTCTCAGAAGAAAGTGCACCCTTGGGTACCCAAAATCCATGACCATCTATTGAAGGTGAAACCCTCACTTCTTCTACAAAATTTCTTTTCGTAGAAGTACTATTGCACTCAATAGTGCATGCATTGAACTTATACAATGTCTAATATATGACACCTCTAGCAATCACCATAACACCTCTAACCATCTTGTATCCTGCATCAAAAAATAATTCTTGCACACCCCCATCTATTAGTTATCTCACATATAACAAATTTCTTTCTAATCTAGGGATATTCAACACAATATTAATCTTTTTTATTCTACCATTTGAAAAATTGATTTTAACTTTACCATGACCAACAATGTCTAAATGAGAATTATCACCCAAGTAAACCTTACCTCCATGAAATTATTCATATTCACAAAACCAATCTCTATTAAAGGTCATATGAAAAGATGCGCTTGAGTTAATTAACCATGCATCATTACCTACATGAGTTGCGAAAGATGCAATGAATGTGTCACCATCTTCCTTCTTAGACTCGAAATTAGGATCAAATTTCTTCTTTGTCTTCTTCTTTTCTTCTTTGCATTCCTTACGAACATGTCCATGCTTATCGCAGTTACAACAAATAACTTTGGACTTTCTAGGAGATTTAGATCTCCCCTTTTACTTGGATTTGTTATGCTTCTCATTCTTCTTTCCTTTTTCCTTAGGTCTTCCATGAACATTTAAGGCCTCCTTGGAAGTGATGGATACCTTCCTTCTCATCTCTTCAGAAAGAAAAGAACCCACCACACCTTCAGTCTTCAATATAACAAAAGTACTCCCAATAGCCATAACAAGTGAATCCCATGAATTAGGAAAAGAACAAAGCAATATCTAACATTTCTCCTCCTCATCCATTTTGACACCAACTGATGCCAATTGAGCCACAAACATATTGAATGCTTCTAGGTGGTCTGTGATTCTTCCACCCTCTTCCATTCTCAAGGAATACAACTTCTTCCTCAAGAAAATCTTGTTCACTAAAGATTTGGCCTGATACATCTCACCAAGCTTCTTCCATAGTTTCTATATAGAGGTCTCCTCATGGACATTAATTAAAATAGTCTACCAAGCACAATCTGATTAGACCTTTGGATTTATGGTCCATAACATCATATTGAGTAGTTTGAGTAGGATCTATAGGCCTTGAAACATTCTCATCAACATCATCCAACATATGTCGATCTATTGACAAATCCTCCTTATTTAGCTTCCACATCTTAAAATTATTTCTAGAAAATTTCTCCACCTCTATTCTCCTTAATGAACTTTCCATCTGAAAATTTCTACAACAAGATCACAAAGTGTCTTCTAGACAAGCTCCCACTCAAATTTGGATTAGTTCAAAAAACCCAACAACCCACAACTAAAACCAAAGGTGATCAAGCTCTGATACAACTTGTAAGGAAGCTAGGGTAGAAGAACAACTTCCTACACTAACCTTGAGAGGAGAATAATACAAAACTTTTACAGATCTTTAATAGTTACAAAAACTTAAACAAAAATAAATACAAATATCATTCATACCACAACACAATGATTTACGTGGGGAAAACCCTTTTGGGAGAAAAACTCCACACTCCAAAAGCCAACCAATATATTATTCAAAAATCAAAATATTATGATATACTTGAAAAGAAAGCTTCTCAAATGAGTATCAACACCAGAGATTAAGAGACAACCTGACTGCTATTAGACTCTCAGAATACACCACTATCTATATACATCCCACTCGGTTATAACAAGATTTTTGGAACCTTCTAGAATTAGGGTTTTCCAAGGTCATTTTTCATTTGACATGTTAATGGTAAAACCTTGATGTGTCAGTGGAAAAAATCCTTGATGTGTCAGCAGAAGAAAAACCTTGACGTGTCAGCGAATTTTTTTTTTGGGGTGTTGCCTCGAACCCCATGTCTTGTTACAAGTGTACAGTATTTGCATGATCAGTTGCCACATACCAACATACATCCTATCAATAAAATCATATATAATTGCAAGGTTGAGACACATTTTCCCAACAATGAGACAGATGGTAGATCGAACACGAGTACCCATATTGCCTTATGTATATAGTTATGATTAGGGGGTGCTGCCACAATAATGGGTTACACTTTTTGGGACATCCTATATTTTGCTGAAATCACATATTTTTAGAAAATATAACGATTTAAGATTTGAAAGGTTCCATTTAAAGGATTTTAATTGAAGAGGGTTTGATCAAAACCCCATAGATAAAACCCCCTTGGATAGAACCTTGCTAGTTTTAAACCATACCTATAATGGAGTCTCCTCTACACCTCTCAAAATACTAATAAAAAACCACTTTTGGTTTACCTTTTGGGGGATCAAATGAATTCATTTACAATTTACGATTTGTATGTAGTCTTTATTATAAGCTTCCAAAAAAGTATAATTTTAAATATATTTAATTTGATTATTATATTTATTTTTTATTTCTTGTGAATGTAGGTTTTTCACTAAAAATCAAGCTCTCTATTCTACACATGTGGAAAAATAGTAGATTACCAAAACAAAATCTGAAAAATATATATACTCTTGGTATTTATGTCCTTGATCCAACAAAATAAATAAATCGATACATACAAAAAAGGTTATGTGTTATACAGTAAACCAATGTCTAATTGTAATTGGTTTGACTTCAAAACTTAATTAAGAAAAAAAATATTAAGTAAAACACTATGAAACCAAATGAAGGAGCTAGATATCATAGTTACAAATCTAAATTCAATTTTTATTTTTTTTAATCCTTCATAGAAAAAAGTTATGTGTTATACAATAAACATCACTCTTTAAAGTTGTTGTTTACTGTTAAAAACTAATTATTGAAGGAGATGGAAAAATAAATGAAATTTGATTCCAATTTTTTTTAAAAATATATATTTAGAATCTACAGAAAAAATGTCACAAATCACTAGTTTGCATCATCTTCGAATTCCTCATGGTTTAGAAACTATAGGTGTTCGAAAGTGAAGATTTAGTTAAAAAGGTTCAGTTTAATGCCAAGTTTGGCCAAAAAGTGTAACCCACTATTGTGGGATCACCCTTAAGCGGTGACATATCATAGGCTGGGAGATGTTCCTTATTGGTAGCAAGTCATAGATGACATGGTGAGTTTCACATGGAAACCATGGAGACGATGCGAGGCTTGGTTGGATGATGGAGAGCATTTGACATATTTTCAACAGAGGCATTATTTGATTGAGAGGACAACTCAAATTATTAAGTTGTATTTTCTAGATAGGGTATGTAGATAGTTTAGGAAGCGATATGATATACCAAGTGATGAGGCTATATTTATGTGTACCTCCAGAGAGGTGCTACATTGGGGACCTATGATTAGTGTAGAGATAATGATTGGAGACTTTGAGGGGTTGGTACCAGTGTGATTGATGTTGCAACTAGATATTATGGATACAGGGATGACCTGATTGTATGATAGATGGTTGGTAGGGATGAGACCTACATGACCGATAGATCTTGTAGGTGGGGAGGTGGAGGACATCATGCATGGAGGGGAGAGGAGAGGAGGAGGAGAGGTAGGAAATTACATCATCAAGTTGGTCACGAAGATGATGGAAGAGGTGGTGATGATATAGGGGAGATGGAGGATCGAGACCTAGTGCTCAACTAGTAGTAATTCCACCACCTATGGTATAGCAGGTAGCATGGTAACCATCAGTAGGAGAATAGGAATACAATATCCACTAGCAGAAGATGAGGTAGTGAAGTCTCCATTAGAAGAGGAGACAATGGATCATAATGAGGGTGATAAGGTTACATCCTTGTAGGCTCAAGTACAGAGGTTGCAGGGATAGTTAGCGAGTGCATAAGCATAAGTGTAGGGGTTACAGACATAGTTAGTGAGCTCCCAAGCACAGGTGTAGGGATTGAATACAGAGATAAACACAAAAATTATACGATCTCAACAAGAAGATAAATCATTCTTGAGGATTCAAGATATTAAATAGGGTCCTGTTATAATGATAGTTTTAGAGATTGGATGGTATGCATAGGAGTCTCTTTATTACAAGTCTTTATATGAGGGAATGGTTCCACTAGAGCATTGAGCTCCTAGCTTTACCCGAAGTAGATTAGAGAGATCCTAATCTCAATGGTGAGTGAGGGAGTGATGGGACCACCACCTACTAGATCACTATCAGGACAGAGTGGAGAGCGACGGAGAAAGGGTCATGGGATCTAGGACCATCAAGGTCACAACATCCTGCTCCTACCTGTTCTAAGGGAGGGAGCTCTCTATATATACGAGAATGTATAGATGGACTGATTTTGTTAGACATATGATGATTTTTCTTGTGGAATATAGTATTGTATATTTATGGCTGATGAGCCCATTGTACAAATGTTGTATAGTGATGTATCATGACACATTTTTTTGATATATATATGTGATGAGATATGATGTTACGATCCTATTTGATTTTTTCTATGTGATGATGTGATGGATAAAGTAGATGTAATGCTATGATATTTTTGTATTTTTTAGGATATGATGATGACCTCTATGACTTATGTGACTTATATGACATGGATATAATGGATGTAGGGTATATACTTGTGATGATGGATATTTTTATGATATGAATTGGGTGGTTCCTAACATGTGTATGTATGTAAGATATATGGATAATGTGGATGTGTTATGCTTTATTTTTGTTTGTGTCATGATACATGTATTGATTGAAATTAGTATGGCAGAAGATAATGAGGAAATGGTGATTATTGATTGATGTCACTTAATAGGATAGATGATGAATGAATTGAAGTAGATAAAAATGAGATAGATGGATATAAAATTATTGATGTAGATAATGTGATAAATGATTTTTTCTTTGTATTTTATTCTATTTTTATCATCATAGAGTGTTTTATTATGTGGCAAGTGGATGTATGCATACCAAGGCATCATGAGCCATGGAGGCATCTATATCCGTTTGCTTAATTTTTTTATATGTGAAAAGTGGATATATGTACACCAAGTTGAGAAAAACCTTGGTGACTTTAGTATCCTTGGATTAAGACACACCAAACAAGGGTTTTTCATAAATGTACTAGACATGATGGATCCTTGTCGGAATATGAAAGGGAACATAGGTTCACAACATGATAACCCTAATGTATAAAGGTGTTTAGATGAACTTATATACATAGGGAAATTTATTAATGCTTGAATCAAGTTCGATACACACAAGGATCATATGTGTCATAGCAACGCTTAAAGAAATTCCACAAACACAACATACAAAAGCAATGACCTGGACCCATTCTTTCTCCTCTAATGATTTTGAGATATACTCAAGGAACATTGGAATAGGAAAACAAGATAAATTAAGTAATAAAAAATTAAGAACTAAAAAAAATAACAACTATCATATTTTGTTGCCAAAAAATATTTTCTCAATAGTGGATAATATCCATTATAGGAAGGATGCATCTATTAGGACATGATTTTTTTAGATAAGATGTTTTAAGTGGATTTTACAATTGATCAGTAGGTTGTAGATGTTGGAGTTCAAAAAAACTGAGTGGGGGGTGAATCAGTGTCATTAACTATTTTGACAAATTTTACTCAAACTGAAATAAAACAGATTTATGTTCTCATTTATCAATGATAAACTCATTCATGTATTTGAATGCAATCATATATAACTAAAATGAGAAGTATGATAGTGAAATATAACATATTAAATAATTCACAAAAGGAATCAGATGAACCATAGATAAGAAAAATGACACAAGATATGCCGAGTGGAAAACCCTCCTGGGGTAGAAAAACCACTCCTGAATTGCTACCCGTCTAGGATTTTATTTTAATAACCTCTTTTAACAATGCCTTATAGGCTGATTTCTGAGCACCAACTCAAGGAGTACCAACCCCTCAGTTTGAAACACCAATTTCAAGGAGCACCAACCCCTTTTTTGTTTTCAGTAATACATACAATGATACAGAGGATCTCTCCATTTCTCTCTTTTCTCTCAAGAGCCTCTTGATGAACAATGCCTAAAATCCTCAAGGTTCAAGAATGAACCTCCAGAATTCCATTCATTATCAAGTCTTAAGACAACTTGATATTGAACATATATTCCAAATTTTTAATCTCAAAACTCAACATTTCTTCAATACAATGGCTGTGATGTACTCACATTGGTTTTCACTATATTTCACAGTCAATTCTCATTGTTCAAAAAATAGTTAACACTATCTATGTGTTTTTCATGAATCTCGAAAAACCCTTATTTCTCTTTCTTTTTCTTCTTACATATTTCTACATTACATCTCAAGAAAAAAATTACAACACTGTAACTTGTCTCATATTTTAAAATCAACAGAGGTAAATTTTTAATGTTTCAATCTTCTGTTGAATAATGTTGCCAGGTATTGCAATGATTCAAAGAAATGTTCAACATGGGAATATTCTTCTAATAGAATGGTCAAGGAATATGTAATATTTAGAAAGAAGACTGAACCTTGTCCACACAAGGAGCCTGCATAGGCAATGCTAACCGAAACAACATTAAAACAAAAAAATATTCGATGTACAATACCCTCGAAAAATACTGTAACAAAATGTAACCGAAATCCCATTATAGTGCACCCAAAAACACTTATCACCGAATCCAAGTGAAAGACTGAAATGATTTGCAGAAAGCATGATTACCCACAAATCGAAAACACCATCCCTTGAAGCAAGAGCAGAAAAGATATGATAAAATATTTGGGTATGCATTTCAGATTATAGTAACCGACATGCATTATTTCTCACCACAAACAAATAAACCCATTTTATCATTTTCCAGAAAGAAGCAAAGATTTTTCTTCTATTATTTGAGCCAATAGAAGTAACGGTTCTTCAGAAAAATAGTTGATAAGGTGAATACCTAAGGAGAAAGATAGAGAGACTGTCATGGAGATATTTACCAGATCGACAGAGAGCGCAACAACAAAGACTTCTTCTAGGTTCGATCCTTCATCCAGTGACAAGCGGATGACACAACCATCAACCAAGGAAAGGATCTTGCAGACCCCCATTCGCTATCAAAGAGTTGCAGAAACCCAAAAAACACTGTGAAAAGGCTGTGAGAAGATCTCTATGGTGGCGGCCAAGATAGGGTTCCAAACCCTCGAGCTAGAGAAGCACAAAATACTGACCTAATTTCATTTAGCAAGGTAATCGATGAATTTTCCAAGTCATAAGATCATTTCAAGTCCACGACACATGCACTTTGATATAATCAAAATTCATCCATGCAAAAGACCGAAACCATGATTAAAACATTATCATGTGAATTCCAACATGCCGATATCCTTAATCATCAAGACACTATACTTAAGGGTCGAAGTCAGTCACTTTCCAAGTGACTTGACACATAATACCTCATACCTGCTGTCGACCTTAAGGCCTAGTGAATTATCAACCATAAGACCCGATATCATATGCAATTGTAAGGTTCAATTTATTAACCTTTATTCAAATCCATTTTCTATGATAAAAAAGCCCAATATAACCAATGCTTTTGAGAAATATAATAAAGTCTAATTCCATTGCAATTTCAATATACCATATGCCAATGCCATTATCAAATGTTTAAGGAAACCTGATAGGGTTTTCTTAAAAACTAAAAAACCAACTACATTTGATAATTCCAAGAACCAAGAGAACTGAAGGCATTACTTGAATGAGGTTGAATAGAGAAAAATACAATTCTGATGTAATTCAAAAACATTATCAAAGCCATGATGTTAGAAATTTGAAGATGCAAATACCACATAAACCTGTAGAATACTGTAGCCCAGTAGCACAAAATGTCAAACCAGAATTATACCACCTGAACATGGAAACATTATCTTGTAGACAAGATTCCTTATGATCTGCACATGGAGTCAAGAGATTAGTGTCATAAAAAACAACATCATAATGTTGAAGTAAGTATGCCAAGATAGAATAGAAACAGTGCAGCTGAATAATCAACCACAAAGATGCCAATCTGAAACACAATATTGTCATCAAGGACAAATAGCAAAAGAGAAGCTCAAAAAACTCCCCCTTTGTCCTTGATGGCATAAATTGAGCCATGAAACTGAAGTACTAAACCAAAACCAAGAGCTCATAATTCTCCCCCTTTTTGTCACAAGGATAAAGGGAAGCCAATAGTGAAATGCCAAGAAGCTACATATATAGCAATGGAGCAACAAAGTATGAGCTGCAAAGAGAGCTGACTAGCTCCCCCTATCACCAAGATAGAGTATTAAGATAGCAAAGATTGTGAGACAATTCCCAATCTAGATTGAAGTCTTTCAAATACCTCTTTAGCCAAAGGCTTAGTAAAGATGTCAGCTACCTATGCTTGTGTAGGAACATATTGCACATAAACCTCATTAGCCAACACCTTTTCATGAAGAAAGTGAAATTTAATAGCAACGTGTTTAATGTGAGAGTGCATAACAAGATTTTTGGAGATATTAATTGCACTAGTATTATCACAAAGAATAGAAACAGGTTTAGGAATTTCAATACCCATGTCAGATAGAGTTTCTGACATCTAGATTACTTGAGTACAATAAGAGGTGGCAGCTATATATTTTGCTTCAATAGTGGAGAGTGAAACAAATTCTTGTTTTTTGCTATGCCATGCCACTAATCAATCACCAAGAAAGAAAGCAACACCATTGGTGCTTTTCCTATCATCTAGACAAACAACCTAGTTAGAATTAGTATATGCAATTAATGAGAAATCATTGCTTTTGGGATACTAGAGTCCATAATCAAGAGTGCCCTGAACATATTTAAGAATCCTTCTAACAACATTAATATGAGATTCCTTAGGAGATGATTGAAATATTGCAACCATGCAAACAACTTGCATTATGTCAGGTCTTGAGGCTGTTAGATATAACAGGTTGCCTATCATTGAACTATAGTCAATTGGATTTACAACAGGAGAATCATCAACCTTGCTGAGTTTGCAGCCGGTAACCATTAGAGTGCTAACTGGCTGACATTCATCCATTTGAAATTTCTTTAGCATCTCTCTTGCATATTTTATTTGAGAGAGAAAAATACCAGTTTCAAGTTGAGAGATTTGAAGACCTAAGAAGAAGGATAGTTCTCCCAACATTGACATTTCAAACTCAGATTCCATAATTTGAGAGAATTTTTTACTCAAAGCAATATTGTTGTAGCCAAAGATAGTATCATCAACATAGATTTCAAAAACCAAAATATCAAAACCTTCAATCTTAACATAAAGATTGTTGTCTACATCTCCTCTAATAAAACCTTTTGATATCAAATGATTATCTAGTCTAGAGTACCAAGCTCTAGGAGCTTGTTTTAGGCCATATATAGACTTTTTCAGTCTGTAGACATGATTAGGCTTACTTTTGCAAGTAAATCCTTTAGGATGTTCTATATAAACTTATTCATCCAAATAACCATTCAGAAAGGTAGTTTTGACATCCATTTGATATACAGTAAATTTTTTGAAAATAGAATAAGCCAAGAATATTATAATGGATTCAAGTCTAACTATAGGTGCAAAGGTTTCATCAAAGTCAATACCTTCTTGTTGAGCATATCCTTTGCATACATATCTAGCCTTGTTGCGAACAACATGGCCATTTTCATCATGTTTGATTCTGAATATCCATTTTACTCCTATGACATTTTTCTCATCTAGTCTTGGGACTAACTCGGAAGTCTGATTTTTCTCAATTTGATCAATTTCTTCCTCCATTGCATTAAGCCAACATTCATCAGTTAGAGCTTCACGAAATTTTTTGGGCTCAAACTGTGTAATTAAACAGAAATCAGTAAGCTTAGCTATGTGAGATTTTTCATCAGAGTTAACAATTATTCTCCTTGTTTGAACTCCTTCATATTTATCTCCAATAATCAGATCTTTAGGATGGTTTCTAGCAAGAGATTTTGAAGGAGTTTTTGTTACACATTTTTCAGGACTTAATTCAACACTTTTAGAATTTGTTTCAGATAGTTTAGGACTTGCTGATTCTACTTCAGGCTTTGCTGTTTCAAAGCCTTCTGAATTTATTTTAAGTTCAAATTATTCTTCCTCATCATCCTGCAGAGGTTCAACATATAAAAATAGATTTTCATCAAATTTGACATTGACAGATTCAATAATCTTATTCAACCTATTATTAAAGCATTTATAGGATTTTCTATAAGTAGAGTATCCTAAAAAGATACCTTCATCAGACTTAGATTGAAAGCTGCCTAAGTTATCATCATCTCTCTTGATAAAACATTTACAGCCAAATATTTTGAAATATTTAATTGAGGCATATTTAACATACCACAGTTCATATGGAGTGAAATTGGATTTCACTCTGATTTGTACTCTATTCAAGATATAGATAGTTGTATGAACAACTTCTTTCCAATACATGTTTGGCAGTTTTGCTTCATCCAGCATAGTCCTTGCCATCACTTTTACAGTCCTATTCTTTCTCTCAACAACCCCACTCTATTGAGGTGTTATGGCAGAAGCATATTGTATTTTTTATGCCATGTCTTTCACAGTAGTCAATGAATTCTTGTGAGGTGAATTCACCACCTTTGTTAGATCTTAGACATTTCAATTTTAAAACCGAATCCCTTTCAACCATTTTTCTAAAGACATTAAAACGTTTAGAAGCTTGAAATTTGTGCTTGAGAAAAGTAACCGATACCATACGAGAGTAGCCATCAACAAATAGTGTGAAATATTTCTCACCATTGATAGATCTAGTCCTTGTAGGACCACATATGTCTGTATGAACAAGTTGCAAAGGCCTAGTAGAAGAATGTTCTTTAGATTTAAAGCTTACCTTTATTTGCTTTCCTTTGAGACATTCTTTACACACTGCATTTTCAAGTTTTCTTAAGATGGGAAACCCTCTTACATTCTGGTTCTTGCTGATCCTAACCATATTGTCAAAATTAATGTGACCTAGTCTCTTGTACCACAACCAAATTTCTTCAAGATGACTCACTAAGCACATACCTTGATTATTTTCATTTCTAGATGTGTCAAGAAGATTGTAGACATTTCCCTTAGTCCTTCTTCCATTAAAAATAGCTTTTCGAAGCTTATTTTTAATCTCACATCCTTATGAAGTGAACAAAACTTGATAGCCACTATCACAAATTTGACTGACACTTAGAATATTGTGTTTTAAACCTTCTATGTAATACACATTGTAGATAGGAGCGTCTTCATTCAGAAGAAGTGAACCTCTACCTTTGATTTGTATACTTGAATTATCTCCAAACTTCACATATCCACCTACATAATCTTCAAGATTAGTGAATTTTTCTTTGTCACCAGCCATGTGGTTTGAACAACCACTATCCAGGACCCATAAGTCCTTTTTCTTGGAGTGGAAAGTAATTTGAACTAACATAGTTTGTTCTATGTTGTTGATAGTCTTAGGTTTCCAAACCTTTTTAGTTTTTTGTTGTTTATTCTGCAGATCAGCTTTGCATTGCTTAGCAGAATGACCCATGGAATTGCATTTGAAGCATCTAACCTGTCTAGCAAAGCCAAGATTTTTCCTAAGACCAAATCTAGATGTTCTAGGATTCATAAACCTACAAGAGCTCACTTTGTGGCCAAATCTGTTGTAGAAATAACAATACCCATAGAAGAAAGGGTGAGAATTATATGATATTCTGTTATTCCTAAAAGGATGAACATGATCCTTATCAGAATCAAGATGATTAGATTCAAAACATTTGTTTCCAGTAACAATATTATCCTTTGCATGATCATTTGAAGATTCACCCTTCATGAATCCAATACATGTTTTGTCCTTGTTCAATTTTTGCTTACTGAGCATGTCATTCAGTTTTAGAGTACTCTCATACATCTCAATGGTCTTCCTAAGATCAAATTCCATGTTCAAGTTTTTGAATTTCTTTATCTTTATGATTTAAGCCAATACGAAGAAAATCCTTATCTCTCTTGGCTTCTTCAAGTTGAGTCTTCAAGGAGACTATCTCTTGATTTGTGAGTTTCTCTTGTGCAAGATCTTGAGCAAAATATTGTTCTTGAGCACACATTTGTTTTTTATGTTTTCTTAGCTCTTTTAATGCACATTTCGGTTCACCTTCAAGATCCACTTTGCCATCTTCAACATCATTGCTGTTAGTATCTTCATGCTGAATAATTTTAGCCATGAATAGGTTTTCATCTTCTTCATCTAAAGAATCTTCAGATTTAGTGTCTATTTCATTTTTACTAAACAAACTCTTCCTCTTTTTGAGGTTGAATTTCCGTTTAGGTCTATAGGCCTTTTTCTTAGGGAATTTTTCAGATTTCTCGTTTTCACTATTCAGATCACCATAGGGGCATTGTGCAGCAAAGTGGCCTATTTTACCACAATTAAAGAATTTGAAGGGAAGTTTTCCCTTATACTTTCCAGACCCCTTTTTGAGCTTCCTAACAAAGTGAGATTCTTTGGAATCAGAAAATTATGATTCGGTAGGCTCATCTTTTTCTTTCCTTTTAGTATTAAAGGCAGTTTCTTTTGTAGAGGAATTGTTTTTACTAATTCTCATTTCATAGGCAGTCAGAGTGCCTTGTAGGTTGTCTAGGGTAAGCTAGTCAAAGTGTTTCTTCTCTTCTAGAGTAGAGACCTTAGCTTCAAATTTAGTTTGTAAGGTTCTAATGACCTTAGTTACAACATAAAATTCCTTAACTTCTTCTCCTAGACCCTTCATAGCATTGACAATTTCATCAAATCTCAAAAACTAATCAGCTACTTTTTCACCGTCCCTCATTTTTATTTCTTCAAACTGGTGTTTTAGAGTGAGGAATTTTGACTATTTTACTTTTTCATTTCCTTGATAGATAGTTTCAAGTTTAACCGAGATATCCATCACAGAGCTATAGTGAATGACTTTGATAAAGACATCTTTAGTCAGTGCACATAGGAGAGCATGTTTTTTTCTTGCATTAGTTTCATATCTTTTCTTTTCATTAGAAGTTGTGGGAAAAGTAGTTGGTACAGTGTACCCAGTTAACACTATCCTCCACACATTGAGGTCAATAGAAGTTAAATAAGTCTCCATTCTGATTTTCCAGAGTACATAATCAGTTCCATCAAATAATGGAGCTCTAGTCTTGGATGTACCTTTATGAGCTTGAGACATTTTGAACAAACTCCAAGGCTAGAATCAATCCTAGGTTGGAAAGACCTATCAGAGGACCTTATGAAAAATACACTGAGAGGGGGGGTGAATCAGTGTCATTAACTATTTTGACAAATTTTATTCAAACTGAAATAAAACAAATTTATGTTCTCATTTATCAATGATAAACTCATTCATGTATTTGAATGAAATCATATATAACTGAAATGAGAATTATGATAGTGAAATATAACATATTAAATAATTCACACAAGGAATCAGATGAACCATAGATAAGAAAAATGACACAAGATATGCCGAGTGGAAAATCCTCCTGGGGTAGAAAAACCACTCCTGAATTGCTGCTTGTCTAGGCATTTATTTTAATAACCTATTTTAGCAATGCCTTATAGGCTGATTTCTGAGCACCATCTCAAGGAGCACGAATCCCTCAGTTTGAAACACCAATTTCAAGGAGCACCTACCCCTTTTATGTTTTTAGTAATACATACAATGATACAAAGGATCTCTTTGTTTCTCTCTTTTCTCTCAAGAGCCCTTTGACGGACAATGCCTAAAATCCTCAAGGTTCGAGAATGAACCTCCAGAATTCCAGTCATTATCATGTCTTAAGACAACTTGATATTGAACATATATTCTAGATTTTCAATCTCAAAACTCAAAATTTCTTCAATACAATGGCTGTGATGTACTCACACTGGTTTTCACTATATTTCACAGTCAATTCTCATTGTTTAAAAAACAGTTAACACTATTTATGTGTTTTTCACGAATCTCAAAAAACCCTTATTTTTCTTTCTTTTTCTTCTTACATATTTCTACATTGCATCTCAAGAAAAAAATTACAACACTGTAACTTGTCTCATATTTTAAAATCAACAGAGGTAAATTTTTAATGTTCCAATCTTTTGCTGAATCATGTTGCCAGGTATTACAATGATTCAGAGAAATGTTCAGCATAGAGTTATTCTTCTGATAGAATGGTCAAGAATATGAAATATTTAGAAAGAAGACTGAACCCTATCCACGCAAGGAGCTTGCACAGGCAATGCTAACCAAAAAAAAATTAAAAAATAAAAATCCATGTACAATACCCTCAAAAATTCCTGTAACAAAATGTAACCGAAATCCCATTATAGTGCACCCAAAAATGCTTATCACTGAATCCATGTGAAAGACTAAAATGATTTGTAGAAAGCATGATTACCCACAAATCGAAAATACCATCCCTTAAAGCAGGAGCATAAAAGATATGATAAAATATTTGGGTATGCATTTCAGATTGTAGTAACCGACATGCATTATTTCTCACCACGAACAAATAAACCCATTTTGTCATTTTCTAGAAAGAAGCAAACACTTGTCTTCTATTATTTGAGCCAATAAAAGTAACAATTCTTCAAAAAAATAGTTGATAAGGTGAATACCTGAGGAGAACGATAGAGAGACTGTCATGGAGATATTTACCAGACCGGCAAAGAGCACAACAAAAAATACTTCTTCTAGGTTCGAGCCTTCATCCAGTGACAAGCGGCTAACACAACCATTGACCAAGGTAAGGATCTTGCAAACCCCCATTCGTTGTTAAAGAGTTGGAGAAACCCAACAAACACTAAGAAACGACTGTGAGAAGATCTCTATGGTGGTGGCCAAGATAGGGTTCCAAACCCTTGAGCTAGAGAAGCACAAAAGACTGACCTAATTTCATTTAGCAAGGTAATTGATGACTTTTCCAAGTTATAAGATCATTTCAAGTCCGTGGCACATGCACTTTGATATAATAAAAATTCATCCATGCAAAAGACCGACACCATGATAAAAACATTATCACGTGAATTCCAACATGCCGATATCCTTAATCATCAAGACACTATACTTAAGGGTCGAATTTAGTCACTTTCCAAGTGACTTGACACATAATACCTCATACCTGCTGTTAGCCTTAAGGCCTAGTGAATTATCAACCATAAGACCCGATATCATATGCAAGTGTAAGGTTCAATTTATTGACCTTTATTCAAAGCCATTTTCCATGAGAAAAAAGCCCAATATAACCAATGCTTTTTAGAAATATAATAAAGTCTAATTCCATGCCAATTTCAATATACCATATGCCCATGCCATTATCAAATGTTTAAGGAAACCTGATAGGGTTTTCTTAAAAACTAAAAAACCAACTGCATTTGATAATTCCAAGAACTAAGAGAACTGAAGGCATTACCTGAATGAGGTTGAATAGAGAAAAATACAATCTTGATGTAGATCAAAAACATTATCAAAGCCATGATGTTAGAAATTTGAACATGCCAGTACCACATAAACCTATAAAACACTATAGCCCAGTAGCACAAAATGTCAAACCATAATTATACCACCTGAACATGGAAACATTATCTTGTAGACAAGATTCCTTATGATCTGCACATGGAGTCAAGAGATCAGTGCCATAGAAAACATCATAATGCCGAAGTAAGTATGCCAAGATATAATAGAAATAGTGCAGCTGAATAATCAACCACAAAGATGCCAATCTGAAACACAATTTTGTCATCAAGGACAAATAGTAAAAGAGAAGCTCAATAGTAGATAGTTTAGAAAGAGTCTCATATTTATGATTGTTTCATGAACACTCAATGTTCATAGGCTTTTACATAGTTGTTTTTTCTTAAATTTCTCATCTAGGCAAATGGAAATTTATTGGTGTCATAATGAGTGAGCATGATTTGAATTTTTTATGGAATGTTATGAATGAGTTTTTTTTATTATGGATTATATGGAGTGATTCTATAAATTTGTGAAATAAGTTTCCTCTAAGATTGACTTCAAGGGTCCAATCCAAACACTAGGTTGAGGAAATGCCCCAAGTTAGGACTAGGATTTGTTATTAACGAGATGGAAATTATGAAATTATTATGAGGTGATGTCCTAAGATAGGATGGATGACCTGACTACTAACCAATATCAAGCCATTATAGGGGTGATAGGTATATGAAAAAGATATTATTATATGTAGTGTAAAAAAATGTACTCCTTTACTTTTTTTCTTTTTTTTGGTCTCGAAGGGCATCCCCGCGACTGAAGCCCAGCGAGTCCCTTTACGGGGCGAGCTTGAGATGAGACTAATCCCTATGGCAACGGGGTAACCAACGTCGCCCCCAAACGTCCGTGGCGGGGTAATATCTGAGCCAGAGAGAATTGAACCCAAGACCTCGGGGAGCAAACCCAAGACTCAGACCAACTCCTCTAACCCATGGGGCTTACTCCTTTACATTTTTACACTATGTTTGGGTCCCTTAATTAATTAGACTTAATTGAGCTTCTAATTGCCTAAATTATATATTTAAAGCCTTATTATTCTTGTTTTCTGAAAGGGAAACCTATATTAAACAATTTCCAACATTAACTTAAACATCTTTGAAATTGTGTGTCCTAGATTTAGGTCCTCTCTAGGTGCTAGGTCCCAATTTTTAATATGTATTTGATGGGATTTTAATTATTCAAATTCAAGTTTCAGATGCCGGCTTATAGAATCCATTTTTTGGGAAATTAGATAAGCACCTATAAATATATAGTTATTTTATCAATCCAAAACATCTAGTTGTTACTAATTTTTAGCTTCTCGAATTAGTGAAGATTTAATGAGTGGTTATTTGCTAGAACATAAATTTTGATGTTAAGTCTGGTGGGACCTTGCTTTCAGAATGAAGAATTGTCTAGAATTGATTTGTAATCATTCAAATAGTTTAGGATAAACTATTGAATAGTTTAGATAAATCAAGAAACAAGTTTTCATTTAGAAAGGGGAAAATTTAGAAGATTGAATTGAAATATCAAAATATTATTTTTTGCAACTTTTATCACTGCTGATTATTAAAAAAAGAAATTGCAGATTACAGAGAAAGAATGCAGAGATAATCATTCATTATAATTACAAAACATGTGTTTCAAACAATTGCAATTGCATTGTTTCATTGTGCAATCAAAATAAATTCAGAAAAATTGTGAAAGCCATTGCATGCCATGAACAATTCATTTATTGAAAAATATATTTCTGTGATCCCACACAAGCCGTGGGTAGACTAAATTGGTTCAATTCAACAAGAAGAAAAAATCATACAACTGAAGAACAGTTAAATCAAAATAACATGAGAGAGGAAGTCATGTCCATCATTGTCTGGAGGGTTGGTGTAGGGTTGATTCTATGAGTTCTTCTTGATCTTGATTGTCTTCAGACTCTAGCTCCTCCATTCCTCCTAAGCTCTCGAACCTGCAAATGTTTCAACAGTTTGTTAGAGCTTAGGTCATAAATTCCTAAAACATGTTCAGTTCAATAGGAATATGATTTTCTCTTGTTATTGAATCAAATCAACTTGATCAAACATTTGAGAGATAAGTGAAAATTGCCAGGTCAAATAAAAAAGGAACCATTGAATCTATTGTTTTTACTAACTTGTTTGTGTCATGTGCAGATACAGGAAATGTTTGTTGCTGATTGTCAGGTTTTCAATATGAGGGGTAAAATGTGGCTCCCACAAGGGTAGAGCCCAACTCATATGAATGGAGATTGCAATATTTGTCACAAATGAATGCAAGCCAAGTCTACAAATAAAGAATCTCTATAGCATATTAACTATTGGTGTTTTAAAATGCAACCCAGCTAGGATTTACAATTCTCTAAGAGGTAGCTAACCTCTATATTAAAGAACCACAAAGGCTAGTGGCCAACTGACAGGAAATGGAATGGATACACATTTCCCCTACACTTCAGGCTCTGTAAGACCTAGGGGGGTAAGCCTTTAACAACATCAAACAATCTAGACACATAAGTAATAGGATATTGCTTAACAGATGATGCTCTCACAGAAATATGGTGAGAAACCTAAAATATCACTTAACATTGGAAAGATATTGAATGAATTTCATCAATCAACATGGAGAACAATGACAAACACAACTCAGCAAAATAGATTTGAAATGGTTTTAGATTTAAAGAGTTGGGACCAAATTGAAAACAACAGAAACATGATAATGGACCAGTGCCATAAAAATGGGCTATGGAGTCATATAACTAGCATTCATCTTTCAGTGTTGAACATGCTCTAAAGGTCTTGCAAATTTTGTCACATTATGACAACCAGACCACTGAAGCTTTCTCTGATAACTCTGCTTATAAATCCACTTGAAACATAACACTCCTGTCACATTTGTCAAAGCAATTACACTATCCCTGAACAATAGGCAATAATAAAAGTAGCTTGTGCTTTATTAAAGCAATTACACCATTCATAGAACAGAAGGTAACAACAAATGTAGCTCAAATTCAGTAAATGTGCATGAACAAACTCAAATAATTTTATTATTGAATCCAAAATAGCATTACAATTCAGCCATGGAGGCAATTATCAGCTAAAATAAACATAACAGAACAATTCAGAACATACACTTTCAGATTAATGACTAATAGTCATATTTCCCCCTAGCTTTACAATCTACCCATAACTTCTACCTAACTTGCAAAGCTTTCAGAAATTTGGAACCATTACCATTGAGAAGAGAAAATAAGATATATAAAATAGAAGCAAACATGGGCATCTCTAAACTTGATCTGGAAATGCCATCTAGAAGCTTCATTCACCGTTGATCAAAATGAAAAGAATATCTCCCCTTCCTTCCTTTGCAGCGACAAACATATTCCCTCAAAAACTTCCCTTGCTCATCATTGCCCAGTAACTGAAAGCATGCCCATGTCGATAATCTTCAAATTCACCCAGTTGGAAAATATCTCTTTCCCATGCAAACTTTTGTTTTTGCTCACTTTACTTGCTGCACATTATACCTTGAAATATTTCCCCACTTTATAATGCTGTAGCTTTATTTTGCTTTTATATTTTAAAGTTTGATAATTTTAATATTTCTGCTCTTTTATATTGTTGTAAATTAAAGCCCAACGCATGTTACATGTTTATAAAGTGAAATATTCACTTTATAAAACTCCCCATAGTGAATATTTAATTCACTCTCCATTTAAAACTTTCACGCGTGTTACATTTTATTGCCAAGCAATAAAATAATAATAATGTGTCGTTGATAAAATGAAAGATTTCACTATCATTTCACCTATGTGGATAAAAGACATTCCACCCCCACATTGCATTTGCCACTTACCTGTTAGCAAATAAAAATAATTTCTCCCTTGTTGTTCACTTTACATTTTAATCCGACAAAGAGAAAAATTCACATTAATTTAAAATGCCTTTTGAGATATTAACTTCACATGCCATTTGTATTTCACTTGTTTGCTGTGTTTGGGTAAATATTAATTTACCCATACTTTATACTCACTTGCCAATTAATATTTTCCCCACCATTTATATTTTCCTCGCTCAACCTCGCGCAAGCACTTTGATCCTTTAATTTGCAAATATTTGTTAATAGAACTTTATGGGTAACATTTAATTATCTAAATGTTTTTCCTTTGGAATTGCTTTGTGGGGGCCACCATGAAGAAGCATCTCGCATACCTCACAAAAAAATTGGCATACGTCATCTTCCTCCTGCGAGGTTGGCGATCAAGGGTCCAGATGTGCCCACGGTGCCAGCCTTATCGTGGTCGTTGATTTTTGGCGTGCCCTAAGTTTCTTCTCTGCTAGCTCACTCCTGGAAATGGTGGCCACTGCAATTTTCATTTACTGCACTTGATTGCAATCTGCATTTGAGTTCTCAAAGCCTTCATTTTAATGAATGTCCATGCCTCCACAAATGGCTTGAGCCCTAAACTTAATCTTTGTCGTTCATTCTGCAACCTCGTTCACCATGGCGGCTAGCTCCATTCACCTAGTTGGTAGCCTCCATTTCTATTTGGCACACTTGCCATTAGTTTTCTTCTTGTGTGCGCCAAAGGTATTTGCTTGAAAGTTTATAATGCCCATTCAAAACACCCACGAGCTCCTTGATGCCTTCCTGGTTCAGATGCATCTCCCTTTATAACTTGATGAATGCCATTTCTTTGTCTAGCCGCGCCCATACACTCTTTGCAATGTTCTAGGCCACACCTCTCTCTCTCCTCTCCAGGCACGGGCTTCCTTTGGTTCTCTGATGCTTTTTCCCCACCTCCATGCGTTGGTCTTCACACACAACATTGAGGCATCCTCCATACTTGGCGCGCACCCTACAAAATTTTGCTTGGATGTCTACACCATCTCTTCCCTTGCAGGATGTGGTTTTCCCTCATTCCTCCATGCATGCATCAAAACAATCCCCTATCATAGTGCGCGGATCTCCATTTATATAGCATTACCTTGATATTACTGTTTGTATTTGAAAAACTTTCAAGGCCTTTTAACTTTTGATGCGCCATTCTCCCATTATCTGCTTTGATGGATGTCCATACCATTATCCAGGCCGCATTGGCTCCTCCATTTTTTTCAAAAGGATTCTTGACTGCATAAATTCACTATCACTTATGCTTCTATGGGCTTCCATACCCTGTGTTGCCCCCCTGCTATAAGCACAAACCGTGCCCCTCTACCAATTTTATCTTGCTTGAAAGTCTTCAGGGCATTATCAACACAGCCATTCTGCAATAATGGCACTCCATGGAGGATCTCCTTCACTTCACTAGTAAAAGCTTCCACATTTTCCCTATTGAAATGGTGTGATGACTACCAATGATCATTTGTTTGAAAGTTTCTAAAACCTTTTCAACAAATCAACCTAGTGTGTGTTGGCTGTAAAGGCACCATGAAATTACAGTTATTAGAAACCCCTCAAAATTGGTTGTTGTTCACATCGAGTCTTTCCCTCTATCTATGCCCTCCCTACTTCAGTTTTGCATTCTTTTATGAAGCACCTCCATCACATCAGTCACTAGCATGTACAAGATTTGCTTTCAATATCATATAAATGTTCAAGCAATTGAACAAGATTAAAAATGTTATAGCTCTATCAGTTGACAACCCAAGTGCAACACCATCTTCAATTATCTAGATGGAGAAAGTTGATGATGGAAAATGAAAACCTACTAATGAAAAAGTGCATTTGGAATTCAAACCTTTCATAGTCAAAGTGTCTTTTAACTAGAGCATGTCGGGTCCCCATGTGTACCAAGCTAAACAAAAATTCGTTTTCAAAGAAATTTTATCCTCAAATCGATCATACAACTCTTTTGAATACTTTTGAAGTTAAAAAACGAACTGGGTCATGATCAAAATCTACTTTGTGGCACTTTTGCAAAATGGTCAAAACAAGCCAAGTAGGCTCAGGAATCAATTTGGGAAATCAGTCAAACGACCTCATGAGGCAATGAGAACTTGCAGACATATAGCCATTTGATCCGAGAATATAGCGCAAAAGACGGCTTGGAAAAATAGATCACGAGGTTAAGAATATTAATCGACAAATTTTCCCAATCAGACTTTCTGAAAGAGCAGCTCTTCTACACCAATTAAAACTCATTCAACTACCAGTTTGTAAAAATAGTGAATCAACTCTTGGCGAGTTTCCATCAGACATATGATTTCATTAAGGTACCCTAAGCACATGTGTACAAGGAATTTGCATGAAACATCGTTGATCAAAAGTTATTAATGATCAAATTTGACCACTCGGAAAGGCTATCAGGAATGCAGATGCAAAACAAAACAAACTGTATTTGGTTTCGACTTGTTAAAAACAAAAAATCAGATCATGAGGCTTTGAAAAATGACATGTGAGATCATTTAGCTATGGATAACACATAACAACATTTATTTTGACATGACAGTTAACTAGTTGCGAAATCCAAGCTCAAACAGGATGTTTCGCAAAACAAACAGTC
Organism: Sequoiadendron giganteum; assembly: GCA_007115665.2. Taxonomy (NCBI): domain Eukaryota; kingdom Viridiplantae; phylum Streptophyta; class Pinopsida; order Cupressales; family Cupressaceae; genus Sequoiadendron; species Sequoiadendron giganteum. The sequence goes on from CM021102.1 coordinate 475,029,317, forward strand.
TGCAAACAACAAAACAGTGTCAAAACTCTCCAGCGTCACTTTTCGAAACTCTGTCAAAACTTATCATGGGAAGTTGAAAACTGAAACACACGCTCACATAGGTCAATTGAGTATGTTTGCAAATGGGTTTTGCACAACAATCAACAGGCTTTAAATTACAAGCCTCCAAAGTGGGCTAGTCAGGACTGATTCTTTAGGTGCACTTCTGAAAGTGCAAAAGCAAAATTTTGAAATGGGCATCTCAAATTTGCAAAATTTGAGAGTGCCATCAGTGGATCTGACTGGGGATGTATGCCCATTGTGGGCATAGCAATATTCTAGGTCTCTGGAGAGTAGACCAAAAGCTGAGTCTGTTGTACGTCCTCAAACTGTTCCTTCATTTAAACTTGTTTTTTCACTTCATCTGATGACCCCAGACCAACAAATAAAAAATGGGGATCAACACTTACCTCTGTCAAATACGAATCTGTAAAATGAGTTGATCTCCCTCAACTCATGCTTGCCTCTATCAAACCATAACAACACTGGTGACTGCATCTTTGCAAACAACAATACCAAACTGCTCTTGTGCAAATGAAAAATTGTTCCCTGTTCAACTCTATCATCACATGGAAACCAAATTATATAAGCCACATTACTGTACATTATTTCATTTTCTGATTTCATATCAAACATCAACACTTGAAACTGGTGATCAAGATCACATGAAAATATGGTCTTATCACACTCACTAATCCCTTCATCATGATCAAGTTCAGAGGAGATGTTATGGCTGAAAATAAACATGTAATCATCTTGTGTGTTGAGGAAAAATTTCTCATACATTTGTATCTCCTCCAACTAGAATACATCACAGGCTGGCTTGTCCTCACCCAAACACCACAGCCCAAACACATTATCATGTGTTTCAAGATTATGAAAATCAGATTTGTCAACATCTAAAATGTTTTCATCTTCATTCACATCATGATAGTCATCAAAAACATTGACCTCCAATGCACGAGCAGTGTTCTCTATCTCGAGTTCACACATGTTGTGAAACTCATTCTTCAAACCATCATGCAATTCCATATAGGATGCTTTAGACATAGATTTAGACCATTCAAAACTTGACCCTAAATCAAGGTCTTCACATTGATTCTTCACAACATGCTCAATGCTATCATTTTCAGGAGTAATAGGATTAGCAAAGAAAATTTCATATGCACTTTCATCTGATAGGCATACTGACCCATGAACTAGAGACTCACTATTATCAGAAAATTTCTCATTAGTAATGAAATTAACACCTTCATTCTCTGTCTCACCAATGCATTCCTTATTCAAAGGAAACACATCCATTTTCAAATTATAAAGACGAGAGAGATCATCAAAGCAAGATCCATATTCAATCCCATACGGACTGACATCACACCCACTACTATCTGCATCATATGGCTTCTCTACACATTGATCAACAGGCATTGCAATTTCAACACAATCCGACAGTCCACCAAATTGTTTTTCATTACCTATGGATGATAATGCTGATTCTAGATCCATTTGATTCTCACTATGCACAACTCAATTTATTCAAAACTGAATTCCTTCCATTATCACTGTGCACATTATCATTATTCTTATGTACCACTGACATTTTCATTTCTGTTTCATATAAACAATTATGGATAGCAAAGACATAAACAGGTTCATCAACATCTTCATCACTGCTAGCAGTACTATGCTCATGACCAGAAAATTGAACATATATATGTTCATCCTCAGATTCTTCATTATTGACCGAATCAATTGGCTGCATTAATGTCAAACTTGAACTATAATCCAAGTCTGTTTTGAGTGTAAGTGAATCATTCACTTGTGAATAAGTGACTTCATCAGTATCCATATCATTATATCCATTGTGTGAAGAACATACCTCTAAGTCATTCTCATAAGAGCTGTCATAATCATCAGGAGAGAAATCAGTTTGGCCTTCATCAGCATCCTCATCACAAGATGGCTTATCACTGCATAAACCATGCTTAGATTCCTCAGAGTAGGTTCTTGAACTTCCATCTTCAATGTCTTGATCACTAAATCAAGAAGAAATGTCATCAACAATTGTATCATCTTCACTGAATAAAACATGAGATGGAATGATGTCTTCCATCTCTTCTATTTCTTCATCATTCAAGGTATTACAAGAAAAAATTTCATACATATTTATTTGTTCAACATACCATGCATCTTCCTCTTCATTACTGCTGCAAAGGTCTGCACATGTGCTAATTGTAAACTGATTACAATTAGTGTCCTCATTCATACATGTATCTTCATTCTTTGATACACTCTTTTCATCCTTGTGTATCATGTTCTGATTTTCTTGAAACAAACAACTACTACCTTCACTTTGAGACACTACATTTTGATGATGTTTAACATGAAGTTCATTAGGATCTGTAGATCGTGATGGAGAAATTGGAGCAGCAACATCATTTCCCTCTTGACAAGCACTTTTATTAACTGATCCATGAGTTCTACTTTCCCGAGGTGTGTTAGGATGACAAACACTCAAAACCCTATGTCCTTTCAGCGTTGAGTATCTCAAATTGTTCTCAATGTCCATAGCCATCTAATATGCTTGATGTAGGGTTGTAGGCTCTTTATCCCTCAACAAATAACTCATCTTTTTGTCAAATGCTCCCAAATATGCAACCAAACATTCAACATCATTTGGCCTTATCTTCTCCGGGATCTCTCTAATGATCATTGAAAATCTAAGATTAAAAGCTGGGACTAACTCATCTTTTCCTTTCTCCATGTTCATGAACTTTTTCCTTATGAAAACAAGGTTAATCCTTTCACCAAATTTCTCCAGGAACACTGCCTTGAGCTCTTCCCATGAATGAATGAAAGAGGCTGGTAAACCATTCTCTTGCATCTCCTCTCAAGGACTGAACAAATAACCTTATGATCACATCTTCGTGATCAATCTCATAATCATCCATCACATTACTAAACTCTTTGAGATGTTTACTTGTTGATTCAGCCTTATCACCAATGAACCTTGGTAACTTATTTCTGACTTTAGCTGGAATGTCATTTGGGTAACCTCTAAGGCTACCAAAATTGATAGCTCTGTACCTTCCAGTGCTAAAACCTCTTTGACAATCTGGCTGGGACTGATCACAAACCTTAGTTCCATCTGGAACCATACTAGGGTGCATGTATTGAGGCATCTTGATATACATCTTTCAAATTTCACATATCAACTCTATAGTTGATCATTCATTTCCCTGTTTCTACCTTTCATAACAATCTTATAATACCATAATGCAAGATTCATATGCATTTACACATAATATCTATTTAGTGGGAAAACTTAGAATAAACATACTTCTCCAACAAGATACATAGGCTGCAAATTACAGTTCAGAAGTATGCAAACTGGGTATTACCATTCTTTCCCTCTATTAGTGCTAATCACTCAATAGGGAACCAAAGTTTTGTCTAAGATGTTCAAGTATGGTTTTCATACAATTTTCTTGAAAACCAAAAGTGAAGAATACCTAGAAAATTTTCAGCTGTTGCAAATTGTCTTCCTGACTGGTAATATTTCTAGATCTGGAACTTTCTCTAAATTTTCAACAGGTTCTATCAAACAGAGTCACCACCTCTTTTCACAGAGGACTAAACTTCAAGCAGTATGAAGTTCTTTCACATGTAATTTCTTCTAAGTTCCTTTCCACCACCAAAGCACCACATATTACAAAACTGTTCAGGTTCATTGCAACAAATTATTCTCTAGGGTTGAAATCCTTCAAACTTGAATAAATTTTAGAATGAAAAACAATAATATGACTCTATAACCATCTACAATTGGAGATTCAAAATTTTCCCCAGAAGAGTCGCCATTCTGTTGGTATTTTAAAATGCAACCCATCTAGGCTTTGCAATTCTCTAAGAGGTAGCCAACCCGTAGATATTAAAGAACCACAAAGGCTAGTGGCCAACTGACAGGAAATGGAATGGATACACATTTCCCCTGCACTTTAGGCTCTATAAGACCTAGGGGAGTAACCCTTTAACAACATCAAACAATCTAGACACACAAGTAACATGATATTGCTTAACAGATGACACTCTCACAGAAATATGGTGAGAAACCTAAAATATCACTTAACATTGGCAAGATATTGAATGAATTTCATCAATCAGCATGGAGAACATGACAAAAACAACTCAACAAAACATATTTGAAATGGTTTTATATTTAAAGAGTTGCAACCAAACTTAAAACAACAAAAACATGATAATGGACTAGTGCCATAAACATGGGCTATGGAGTCATATAACTAGCATTCATCTTTCAGTGTTGAACATGCTCTAAAGGTCTTGCAAATGTTGTCAGATTATGACAACCAGACCACTGAAGCTTTCTCTGATAACTCTGCTTATAAATCCACTTGAAACATAACACTCCTGTCACATTTGTCAAAGCAATTACACTATCCCTGAACAATAGGCAATAATAAAAGTAGCTTGTGCTTTATTAAAGCAATTACACCATTCATAGAACATAAGGCAACAATAAATGTAGCTTAAATACAACAAATGTGCATGAATAGACTCAAATAATTTTATTATTGAATCCAAAATAACATTACAATTCAGCCATGGAGATAATTATCAGCTAAAATAAATATAACAGAACAATTCAGAACATATACTTTCGGATTAAAAATGACTAACAGTCATATTTCCCCCTAGCTTTACAATCTACCCATAGCTTCTGCCTCACTTGCAGAGCTTTCAAAAATTTGGAACCATTACCATTGAGAAGAGAAAATAAGATATAGAAAATAGAAGCAAATAGGAGCATCCCTAAACTTGATCTGGAAATGCCATCTGGAAGCTTCATTCACCGTTGATCAAAATGAAAAGAATATCTCCCCTTCCTTCCTTTGCAACAACAAACATATTCCCTCAAAAATTGCCCCTACTCATCATTAGCCCAGTAACTGAAAGCATGCCCATGTGGAGAATCTTCAAATTCACCCAGCTGGAAAATATCTCTTTCCCGTGCAAACTTCTTTTTTTGCTCACTTTACTTGCTGCACATTATACCTTGAAATATTTCCCCACTTTATAATGCTGTAGCTTTATTTTGCTTTTATATTTTAAAGTTTGATAATTTTAATATTTTTGCTCTTTTATATTGTTGTATATTAAAGCTCAACACATATTACATGTTTATAAAGTGAAATATTCACTTTATAAAACTCCCCACAGTGAATATTTAATTCACTCTCCATTTAAAACTTTCACCCGTGTTACATTTTATTGCCAAGCAATAAAATAATAATAATGTGTCGTTGATAAAATGAAAGATTTCACTATCATTTCACCTATGTGGATAAAAAACATTCCACCCCCACATTGCATTTACCACTTACCCGTCAACAAAGAAAAGTAACTTCTCCCTTATTGTTCACTTTACATTTTAATCTGGCAAAGAAAAAAATTCACATTTATTTAAAATTCCTTTTGAGATATTCACTTCACGTGCCATTTGTATTTCATCTGTTTGTTGTGTTTGGGTAAAAATTAATTTACCCATACTTTATACTCACTTGCCAATTAATATTTTCCCCACCCGTGCATGAGACATCACTTGGGCCCACCATTTATATTTGCCTCGCTCAACCTCGCGCACGCACTTTGATCCTTTAATTTGCAAATATCTCTTGATAGATCTTTACGGGTAACATTTAATTGTCTAAATGCATTGCCTTTGGAATTGCTTTGCGGGGGCCACCACGAAGAAGCATCTCACATACCTCGCAACAACTTTTGCATATGTCATCTTCCTCCTACGAGGTTGGCGTTCAAGGGTCCAGATGTGTCCATGATGCCAACCTCATTGTGGTCGTTGATTTCTCGGGTGCCCTAAGTTTCTTCTCTTCTAGCTCATTCCTGGCAATGATGACCATTGCAATTTTCATTTACTGCACTTGATTGCAATTTGCATTTGAGTTCTCAAAGCCTTCATTTTAATGAATGTCCATGCCTCCACAAATGGCTCGAGCCCTAAACTTGATATTTGTCGTTCATTTTGCAACCCCGTTCACCATGGCGGCCAGCTCCATTCACCTAGATGGTAGCCTCCATTTCTATTTGGCACACCTATCATTACTTGTCTTGCTGTGTGCGCTAAAGGTATTTGCCTGAAAGTTTCTAATTCTCATTCAAAACACCCGCGGGCTCCTTGATGCCTTCTTCGTTCGGATGCATCTCCCTTCATACCTTGATGAGCACCATTTCTTTGTCTAGCCGCACCCATACACTCTCTGCAATGTTCCAGGCCACACCTTTGTCTCTCCTCTCTAGGGGCGGGCTTCCTTTGGTTCTCTGATGCTCGCACCCCCACCTCCATGTGCTGGTCTTCACACACAACATTGAGGTGTCCTCCATACTTGGCGCGTACCCTGCAAAATTTTGCTTGGATGTCTGTACCATCTCTTCCCTTGCAGGCTGTGGGTTTCCCTCATTCCTCCATGCGTGCATCAAAATAGTTCCCTATCATAGTGTGCGGATCTCCATTTAGATAGCATTACCTTGATATCACTGTTTGTATTTGAAAAAATTTCAAGGCCTTTTAACTTTTGATGCGCCATTCTCCCATTATCTGCTTTGATGGATGTCCATACCATTATCCAGGCCGCATTGGCTCCTCCATTTTTTTCAAAAGTATTCCTGACCATGGAAATTCACTATCATTTATGCTTTGATGGGCTTCCATACCCTGCGTTGGCCCCTTGCTATAAGCACAAACCGTGCCCCTCTGCCAATTTTATCTTGCTTGAAAGTCTTCGGGGCATTATTACCATTACCATTCTGCAATAATGGCACTCCATGGAGGATCTCCTTCACTTCGCAAGTAAAAGCCTCCACATTTTCCCTATTGAAATGGTGTGATGACTGCCAACAATCATTTGTTTGAAAGTTTCTAAAACCTTTTCAACAAATCAACCTAGTGTGTGTTGGCTGCAAAGGCACCATGAAATTACAGTTATTAGAAACCCCTCAAAATTGGTTGTTGTTCACATCGAGTCTTTCCCTCTGTTTATGCCCTCCCTACTTTAGTTTTTCATTGTTTTATGAAGCACCTCCATCACATCAGTCACTAGCATGTACAAGATTTGCTTTCAATATCATATAAATGTTCAAGCAATTGAACAAGATTAAAAATGTTATAGCTCTATCAGTTGACAACCCAAGTGCAATACCATCTTCAATTAGCTAGATGGAGCAAGTTGATGATGGAAAATTAAAACCAATTGATGAAAAAGTGCATTTGGAATTCAAACCTTTCATAGTCAAAGTGTCTTTTAACTAGAGCATGTCGAGTCCTCATGTGGACCCAGCTAAAAAAAAATTCGTTTTCAAAGAAATTTTATGCTCAAATCGATTAGACAAATCTTTGAATACTTCTAAAGTTAAAAAATGAACTGGGTCGTGATCAAAATCTACTTTTTGGCACTTTTGCAAAATGGTCAAAACAAACCAAGTAGGCTCAGGAATCAATTTGGGAAATCAGTCAAATGACCTCGTGAGTCAATGAGAACCTGCAGACATATAGTCATTTGATCTAAGAATACAGTGCAAAAGATGGCTCAGAAAAATAGATCATGAGGTTAAAAATATTAAACGAAAAAGTTGCCCAATCAGGCTTTCTGAAACAACAGTTGTTCTGCACCAATTAAAACTCATTCAACTGCCAGTTTGTAAAAATAGTGAATCAACTCCTAGCAAGCTGGCATTAGATAGATGAGTTCATTAAGGTACACTGAGCACGTGTGCAAAAGGAATTTGCATGAATCATCGTTGATCAAAATTTATTAACCATCAAAGTTGACCACTAAGAAAGGCTGTCAGGAATACAGATGCAAAATAAAACAAACTGCATTTGGTTTTGACTTGTTAAAAATAACAAATCAGATCATGAGGCTTTGAAAATTAACATGTGAGATAATTTAGGTATTGAGAACATAGAACATCATTCATTTTGACATGGCAGTCAACTAGTTACGAAATACAAGCTCAAACAGGATGCTATTTCACAAAATAAACAGTCTGCAAACAACAAAACAGTGTCAAAACCCTCCAGCTTCACTTTTCAAAAGTTTGTCAAAACTTATCATGGGAAGCTGAAAACTAACACACACACTCACATAGGTCAATTGAGTATGTCTGCAAATGGGTTTTGCACGACAATCAACAAGCTTTAAATTACAAGCCTCCAAAGTGGGCTAGTTAGGACTGATTCTTTAGGTGCACTTCTGAAAGTGCAGAAGCAAAATTTTGAAATGGGCATCTCAAATTTGAAAAATTTGAGAGTGCCATCATTAACAAAACACTCAGAGATAAACAAAAAAATATACACTCTTGAGCATCAAGTGAGTGAAAGCAAGCATGACACAAAAGCATTAATCAACTTTAAATTAAAGGTTTCTCTTTCAGTAATCTGAATGTGAACAAGATTATTGTTATTTCATTAAAATGCAAGCTACAGAAGGACAAAAAGAGATCCTTATACATATTTAAAAATAGAATATCAGGCATCAGGCTACTTCATGTTGCTTGTGAATAGTTTCATGACAGACAGACATAACAGAGTAATCTATAACAACATTAAAGGAGCAATTACATCATTAAGGATAAAGCATGTATTATAAAGGATTGTGCATTGGCAGGGAATACAAAGAAAATTCATCATGTCCAAAACCGTTCTATGCAAATCTTTAAATGACAATCTTATGAAGACATAAAATTGGGAGAAAGAATCAATGGTGGAAAACATAAACAATGTACACAACATCATGTATCAATACAAAGTCACAGTCAACAATGACAATCATTTAATGACTATCATGTATCAAAGATAAAGTCAATGGGTTATAAAAGGAAAAAGGAATGTTGCAAATTCCATGGAGGATAATCCAAAGGATAGAATGTTAATCTTAGAAGATAGTGGTTCTCAAGGCAGATATATTAAAGAACATTCAAGGCAATAATGGTTGCATCAATTAAAAAGGCCTAACATTCAATGTACAATCATGATCAGATCACTCAGGGCAGTGAACATGAAGTTTTATAGTCTCGTGGAATAGAAATGACACTGCAATCACCTTTAGGACTATGTGTAGGTGGATTTCAAGAAACACAAGGACAACAGAATGGTGACCCACTAAAAAAAATTCAATCTCACAATGTGTGGGTATGGGAAGAAATACATGTTTATCATCGACTTAGAAGCTTGTATATGGATTACCTTACTTCTACCCCACTTTCATTACATGGTTACGTTTGTAGCATGATCGAAGGAGCGGCCACATAGTCACTTTTCTTTCTAGATATCTGTGTTGACACATGGGCTTGATTGTGAGTTAGTCTTTAGTGAACCAAGGGGTATGATTAGCCAGACCTGTGAAGAGTTTGTGGACTAGAGGGCCATCAAAAAACACTTTACAAGCTTTATACAAGGGAGAAAACCCTTGTGGGTTTTTGTTTTTATAAAAATCTAAGGAGCAATAGAAGCAAAGTAACCCATGACCTTAATTTTCATGGTGGCCAAGCAAAAGAGACACAACAAAGAACCATCAAAAGGGTTTTCATGGCGGCCACAAGGAAACATAGGAAAATCACATTATTTAGAAAAAAATCATCAGAATATGATCAAAGCTGCGCTTATATGCTTGAAATAAGCTTTCAAAAAGAATAAAATACTTCCAGATTTAACCAAGGAATCAAATGTACTAGAGTTTTTTGTGTATATCTTTGAGAAGCATCAGAAAATGGAAAAAAACACAAAACTTTGAAGCTCGAACAACATATTATAATGGTGGCCAAGCAAGAAGCCAATTAAAGACCGGATTTCACAATAGAAAGGGTATCAGAAGAATGCTCATAGACGCGGCTAAAAGCTCTAAAAGGGTTTATAAAGCTTCAGAAATAAATAAGTTTATCTGGATTTAAAGACAAATCTACTTACCTTCAAAATATAGCATCAAGTCTTCCAAGGATCTACAGATAATGGCGTCCAAAGCATTGATTTCCAGCACTGGGCGCGGCTAGGGTTTCATCATGATAGCGGCGCTTCTTAGACAACAAGTGAATGAAAATAGAAATGAAAGGTCTATCTTTGTTTTAGGGTTGGAATACCCTAAAAGTCACATTGGAGCAAGAAAGGAATTTTATGCTTTATGTTTTATTTTATTTTAAAAAAAAAACCTCATTCACTTGTTCTTGGTGCATGGAATTTCTTAATGCCTTTTGAGTTCTTTTGAGAAATTCAATAAACTAGGCCAAATGAATTTTTGGTAATTATCACTTAGGAATTTTATCTTGCATTTTATTTCAAAATGTAAATATCTATTTGAATGATGTTTATAAATCATTTCAAATAAATGATATTTAAAAATGAAAATTTAGGTCATTTGTGTGAAATTTTAAATAATAGTCAATAGGAGTTCAAAATGGAGCTTTTAAGAAACTTGCATGAATCATGGAGCAAAGTTGGGGATTTTGGAGCCCAAGATTAGGAGTTCTCTTTCAATTTTGAGTTCTTTGACTTGACTTGAGTCAAGGAGTGATTTGAGGTAGAAATTACTTTGTTACATTCAGTTATGGTCTTGATTTGGAGAGTTTTCATTTGTATACTGCTCATCAAGTTGTTGAAATTTTGACACCTCTTGGTGGAGTTTGTTGGCAATCTCATACCTTGTTTGAAGGAGAGGTGGACAACACATTAGATTTTGGAGCCAAAATTCAAATTTGAATTTTGGAGGCTCTTTCTATAAGTCTCTCTCTTCTTTCATTGTTGGGGTTAGTTCTTGGCTTGGAGATTGCTAAGGCATAGCCTTCTTACTTTGTAACTCATGATTTCTTGAGATTTGTAATACATATATCCTAGATTATTTCCAAAAAGAAGCTTGTCTTTCCTTCTCAAATCTGTCTTGTGCATGTATTGTGTGTAAGTTTTTAGATTAATATTTTGTGATTTATTTGAAATCCTTCTTTTAATTTTATTGCCTCAATGTCTTGTTAAGGTCCAGTGTGTTATAGTGCAGGTCATTGACTGTGTTTTTCATCCATTTGTTGAATGTTTTTTATGAAAACACTATCATTTTCTTTCAAACAAACTTCAAACATAAGAACCTTTCAAATGAATCATTTATGCAGAATAGAATAGATTGAGTAGTGATTTCCTTTTTAGCTTCATTTGATAAAATATCTTGAGAGGTTTTAAGCAATTTCAGGTCATCTTTCACATGTTTGTGAATAACCTATTTTTCAGTTTTATTCTTTTATTAGTCCATCGACCCCTTTTCACCTGTTATTAAAAACCAATTTTACAAGAAAATTCAAAGGGAGTCAATCCATAATCTGGAGGTCCACTTCATTCTCAGGTCACCCACAACCCCGAAGTGTTCCCATGTGTCAATAGGCTGCTGAAGTTCATAGCTTAGCAAAGGGTGCAAACCTTATTTGACAACACTAGCATTAAGGAAACTTTCACAAGAGAAAAAATTATTGTCAAGAGCATTGAAGAGTAGATTTATCAAGCATCTACAATAATGAGAAAGATCATATCATCATGTCAAAGTTATTTGCATTCATGCATGTTTTTGAAGCTAACAATGTGATGTAGGTTTCAAGCATCCAAGCATCTAATTAAGCCATTTCATGCAAGATCCAATCCTTAGAGTGATGTGTTAGACTTCAGTCCTCTAAGGAAAGCCATTGAGGGTTTGGTGAGTTATGATATAACATTGTTCATTCATCAAATTCCTTTCATTTTGTCATCATTTCATTATCAAGGTTTAATTACCAAACTAGGGTTTGACCAAGGTAAACCCTATTGGAATCAAGGGAACATTGAGAGGGGAGGTGAATCAGTGTTCCACAAATTTGAACTTTATTAATCTGATATTAAAACCATTTCAATATTAAGCAAAAGAAAAGAGGCAAACACATAAATTAATCATCCACAACACCATAACACAAGGGTTTTTGCATGGAAACCTTGTTAGGGGAAAAACCACGGTGGAGGTTAATCCATAATTTGAGTATTCAAATATAAGTTTTACAAAAGGGAATGCACTTGCATTCAGGCACACTGCCTAGAGCTCACTACTCAAAACAAAAGGCTCACTGCCTTACAAAATGTTCAGATTAAAACCATCTAAAGGTTGAACTAAAGTAGTAGCATCTACTTATGCTAGGTTATAGTTCCGGTTAGGCTCATAAAATAGATTATGAATCTTCTATCTGATTCTGCTCTTCACTCTGCTCTTCACTCTGCAATTCACAACATAAATTCATGTACAGATGAATTCACACTATTAACCTTCTGAATTCCAAACCATACACTAATATACTTCGCATACTACACATTCGCTATGTCAAAATGATACAACTGATCTCATATATATATATATATATATCCGCTATCAAAGATGATCATTCATATGTCGACTTACATAAAACATAAAATTCTTTTCAAACGTTGGCTAGATCCTCAATTAAATCTTTATGTGGACCATCCATAGTCGTCCATAACATAGTAGGGACCCAAATAAACAAGTTCAAACACAAAAACATTTAATAACCAATTTTACAAGAAAATTCAAAGGGATCCAACCCATAATCTGGAGGTCCACTTCATTCTCAGGTCACCCACAACACCGAAGTGTTCCCATGTGTCAATAGGTTGCTGAAGTTAATTGCTTAGCAAAGGGTGCAAACCTTATTTGACAACAGTTTTTGGCACGCCCGGTGGGACTAAGAACTATTTTTTAGTCTTAAACCAAAATTATCACATTGCTGTTTGGTGTGTGCAGCATAAATTGCAGTGTTTAAGAGACAAATTTTAGCATACCTAGCGACTCTGAGCTCTGTTTTAGCAAAACAAGTGTATTGCAGCCCATGAGAAGAGTGCAAACTAGGAGTAACTTAGCTATGTTTGAGTATTTGCAGTTATCCCCACCTAGAAGAGAAGGAAGAGAAATCCAAAAGAGTTAAAAAATAGTCGTTTATTCAAGAAGAGCCAAGTCTAATCCTCTTGCTGAGAACAACCATACCACTACCCAAGTTTTTCCTACTCTAACAATCCCAATGGCTCGACCACCACCCAGAAATCAGCCTTTTGTTTCATTCGATCAAGGCAGCCCCTTGAATCTTTCTCAACATAATGAAATTCTAGCTGTAGCCTTGAAGAGCTTGCCATTCTATACTGGAGAAGACTAGACAACAACCATTGAACACATCAGAGATGTGGCTTCGTTGTGTGGGGTGCATCACATTATTCAACAAGACATTGTAGTGAGGCTCTTGGCGGCTTCTTTCAAAGGAAAAGCCCTTTAATGGTTCAGAGGCCTTGCTATTAATTTGATTGTTACATGGGATGAGCTAGGTGAGTGGCTCAATAAGCAGTTCAAAGACAACTACAATCATCTCTCATTGGTGGAGCAGCTGACCACGATTAAAAGAGCTCCACATGAGCATTTAATGGATTTCAACTATCATTTCAAAAGAACTTGGAATCAGATTCCAACCATGGTAAAACCTTCCAATGATCATGCTTACTTGTATTATTTAAAGTCTTTAAGTAGTGAAATAGCACTCATGATTCCATCTTTAGGAGGTGATACATTACCAACAACATTTGATGTTGCTGGTAGAGCCGAAAATAGCCTAATAGAGGCGGGTAAAATAGCCCCTAGGCCTCCTATGCCTTATTTTGCTAACTTACAACCAACTACTTCTACTTTACCACCTACTATAGCTGTTGTCCTTGCTTTCCCAAATTTTAACACATAGGTAGCAGCTCAAGATCATGCTGTCCCTAATTAGTTTCAGGAATTAGTTAGCATAAAAGAGCAAAATGACATCCAAAAGACCCTGAGGACTTTTGGCAATGAGTTGGTAAATATTAAGAAGCAGCAAAGCCAACCATCCTATCAAGCCCCTTTTTAGGCCAACCCTCAATTTCAAAGGATAAATTTCAATAAAAGGCCTTTCCAACCTTACAATCCCAGTGCCCCTAGTACCTCCGAAGAAGTTGTTCCGATACAAAATAACCTAGCAGCTGATTACGAATGGTGTTTTCCATGTAATCAGTTGCATAATCAGTCAACTTGTTACTAATGGAATTCTAAATTAGGAACTTATGGTGCAAAGTAGCACTATTGTTTCACATAATTCAACTCAGGAGGCTTCAAAACAACAAACATCTCATATAGATCAAGGTAAATCTGTTGTGTCTTTTCTAAATTGGCAAGGTGAGGAGTTATGTGGGATTAATGACCTACCAGGTTAGTCAAGCGATCCTGTATCATCCAATACATGATCAAATAAAAGAGCTATTGACTTGGGGAAGCATACTGATGGTGATAGGAATCAACCATCTACGAGTTTACAGAGTCAAGTCAGGTCCTCTGCTACACAAAATATGCAAGTTCAGCCAAGGACACAACCTTTGGCTAGTAAAGATCAGCCTAGAGTACCTGTGCAACCAGTAAAAATATAGAAAGATGTTGTTCCCAAAGGAAAACAAAAGGTTAGTACTGGTAATTTTAATATTTTGGAGCATATGAAGAAGAGTAGTGTTAGTGTCTCAATGTGGGATTCCTTGTCTTTGCTTGATCAAAAGGATCTCTTACATGAGGCCCTGTCAGGGTTTTCTTTATCAAAGGAAGTATTAAACTAGCAACCTGCTAAGGTTGTTCTTACAAATGACCATCCTGAAAAGAAAGAACAAAAAGTTGTTAAAGCAAAGCCACCTCCTTTTTATGTTTCTCTGATTATAGGAGATCATCTAGTTCACAATTGTATGATACATTCAAGGGCTAGTAGTTTAGTAATTCCCAAACAAATTGTTGATAAATTGGGGATTGAGTATGAGCCACTGGAAAAGGGGGTAGTGCAATTGGATGTTACTGTTGTTAACACAATAGGGGTCATTAAAAATCTGAGTTTAACTTTACATGCTTGTCCAAACTTTGCAATAACATAGGATATCTATGTTATAGAGTTACCCCCATACTTTTCTCTTTGTTTATCTAGGATTTTCACAACCAGGATAGGTGGTTGCCTATCTTTTGATTGGTTTCATATGTTGTTCAGAACCAGGTATGGTGGTAGGGTGACTGTAAAATCTGAACCCATAGCCAAAGATCATATTGAACCTTACCATCGTCCTCCTATTAATGCCAATTTGTTTACCAGTGAACAAGAGGAGCAACCTATTGTTCAAGAGAGTGAAGTTCAAATAGAAGAAATCTCAGATATTTTCCCTAAAGAGTGGGCATATCAAACTCATAAGATTGGTATAGGTGAGCAACTGGAAGAGGTTGACATTGGTCTTTATATGATGCATGAGACTGAGTATTTTATGCCTAATATTGAGAAGACAAGGAGCAACCTGAAGAACATCAAGAAAATGAAGTGTGGGAGCTATTTTTTGATGGCTCAAGGAGTAAGGTTGGTGTTGGTGGTGGATGTATGATGGTATCTCCAAAAGGTGAGAAGTACTATTTAGCTTTCAGATTTTGTTTCAGCTGTACTAACAATGCAGTTGAATACAAAGCTCTAATCCAAGGCTTGGAGTGGGAAAGAAAAAGAGGTATTAGCTGCCTAAAAGTTTATGGGGACAACGAGCTGGTTGTTAATCAGGTGAGAAAGCTAAATGTTGTAAACAACGATGCACTCAAGTCTTATAGGAATAGAGTATGGGATCTCTTGGAGGGATTTGATGCATTTAATCTGATTTCCATACCTAGAACTCATAATAGACATGTTGATAGACTAGCTAATATAGGAGCTGAATATGATATTCCAAAAGAGATTAGCAATGATAAAGCTAATCAACATATTAAGATTGTTGTTAAACCTAATGTGCCTGATAATAACATACATTGGATTTTTTTTGAAAGTGACCAACAGATTGTGAGCTTCTTGAGAGAAGAAGCTGAGTTCTCACATGTCAATCAAGAAAAGCTACAACACCAGTACAGTGACCAGATCATTCAGCTTAAAAATAATAAGTTTCCAAAGGGCTTGGTCACTCTAGAGTCTATTTTTAACACTGATGATGAAGCTAGAATACCCAAAGGTAGTATTCAAGTTCAACAAGATCATTATGAAGAAGTTGAAGTCTTCAAAGGAAAACTTCTTAAACTGGGAAAGGTATGTACAACAAAAGAAAAACATGTATTTATTCATCCGTGTCAAGAATTTAATGATATATTTGCATGGCAATATACTGATTTAAAGGGGTTTGATCCTTAACTTTCTCAACATACTATTGAAATAAAACCCAATGTTAAACCTATTAGGAAGAAACAAAGGCCTTTGAATCCTAAGTTACAACCTCTGATGAAGAAGGAACTAGATAAATTGATTGAAAGAAAAATTATCTTTCCCATTAAGCATACCTCATGGGTTTCAAACCTAGTGCCAATAAGAAAGAAAAGTGGTGAGATAAGACTGTGTGTAGATTTTCGTGAATTAAATAGGGCCTCTTTAAAAGACCGTCATCCTCTACCTTCTATGGAACTTCAGGTAGTCTCAGGATCATAAAGGTTTTCCATACTAGATGGTTATTCTGGTTACAATAAGATATTAGTGAAAAAGGAAGATCAATACAAAACAACCTTCACCACAAAATGGGAAACTATGGCCTGCAAGAAAATGCCCTTCGGTTTGTCTAATATTGGGGAAAAATTTCAGAAAGCCATGGATATGGCCTTTCAGGGTTTAATGTACAAAACTTTCTTAGTATACCTTGATGATATTACTATTTTCTCTAAGGAAGCAAAAGATCATCTAAATCATTTGAGGCATATTTTTGAGAAATGTAGGGAGTTTGGGATATCACTTAATCCCAAAAAGTGTGTATTTTCTATTCATGAGGGTAGATTGCTTGGCTACGTGGTGTCTAAGCAGGGCATTAGTATTGATCCTAAACGAGTAAGTGCTATCTTAGCTCTTCTGTTACCAGCACACAAGAAAGGTTTGCATAGTTTTATTGGTAGGATTAACTTTTTTAGGAGGTTTATTCCTAACATTGCTGATTTGTTAAGTCCACTAGCTCATATGTTGAGGAAGAATGTACCTTTCAGTTGGATGAAGGATGGGAAAATAAGTTTTGAACTTATAAAATAAGCATTGGCAGCTGCACCTACACTTCCGAATCTTGATTTTTCTAAGGATTTCATTTTATATGCCTATGGAAATATTGATTCACTTTCAACCATGCTTGAACATCGAAATGACGAAGGATCTCAACAACCTTTGGCATTCTTCAGTCAAAGACTCAGATTATGAGCTCAGGTATAATTTTGTGGAAAAACATGTTCTCACTATTATAAGAAGTTTAAATTTTTTTAGGCACATGCTCTCCAATAACAAGATTATGCTGATGGTTCGCTCATCCAATTGTGAAATAGTTTTTATTGAAGAAAGATTTGAGTGATAGAAGAGTTGGTTGGGTGACCAAGGTGATGGAGTATGAGCTTGAGATAAAGGTTACCAAACTAATAAGAGGAAGAGGCCTCTGTGAACAGCTTATGGAGGACATCAACAACAATACAAAAGAGGAAGAAAGTGTTGTTTTAGCACTTCAAGATGGAGAAAAAGTTTTTGTTCCTGCTCCTATAGGTTGGATTGTAGAAATGGCACATTTTTTACTAACTGGTGAGTGTCCTCTTGATCTAACTAAATTGAGAACAAGGTATTATAGATTGTAGTTCATACCTTATGTTCTTTTAAATGGTTTACTATTTAGAAGGTATTTTCATGGTGTCCTACTGAGATGTATTGAAGTAGATAAGGTTGATAGAGTATTGCATGAATTTCATCAAGGGTCAACTGGTGGACACTTTTCTCCAAGAGCTACAAATCTTAAAATCATGAAAGGAGGCTACTACTGGCCTGCCTTATTCAAGGATGCCCATACATAGGTGAAGAAGTGCAAAGAATGTGCAATATTTGTAGGAAAAGAGAAGTTGGCTGCCCTTCCACTGCAACCAATTCAGGTTGAGCAACCCTTCATGAAATGGGGATTAGATTTCATTGGGGTAATAAACCCACCATCAAGTGTAGGCCATAAGTGGGTGCTTACAACCATAAATTATTTTTCAAAGTGAAGTAAAGCTATGGCACTAAAAGAAGCCAATGAGACATCTGTTTTAAAATTTTATGAAGAACTGATAACCAGGTTTTGAGTTCCTAAATCTATTATTTCAGATAATGCACTTGCATTCGTAGGAACTAGGGTGTCTGATTGGGCTGTGCAAAATGGTGTTTACTTAAACACATCTTCTAACTACTATCCTCAGGGGAATGGATAGGTTGAGTCCACTAATAAGAACCTTATGAGGATCATTAAGAGGACTATGGAAGGTAATCAGAGAGCTTGACACACCAAGCTGAAATCAGCCTTGTGGGTTGATAGGATTGCATCAAAAAGGTCAACTGAGAAGAAACAACATGATGACTTCCAACTATCTAAGTTGGATGGTGAAGTGGAAACAATCCTAGTGAATGGGATTCACCTCAAGCATTTCTTTTGAGGTAGGATCTAACTTAAACATATTTGAGTAGATTCTAGATGTTTAATAAGTGATTTTGCACATAGATTAGTTGCATCTAAGTTTTCCCTAAGTGTTGTTATGCACAGTTGATAGTTTACTTTGAGTTTTGCTAGGGGGGAATATAAAAGCTCAAAATATGTTGTTACTAGTTATAATCCAATAAGATAGATACTTCTTATTCATAACATGGAATAGAGCTTCAATGTCATCAACAACAAATATATACCCGATTGGATTGTAACTAGTAATAACAGAGTTACAAGCAGTTACAATAGAAAAAGGAACTTTGTACAAGGTTTTCTAAGTAAAGGAAAAGGTATAAATGGAATCCATACCCAATGGACAAGCAAGGCAAATGGCCTAATTTTTTTAGCAGGCAAACACCCCTGGGAGGTCGCCAGAAATGTTACTAATGTTTAGCTTCTCCCTTAAAATTAGTGAAGATTTAATGAGTGGTTATTTGCTGGAACATAAATTTTAACGTTAAGTCCGGTGGGACCTTGCTTTCAGAATGAAGAATTGTCTAGAATTGATTTGTTCAAATCATTCAAATAGTTTAGGATAAATTGTTGAACAGTTCAAACAAATCAATAAAGAAGTTTTCATTTAGAAAGGGGAAAATTTAGAAGATTGAAATGAAATATCAGAATATTATTTTCGGCAACATTTATCACTGCTGATTATAAAAAAAGGAAATTACATATTAAAAAGCAATAATACAGAGATAATCATTCATTATGATTACGAAAAATGTGTTTCAAAAAATTGCAATTGCATTGTTTCATTGTGCAATTAGAATAAATTCAAAAAAATTGTGAAAGCCATTGCATGCCATTAACAATTCATTTATTGAGAAATATATTTCTTTGATCCCACACAAGCGGTGGGTAGACTAAATTGGTTCAATTCAACAAGAAGAACAAATCATACAATTGAAGAACAGTTAAATCGAAATAACACGAGAGAGAAAGTCATGTCCATCATTGCCTAGAGGGCTGGTGTAGGGTTGATTCAGTGAGTTCTTCTTGATCTTCATTATCTTCAGACTCTACCTCCTCCATTGATCCTAAGCTCCTAAACCTGCAAATGTTTCAACATTTTGTTAGAGCTCAGGTCATAAATTCCTAAAACATGTTCATTTCAATAGGAATATGATTTTCTCTTGTTATTGAATCAAATCAACTTGATCAAACATCTAAGAGATAAGTGAAAACTGCCAGGTCAAATAAAAAAGGAACCATTGAATCTATTGTTTTTACTAATTTGTTTGTGTCATGTGTAGATATAGGAAATGATTGTTTCTGATTGTCAGGTTTTCAATATGAGTGGGGTAAAATGTGGCTCCCACAAGGGTAGATCCCAACTCATATGAATGGAGATTATAGTATTTATCACAAGTGAATGCAGGTCAAGTCTACAAATAAAGAATCTCTGTAGCATATTAATAAAAAAATTAGAGATAAACATAGAAATATACACTCTTGAGCATCAAGTGAGTGAAAGAAGCCATGACACAAAAGTATTAATCAACTTTAAAGTAAAGGTTTCTCTTTTAGTAATCTGAATGTGAACAAGATTACTGTTATTTCATTAAAGTGCAAGCTACAAAAGGACAAAAGGAGATCCTTATATATATATATTTAAAAATAGAATATCAGGCATCAAGCTACTTCATGTTGCTTGTGAATAGTTTCATGACTGACAAACATAACAAAGTAATCTATAACAACATTAAAGGAGCAGTTACATCATTAAGGACAAAGCATGTATTATAAAGGATTGTGCATTGGCAGGGAATACAAAGAAAATTCATCATGTCCAAAACCGTTCTATGCAAATCTTTAAGTGAAAATCTTATGAAGACATAAAATTGGGAGAAAGAATCAATGGTGGAAAACATAAACAATGTACACAACATCATGTATCAAGATAGAGTCATAGTCAACAATGAAAATCATTTAATGACTGTCATGTATCAAAGATAAAGTCAATGGGTTATAAAAGGAAAAAGAAATGTTGCAAATTCTATGGAGGATAATCCAAAGGATAGAATGTCAATATTAGAAGATAGTGGTTCTCAAGGTAGGTATAATAAAGAATATTCAAGGTAATAATGGTTGCATCAATTAAAAAGGCCTAGCATTCAATGTACAATCATGATCAGATCACTTAGGGCAGTGAACATGAAGTTTTATAGTCTTTTGAAATAGAAATGACAGTCCAATCACCTTTAGGACTGTGTGTAGGTGGATTTCCAAAAACACAAGGAAAACAAAATGGCAACCCACTAAAAAAATATTCAATCTCACAGTGTGTGGGTATGGGAAGAAATACATGTTTATCATGGACTCAGAAGCTTGTATAGGGATTACCTTACTTCTACCTCACTTTCATTACATGGTTACGTTTGTAGCATGATCGAAGGAGCAGCCACATAATCACTTTTCTTTCAAGATATTTGTGTTGACACATGGGCTTGATTGTGAGTTAGTCTTTAGTGAACCAAGGGGTATGATTAGTCAAAACTGTGAAGACTTTGTGGACTAGAGGGCCATCAAAAAAAACTTTACAAGCTTGATACAAGGGAGAAAACCTTTGTGGGTTTTTATTTTTATAAAAATCTGAGGAGCAATACAAGCAAAGTAACTGAGAACCTTAATTTTCATGGCGGCCGAGCAAAAGAGACACAACAAAGAACCATCAATAGGTTTTTTCATGGCGGCCAAAAGGAAACATAGGAAAAGAACATTATTCAGAAAAAAATCATTAGAATATGATCAAAGCTGTGCCTGTAAGCTTGAAATAAGCTTTCAAAAAGAATAAAATACTTCTAGATTTAACCAAGGAATCAGACGTACTAGAATTTTCTGTGTATATCTTTAAGAAGCATAAAAAAATGGTGAAAATTAGAGAAATTTGAAGCTCGAACAACATATTGTAATGGAAGCCAAGCAAGAAGCTAATGAAAGACTAGATTTCACAATAGAAAGGGTATCAAAAGAATGCTCATAGCCATTGATAAAAGCTCTAAAAGGCTTTCAAAAGCTTTAGAAATGGATAAGTTTATTTGGATTTAAAGAGAAATCTACTTATCTTCATAATACATTATCAAGTCTTCCAAGGATCTATAGATAATGGCATCTGAAGCATAGATTTCCAACATTGGGTGTGGCTAGGGTATCATCATGATAGTGACGCTTCTCAACCAACAAGTGAATGAAAATGGAAATGAAAGATTTATCTTTGTTTTAGGGTTGGAATACCCTAAAAAGCACGTTGGAGCAAGAAAGGTATTTTATGCTTTATGTTAAAAAAAAAAAAACTCATTCACTTGTTCTTGGTGCGTGGCATTTCTTAATTCCTTTTGAATTCTTTTGAGAAATTCAATAAACTAGGCCAAATGAATTTTTGGTAATTATCACTTAGGACTTTTATCTTGCATTTTATTTCAAAATGTAAATCTTTATTTGAATGATGTTTATAAATCATTTCAAATAAATGATATTTAAAAATGCAAATTTAGGTCATTTGTGTGAAATTTTAAATAATAGTAAATAGTGTTAGAGTAATAAGTTATTACACTTAATTAATTATATCATATTGGTTAATTAATTAAGTCACTTATTCCTTTAGGTACTTAAGCTAAACTTAGGCACATTAATGATTGATTAATTATTAACTGTGCACACTAGGGTTTCCTTTTAGGTCAACATTAGGGTTGCATACATTGCTTTTATAAAGGAAATCATATAATTGTAATATCTTAATTCTGAATATATCAATTTGCACATCTTTATGCAAAGCTCTGCTTTTTTATTGTTTCTCTCTTATGTGGAAGGATTTTTGGTTTGCATGTCTAATCTTGGTTTCTAACATGGTATCAGATCCTTGACATGCAACCCCTTCTCAAATTCTGGAGAAAATCATTGCAGATTTCGTTCGGGGTTCCTTGAGGATTTCATGCCTTGAGCTCATCTATGCGGCATTTTGGATTAGATTGGGCTTCATCATTGGATTTAGAGCACTGGAAAAAGTCAGGATTGATTTTTATTTTGCAGATTTTGGTCATCATTTGCCAAATCTGTGAGGGTTTCAAGTACGGTGTTTTTTTGCAAGCTCTGGAGGTAGCTGATTTTTTGGAGCATCTTGGAGCAAAACGAACACCGCCATCGCATTCGCAGTGCCCCAAAACCCTAAGATTTCTCTTCGTTTCATCGATTTTGGTGAAGTTGGTTCGGAAGGCAATTTTTTTTTACCAAGGAGGCCATTTGACCTCCCTGACATGCTTCACGAGGCGTGGATTTAAAAAGAAAATTAAAAAAATTGAAAAAAACGCTTTTAAAAAAGCGCATGCAGAAGAAAGGGGTTTGCCACCCGGCCACCGGGTGGCCATCCACCGACCACCGCCATTGGCGATCTCCACCTCCGTTGGTCAACTCGCCGTCAGCTCCCATTTCAGCCCCCGTTGGACCAGTCAGCACCACCACGGTTCTATGGGGGATCGGGAGCTTCGTGCCCGGCCCTCGGCCAACTCCAGCCCCCAGTCAGGTCACATGGGTGACCACAACCGATTTTTTTTTTTGCAGGGGATCGATTTTTTGCTGTGAAGTGCTGATGTCAGCAGCCGTACGACCTTTTTTGCCCCCTCCTAACCCTAGTTTGCCCTAAAAGAGCATTTTTTTTCTTTTTGGCATAACTTGGGCATATGGTACTGAAATCGGGCAAATGAGATATCGCCGGAAAGCTGGTTTCGAGCACTTTCTTGTGGTGCAGTTTATTTTTTAGTATTTTTCTATTTAAATGCATTTGTTTCTATTTGAAGTTAGATGTTTATTTTATGCTTTCGAGCTCATAACTTTTTGCCATGATCTCCGATTTTCGCTATCTTTGCAACATTGGAAAGGTATTGAGAGCTTTATGTTGCTATTTATGTAATTTTTTCTGTATTTGTCCTAGGTTTATCATTGTTCCATATTTATCCCGATGGGTGTTTTGGAGATTACTTGGATGTTTTGGCAGTTGGGAGAGTGCAACTTGCATCTTTGCACTTCATTTCAGTATCACATCATTCAATAATTGACTGCTGCTTTATAGATTCCAGGGTTGTTCCCGTTTGGAGTTTTTGAGTGTTCCGAGGCATCAGGTCTGCTGTTGCTTTTTGCATGATTCCTTGAGTGAATCAGTGAATCTCATTCGGATTCAGTTGTAGACAGAAGTATCTTTTGCTTTCTAGATTTTGGTTCTAGTGTTACTCTACAGTGTTCTTCTATTGCTTCTTTGCAGCATGTCATCTCATTGTAGGGGGGTTTTGTCCCATTGGGTTTTCCTTCTCTACCTCATTCTTGCATTTGTAAATGGGTACCTGATCAGGCCTAGTTGTTGGGACCCATCTTTGCTTTCATGCATCTTTTTCTAGTGTTTTAGCTTCTTCCTAAGTTCATCTTAAGGGGGGGTGTTAGAGAAAGAAGTTATTACACTTAATTAATTATATCATATTGGTTAATTAATTAAGTCACTTATTCCTTTAGGTACTTAAGCTAAACTTAGGCACATTAATAATTGATTAATTATTAACTGTGCACACTAGGGTTTCCTTTTAGGTCAAAATTAGGGTTGCATACATTGCTTTTATAAAGAAAATCATATCATTGTAATATCTTACTTCTGAATATATCAATTTGCACATCTTTATGCAAAGCTCTACTTTTTTATTATTTCTCTTTTCTATGGAAGGCTTTTTGGTTTGCATGTCTGATCTTGGTTTCTAACAAATAGGAGTTCAAAATGGAGCTTTTAAAAAACTTGCATGAATCATGGAGCAAAGTTGGGGATTTTGGAGCCCAATATTAGGAGTTCTCTTTCAATTTTGAGTTCCTTTTGACTTGACTTGAGTCAAGGAGTGATTTGAGGTAGAAAGCACTTTGTTACATTCAGTTATGGTCCTGATTTGGAGGATTTTCATTTGTATACAGCTCATGAAGTTGTTGAAATTTTGACAACTCTTGGTGGATTTTTTGGCAGTCTCATACCTTGTTTGAAGGAGAGGTGGACAACACATCAGATTTTGGAGCCAAAATTCAAATTCAAATTTTGGAGGCTCTTTCTATAAGTCTCTCTCTTCTTTCATTGTTGGGATTAGTTCTTGGTTTGGATATTGTGGAGGCATATCCTTCTTACTTTGTAACTCATAGTTTCTTCATATTTGTAATACATATATCATAGATTATTTCAAAAAAGAAGCTTCTATTTCCTTCTCAGATTTGTCTTGTGCATGTATTGTGCGTAAGTTTTTAGATTAATATTTTATGATTTATTTGAAATCCTTCTTTTAATATTATTGCCTCAATGTCTTGTTCAGGTCCACTGTGTTATAGTGTAGGTCATTGACTGTGTTTTTCATCCATTTATTGAATGTTTGTTATGAAAACACTACCATTTTCTTTCAAAAAAAATTCAAACATAAGAACCTTTCAAATGAATCATTTATGCATAATACAATAGATTGAGTAGTGATTTCCTTTTTAGCTTCATTTGATAAAATATCTTGAGAGGTTTTAAGTAGTTTTAGGTCATCTTTCACATGTTGGTGAATCACCTATTTTTCAGTTTTATTCTTTCATTAGTCCTTCTACCCCTTTTCACCTGTTATTAAAAACCAATTTTATAAGAAAATTCAAAGGGAGTTAGTCCATAATTTGGAGGTCCACTTCATTCTTAGGTCACCCACAACCCCGAAGTGTTCCCATGTGTCAATAGGCTGCGAAGTTCATAGCTTAGCAAAGGGTGCAAACCTTATTTGACAACACTAGCATTAAGGAAAATTTCACAAGAGAAAAAATTATTGTCAAGAGCATTGAAGAGTAGATTTATCAAGCATCTACAACAATGAGAAAGATCATATCATCATGTCAATTTTTTTTGCATTCATGCATGTTTTTGAAGCTAACAATGTGATGTAGGTTTCAAGCATTCAAGCATCAAATCAAGGGTCAAATCAAGCATCCAATTAATCCTTTTCATGCAAGATCCAATCCTTAGAGTGTTGTGTTAGACTTCAGTCCTCTAAGGAAAGCCATTGAGGGTTTGATGAGTTATGATATAACATTGTTCATTCATCAAATTCATTTCATTTTGTCATCATTTCATTATCAAGGTTTAATTACCAAATTAGGGTTTGAACAAGGTAAACCCTGTTGGACTCAAGGGAACACTGAGAGGGGGGGTGAATCAGTGTTCCACAAATTTGAACTTTATTGATCTGATATTAAAACCATTTCAATATTAAGCAAAAGGAAAGATGCAAACACATAAATTAATCATCCCCAACACCATAACACAAGGATTTTTGCGTGGAAACCCTATTAGGGGAAAAACCACGATGGAGGTTAATCCATAATTTGAGTATTCAAATATAAGTTTTACAAAAGGGAATGCACTTGCATTCAGGCACACCACCTAGAGCTCACTACCTTACAAAATGTTTAGATTAAAACCATCTGAAAGTTGAACTGAAGTAGTAGCATTCACTTATGCCAGGTTATAGTTCCGGTTAGGCTCATAAAATATATTCTGAAACTTCTATTTGATTCTGCTATTCACTCTGCTCTTCTCTGCAATTCACAACATAAATTCATGTATAGATGAATTCACACTAATATCCGTATGAATTCCACACCATACACTAATATACTTTGCATACTACACATTCTCTATATTAAGATGATACAACTGATCTCATATATATATGCGCTATCAAAAATGATCATTCATATGTTGGCTTACATAAAACATAAAATGCTTTTCAAATGTTGCCTAGATCCTCAATTGAATATTTATGCGCACCATCCATAGTCATCCATAAAATATTAGGGACCCAAATAAACAAGTTCGAACACAAAAACATTTAATAAATTGCATCTTAAAAATCCGCAACGACTAATTTCGCCATGTCATCCTTCTAGCACAAATAACTAGAAAATTAGTGCACCGGGTCTCCTAGATCACACATTAGTGAATGCACATTAATATAATTATTGAGTAAGGTAATACAAACATCAAAAACTTTCCTCTGAGATCCAAAAATCAAAATAATAGTCTGATGAGGAATTCAGATCGACATCTTTGCCTTTAACCGAATGCCTTGTTCTTCATTCTGTTCTGCCAGTATAAACCAAAACTAGACTATGGACTGGATGAATGACTTAGGTTTCCATCAATAACAACAATAGAAGCCATATTCCAATAATCTCACGCTTTGGCATTGATGGTAACACTTAGTAAAAAAATGTCTAAGTGTCAGAATCATTATGAGTATGCTACCAAACTTTAAAATTTCAAAACATAGCTCACCCTAAGATTGATGAGGCATTTTTCATTGCTCTCTCTCCCCCTTTGACATCAATGACAAAACATAAGAACAATATGCCAAAACATGTGTTCAATCTGCCAAAAACTTCAAAATACATTCAATTTAAAAAAAAAAATAATAATTGCTTCTTGAGTTAGAAAATTATCTTGTGATTTTCCTTCATCTCCAGAAGGAATTTCTTCCAAGCATCCATTGCAATCCCAATGATTACGATCATGCTGCAATTCTTGGATGTCTTGTTGATAATATCAGCGAGGGATTCTAGAATTGTAATCACTTCCTCTATATTTTAACCTTTCCTTAGTATCTCAACCATCTGTTCTAGTATGCATTCGGTTAGGTCCTTCACTTTCCAAAAAGTGTCCACAGGTGTATTCTTAGTGAACTGAACTTTTTAGTGCTCAGACTGTAGCTCTTGAATATTTTTCTTGATTTTACCATCCTGACCCTGAAACATATCAAAAAATTTTCCAATCCAATTCAACTCTGTTTCAATCTGCTCCAATTTCTCTTTGTATTTTCCAACTGCACGAGGCCAACAAATGCAATAGTTATAGATGTTATTAGCTGAACTTATGCATTTCCTTAATTCATTCATTTTATTTTTCAATTTGGTGAGTGATAGCCTGAACTGCCCCTTCAAATGAGAGATAAATTCACCTTCTTCTTTATCTTGAGACTTAGACTTCATTGTTTATTTTATGCATTCAATCATTTCTTCAAGTAAGATATTCGGAAAAATTTCCAATTTGATCTAATTATGCACAATATGACTTCTTAGAACACTTAGAATCATATCCTATTCATATGAGGGTTTGATGGACCATAATTTGGCAATTTTCTGTATTCCACCTTCCTTATGAATAAGTTGTTGTAGCTTCTCCTTTGTCAGGTCATCTTCTTCTTCACTTTCTTTTGAAATTTCCTTTTCTTGTTCTGATTTGACTAATTTTGGTTCATTTCCTTGTGGATCCTTAGTTTCTTCATCAGATTCTTCATCTGGTACATCCATAATTTCTTGTTCTTTTCCTTTTCCTTCAATTCTAGGAATCTTGCATTTCAGAGGACTATATTCAATAGTTTCTTTTTCTCTTTTCTTCTTTTTCTCCATGCCACCGAAAGAGGAACCAACTTCAAGTGCTCTCACCGGAAGAGAAATACCAACTGAGCCACACTTTCCAAGTAAAATCTTAAATAAATTTCCAAATTCTTGATCCCAATTAGCCAAGCTCTTAGAGTGTGAGTAGATTTTTTTACATACTGGTTCATTTACTTTACACACCACATTGTTGATCATCGACAAGCAATTCAGAAAATACATTACTAAACATATGACCAAAGTACCAAACCTGAAAGGGTAGCCTGTCTCTTTTGTTAATTGCACATTCTCCATCAATTGATCCTTTAACAGTCTGCATAGGTCAAAGTTCCAACCTTCCATTATCATCTTGTGAGAGATATAGACTGTACCAACTGAAGTTGCTCCTTCTCTATTTCTGAAAATATTTTATATTCAATATTTCATGTGCAATGTACTTTGTAATAGGGTTCTTGATTGTCAAGATTATCAGTGCCCTTTGATCTCCAATTATTCCGATTAGGGTTTCAACTTCTTTGTTCTAGATGGATTTCTTTCTTGGTATGTCCCTGAATTCACATAATCTAGTCAAATTTTCAATTACTTCCTTTGAAATGATGTAGGTTTTTTCAGAATCAAGGTGTCATTATGCAATCTGTTCAAAATGAATTTAATGATTTCCGTGTTCTTGAAGTATGGAAACTCATTCCAAATCTCCAAATTCTTGTGTTTGGATTCTCTTAACTACTTCAATTTGTTGGGTAACAATAGATTTCTCATGGACCTAATATTTTCACTATTGTATTCATCGAAATTGATTGACCCTTTGATTTTTTCCATTCTTCCTTTCATATTTTACATTTATCAACCGCACACCAAATTATATGGAAAATTCAAAAACACCTGAAATACCTGATGTGTTCCGAGATTCACCAGCGAATTAATTTTATTGCTTCAAAATTATGCTATTGAGTGCTCTCCTTCTTTTCTCCTTCAATGCAAAGTGAAAAATGAGGGTTCCAACTTGTCTTTTATAGTTCACACACTTGCAATAAATGCTTTTGCCATAGGTTTTCTGGATACTTTGTTTTCTCAGACAGCGAGGGAAAAATTCTTCCACAGACCTATGATTTCTTGAAATTTCTTGTGAATGTTTTCCAACAACTTTGCATATCATTGATTCACCTTTTTGATCATCCTTCACGTTCCGGTACCAGCTATAGATAGGGGAAAAAGGATTTTCTTGAAAAAATCTGCCTAGGCCAGTAGCCTCAGATCAATTTCTAGAAGAATTAACAGAAGCAGGTTCTGATGCAGAACCATTTCCAGCATTATACTTGTTCTTCCTTACCCATGTCTTCTTCATCTAATCTCTTATTTCATCTGCAATCACTTTTTCTTTTCCTTTATCATTTTTTTATGTATTTCTACCTTTGTATACTAGACCTCTTTTATTCACATTTTTATTTCTGCAGAATCTTGCAATGTGATTGTATCTGTTGCAATCGTAACACATAGTATTTCCTTGTCCGAACCAATCATTCCATTGATTTATTCTTGATCTGCATTGATTAGAAATATACCCAATTCTTCCACAAGTATAACATTCAACATTCCTTTTACTGATAGAGTAGTTCGACATATTTCTACATTCATCTAATTTATGACCAAACTTTTTGCAATTGAAAAACTGACCAAAAAATGATGAATCTCTTGATTTCTTATTACTTCTACATTGAGCAGCCATATGACCAAATTTATTGCAAGAAAAACAATATCCATTAAAATTTTGAGCATTAGGTTGTCTTACCGGATACCTTACACCTTTGTTCATCTGGTTTCTTTACTTGAAATTCTTTTGTCTAGATCTAGAGCTTTGTCCTTTTTCATATCCAAGACCTTTCTTGTCATTTCCATTCTTTTGTCCTTGAGTCAACTCATCAAGCTTAACTGAGCTAATCTTGAATTTCTCCTTGTATTGATTTGCAGTAGTAAGTTCATTCCTGAGAATAACAATATGTTTTTCAAGTTCTTCTTCATTGTTTCTAGATTGTATTAGTTCACTTTCCATCTAAATGAATTCTCCATTTACTCTTCTGCATTCATCAAATTTTTCTTATAAGGACTAAGCAAGGTTCTCCTCAATCTTCTTCCTTTCTTCAATATCTTTAGTCAGCTTCATCACCATAGATTCCATTTCATATTTTAGGGTACCATTATCTCTAGCAAGCTTTTCACATTCTTCAATTATTTCCTTCAAAGTTTGATTTAGGTGAGAATCATTCATGTTTTCTCTCTCTTGTTGCTTAATCTGGTCACATAGATCCTTTCTCTTCTCCCTGGATTTGACAATCTAATCCTTCAATGTTTGAATGAATTTCTCAGCATCCCTAAGATTTTCTTTCAATTCCCAGACTTCTACTTTAGACTGATCAAGGTCATTAAGTGTCACCATAAGTTGCTATTGAAGACTACCAAAGTCCATTAAATTCCAAGATCTACCTCAAGTTGCTGAACTTCTTCTGAGGAACTATGCTCTGATACCAATTGTTGGAATCAAGGGAACACTGAGAGGGGGGAGGTGAATTAATGTTTTGCAAATTTAAACTTTATTAATATGATATTAAAACAATTTCAATATTAAGCCAAAGGAAACATGCAAACACATAAAGTAATCATCCACAACAGTATAACATATGGATTTTTGCGTGGAAACCCTGTTCGGGGAAAAACCACGGTGGAGGTTAGTCCACAATTTGAGTATTCAAATATAAGTCTTACAAAAGGGAATGCACTTGCATTCAGGCACACTACCTAGAGCTCACTGCTCAAAAGAGAAGGCTCACTAACTTATAAAATATTTAGATTAAACCATCTGAAGGTTGAGCTGAAGTAGTAGCATCTATTTATGCCAAGTTATAGTTCCAGTTAGGCTCATAAAACTGATTCTAAATCTTTTATCTGATTCTGCTCTTCGCTCTGCTCTGCTACGATCTTCTCTACAAGTCACAACATAAATTCATGTACAGATGAATTCACACTATTACCCTTTTGAATTCCACACCATACACTAATATACTTCACATACTACACATTCGCTATGTCAAAATGATACAACCGATCTCATATATATATGCTATCAAAGATTTGATCATTCATATGTCGGCTTACATAAAACATAAAATGCTTTTCAACTATCGGCTAGACCCTCAATTAAATCTTTATGCGCACCATCCATAGTCATCCATAACATATTAGGGACCCAAATAAATAAGTTTGAACACAATTTTTTTTAATAAATTGCATCTTAAACATCCGCAACGACTCATTTCACCAAGTCGGCCTTCTAGCACAGATAGCCAGAAAATTAATGCATCGGGTTTCCTAGATCATACATCAGTGAATGTGCATCAATATAATTCTTGATTAAGGTAATACAAACATCAACAAACCTTCCTCTGAGATCCATAACTCAAAATAATAGTTCGGGGAGGAATTCAGATCAACATCTTTTCCTTTAACCGGATGCCCTATTCTTCATTTTGTTTTGCCGGTATAAGCCAAAACTAGATTGTGGATCGGATGAATGACTTAGGTTGCCATCAATAACAAAACTAGAAGCCATATGCCAACAAACCCCTATTCACTAAAAATAAATAATTTTTCCCTCTTTGTGTGTGCATATTTGAAGGAGAAGAAGGATTGAAGATTGATCAAAAGTGCAATTTTACAAAGTTGTCAAGCAACATAAATTCACCTACATAATTTATTTCTAAATTTTTGACAGTGGAATCTTGAGAAATCGAGAGTGCAGATTCGAGATCAGAGGACTATGAAATTAGATTTTGGATCCTTGTATAGAGACCCATTTACACAAGGGTGAATCTATCCTGGTAGGACACTCAAAAACCACTTTTGATGATAGGTGCACATCAATTTCTCCTTCTCTTATCTACCAGAAAGTTACTATTTTTATTTTTTCTATTCTTTAACTCTGTATTTCAAGTTTCATGTCATATAATTGAGTTCATTAGGCATTTTTTTTTTATCTCCCCAAAGTGAATTTCAATCATATTTGTCATTTTCTATCATAAAGGAAATAGTAGATCCTTTAATAGGGTTGACTAACCTAAAGGTTGAAGGTCAATCCTACCTTTGGGAGATCTCTTTTCCTAATAAAATTAGGGATATATGAGGGTGTCCTATATTTTCACTTCATTTTGATCATCCACATCCTCATCCATTTTCCCTTCATTTCATTATAGATGGGGTGGATGAAAGTACTAATAGATGGTGAGATTGATTTCTACACACTACTACATTTGACTCTAATTTCTTATGAACGTTTGTTGGAATATCGACAATATATTGTCAGCATACTGACAAACCACTGAAGTCATTTTCGTCGCTAATTTTTTGTCACTTTCCTAATTAGCTTTAAAACGTCAAAATCATGACACAACTTCGTCGGTTGTCACCATGGAAAAGGGCCCTAGTCATCCTCAAAATATCGACGTACATTTTGTTGATCTAGTGACGAATCGTAGTTGGAACACAAGTGGCATGCCTTTGCCAAAGTTTCAGATCAACAATAGAAGTTCGTCGAACTTGTGAAGAAATAGGCAAGTCATTATGACAAAAGTTTCATCGGACGTATTGCAAATTTTTCAGACATTTTTGGAGGTTCGTCAAAAGTTCGACGAAACAATGCAGTTTAGAAAAAAAAAATCATCCATGTGTCAAAATTCCCTTGATATCACAATCGTTAACCATCTTGCAACTCTTGATCATGTGATAGCGAGCAACTGTAGATCTTGATCTTCAACAAACTTTCTCATGCGGATGGTTGAAAACTTTGACTTTAAATGTCGAGCGCCTTTTATGTTTAGATTAAAACATCTCCACCAATTTTAAGCATGTGCATTTTAGATCCAGTTTAGTAGCTCGTGAGTTAATATATTATGGTCAGCTTAATATATTAAAAAATTCATAATGTTCCTTCGGCCTCTCCGAATGTGATAGATGGCGCCTTCCCAGGATATCACGATCATTCAATACTCTATCGCGATATCATAGGAAGGCGCCATCTGCCACATTTAGAGAGGCTGAAGGAACATTATGAATGTTTTAATATATTAAGCCGACCTGAATATATTAACTGGCAAGCTACTAAAGTGGATCTAAAATGCACATGCTTAAAATCGGTGGAGATGTTTTAATCTAAACAAAAAAGGTGCCTGAAATTTAAAGTCAAAGTTGTGAACCATCTGTACGAGAAAGTTTGCTGAAGATCAAGATCTACGATTGCTCTGTATCATGTGATCAAGAGTTCCAAGATGGTTAATGATTGTGATATCAAGGGAATATTATCAAAGAACTTATATGCTACGGGTTGAATCTGTTGTGAACCCTTAGGTATTTGTGAATTTGATTCCTCCAATGGAAATAAGGCACTGATCTAAGTTGCATTTGTTCTTTGTGGTTTAGTATTTGTTTGTGTTCACCTAGAGCTTGCTACAAATTGAAAATTAATGAATATATTTTACTTTGAAGTATTGTTGTGATTATCTTATGCTCCAAATGGTTGATAATTATTGATGAACAACCAATTCTATTCAGTTTTATCCCGTTCTGTTGAGCTATTAATTGGATCAGTAAGAAGAATCAAATAATTAGGGTTGGACACTATATAAACCACTACTATCACAAGTATTGAAACATGATCAGGTACTGGGTCCTCTCCCCTAGATTAAATTAAGGAAAACATTATTGTGAACATAATATGTATAGAAGAATATGAATGTAAAGGAAAATGGATATTAGCAAAACATAAATGTAAATAAAAGTAGTGTGAGCAGAAAATAAATCTAAATTGGTCTTGAACAAATAAAATCATACCCAATTAACATTAAGTTATACTGACCTTGTACTCATTTCCATTTTCAATCTTGAAGGTTACTTTGATGCCTTCTGCAAAAAATCTCTAGCCACGAGGCAAGAGAAGGTGGGAAAACCAAGTGTATATTGATGACTTCCTGACAATCAAAAAGAAACAAGCAACCAATCAACCCTATTAGAACAAAATAATCTTATGAATTGATTTTATTTATTTTATTGGCTAATGGATAGTGGACCTAGTTCTCTTGAATTGAGATACTACTAAGATGTGTTGACTGGTGATTTTAGACTACCGATATTCTACTTCAATCTCTATAAGTTACTTTTTCCTTAAATATATTCAAGATAACTCTACAAAAAAATTCCTTGATCTCTTAGAAATTATGTAGATTATTTTGTTAATACTTCTCCATTTTGATATTTTCTTTTAAAAATTCATAGAAATATATGTAATGCCATATTTGAAACTTACATATTTTAATTTTACTAGTTCTGTAATTATAGGATATGATTCCAACAATTGTGAAACGCATTGGCAATATGTTGGATGAATGAAGTAAACTATGCAATTGGAAAGTGTAAAGCCAAATTCCTTAACCCTTTCCATCATCCTTCTTGCCTATTCTAAAACATGTGCTTTGGAACAGGGCATGAAAATCCATCTAAGTATAATGAAAAAGAGATTTTTGTCGGATATTATATTACAGTAAGTTGAATGAATGTAAGTAGAGAAATTTTTGCATACCTGCAGATAGTACAAAATTTCATGGTTAAGTGGAAGCCTCCCATCAACAACAAGATCCAAATATCCGTGTATCTATCTCAATCGAGCCTCTAAACCCTTCAGAGTTGTCAAAATTTCCACTAACCTGTTATGCACAAAAGTCAAATTTTAGAGTTATGTCACCATTAAAAACAAAAGAAACTGAGCTTTGAAACCAAATCCACACACAACACAATGTTCATAGTGAAAAGTTAACACTTTCTTTCATCTTTGCATATTGGTTTGATGCTTCAAACGATGCATTTCTTATATTGAAAAGTGCATTACCTTATTGAGCTTCTCTTTGTTTTGAGAATAGTTTAATATTCTCTGATTAACATTGCCAACCACACGAAGGTGGAAGCTCATTTGGCCCCTTCCCCCCTCACATCACTCTCAATTCCCCATACCTAATCATATAACATTAATGATTCATTCATCCATTAATAACATATAACATTCATTCATTCATCCTACACTAATAACATATAACATTCATTCATTAACATATAACACTTATTCATTAACATATTCACATTCATTCATTAACATATAACATTCATTCTTTCAATTTTTACATATTATCAAAAATATGGTTGTCATAATATTATTACAATCACTTTCTTTTGTTTTTTTTTTTGTAGCTAAAAAAAGTTGAAGTGGAATATCGTTTTCTAAATCATCTGTCCCCCCTTCAATTGTTCTGAGCTCTGCTCATGATCTTAATATATGCCTAGTCATGTACTCACGATGTTGATGCTGCTGCAAGGGGGGTCTTCTGCAATAGAAAAGAAATGTTAAATTGATATGTTTTATTATTATTGTTACAAGTATTTCATTAATTAAAAGAACATTAGAGTGGTGCTCTTTACCTGATGGGGCCACATCATGTTCCTGATCTTGTCTTATAGCCTCATGCTCAACATGTTGAACACCCTCTAAATCTTGATCTAGAGTTGAAACACGAAAGGTTACATTAATTAATACACCAATTACAATAAAATATGTTTAAAATAACATTAGAGTGGTCCTCTTTACCTGATGGGGCCACATCATGTTCCCGATCTTGTCTAGCCTGATCATGCTTAACATGTTGATCATGCTCTACATGCTCTAAAGTTGAAATACGAAAGGTTACATTAATTAATACACCAAATGAAATTAAAGATGTTTAATTGTATTAATCCATACTGTGTTTTATATAGCACATGAATACATCTAGTACCAGGATGCACACCATGACCTTCATCTGCAGGTTGTGCCCCACCCTCACTAGGCTGCATTCCAATGTTATGTGCAGTATTATCATTTCTTGTCTATTTAAAACAAATAGTCACATAATTACTTTATGGTGGAAATTAATATTGAATAGATTGCACAGGTATTCAATTTTAAATAAACTTTATTGAGTTTATTTACCTTTGTGTCGGATGCAGTGGAAGATTGTGTTTGCCTAATCAAGACTCTTAGGTGTTCATCCAAGGCTCCATAGCCTTGCTGGAAGGAAATATTCAGGTCCTCTTCTCTGGGCACTCTATTGAATTCAGAGCCCTGCATTTTTGGATAAGATCATGAATCTTGCTTCTATGGTGTGATAAAACCAAAATTGTTTCCAATTTATTATTTGGATGCAATATTTCATTTATTGATACTTATAATTCATGCGGCTAATTTCATATAACCACCAGAGCCAAGTTTGTGCTTCCTGTGTTTTTCTAGTCTTGCCTTTGTTGCCTTCGATGTGTCAGACAACCTATGAAAAGTTTGAAATACGTTAGATTATGTAAAAAGAAAGAGTAATCAGTATATAATTACATTGTTGATAGTATCACATACCTTCCTTGGCTTGGTGGTGTCTTTCCTTTTTCTCTTTTCAGCCTTCTCCTTTCCATCCGACACTAGGTCCTTCCACTCCCTCTTCAGAATCATGGGGGGACGCTCGTATTTTTTGTTCTTCTCTAAATGTGACCTATATTGGTCCCTCACATACTTTAGATAGGTACCAACTTTCTTAAGGACCTTGGTTTGGTTGAATGTTTTATCACTGAACAACACAACTAAATGGTTAATGAGCTCATCTTTTAAATCTTGATTTTGGGCATTCCACCATGTACGTATGGTGGGCCCGAAGAGCTCCAATGTAATATCACTTAGATTTTTATAAAAAACATCATTTACTGCAAAATGATCATGGGATCATTAGTCTAAAAAGAGTGATCAATAAGTAAATTTCAATTGGATTATATATAATAATAATTAAAACATTTTAAAGTACCTTAGACCTTCTCTATCTTTATGGGAATGAAATCCTCGGTCACCACAAATGTGACCGGAAATTTTCCCGTACTAGTAATATGGGAAGATCTAGGAAATGCTGCTAAAACATCACCAGTACTAGTGGCCTCTGCATCCCCAGGTACATGTCGTGATGCATGTTCTGACATGTGTTCGCTGCCAGAGGGTGCACTATCAGATGCCTGCATGGTATGTGTTACCGACATTTCAGTCGATAATATAGGCACGGATGATGGGGTCAGGTGATGTGATGTATGCGCAGGAAGATTAGGACTGACACTTGTACCAACCCCTACTCCCCGGGCAACACTTGCAGTACCCTGATCATGGCCAGCAACATCATGAGGACGCAAATAATCTTGTAAAAACAACACATATTTTAGTTCATGACATAAAAGAGTACAAAATATAAAACCATGAATGAACTTATGTTATAATTAAAGATCTTATGACACCTTACTTGCAAGTTCTGTGCTCTCTCAGTCAATATTTTAACCCTTTCTCTTATCTCATCTGTTTGAGGCACTATGAATACCAACTTAAGGATTTTTTCATTGCATTTTTTTTTAGCCATCCTCATCATATCCACAGGGTTTGCGAAAAATGCGATGTCATCATCGCATAATAGTGACTACACCTCCATATGGATGCTCTCCTCTACTGCTAGTGCCTTTCTCCGATCAACCAACTACAACAAGAATATTAAAAACATTATTGAAATTAACCCAATAAACTCATGAAAAAAACATAATAATAAAACATTTTTCTCGTATCTAATTTGTACAATTACAATGAGGTAAACCTGTTGGGTAGAAGCATCTAAACATGCATCATGATTTGTGCTATGTGCTGGAGCCTTCCCTGTATGATCAATGTCCCGCTGTGACAAAAATTAAATATAAAAAAACATTACCGAAATGAAACCAATAGACTTATGAAAAAAAACATAATAATAAAATGGTATATTGGAGTCATTAATTGGAGGTTGGGTAAACTGGTATATAGTACATACCATCCCATAGTAACTATGTTTGTATCTAAGTGATTCAAATTGTAATCGATTAGCAACTTTTCCCCTACAGTTATTGATTTTATCGCACATACGAATACACAGTTTCCCTCGCACGCCTCGAATATGCAATTGGGTTGCATATTTATTGACCCAGGTCGTGTACTGTTTATAAACCATACAATATTCCTTGATGCTTTTGGCCTTCCATCAATGTACCTAGCCACTCCTTTATTTTGATCCTTATCTTTTAGCTATATATAATTTGTTGACAGTGCATACCTACGCATACTTTGTGTATATCAAACTAGTTGCATCCAATATTTGTAATTGTAATAGGGTTTGACATACTCCATCAATTTAGTAACTTTTTCGTAACAAGCCTTTATGTCGTCCATGCAAAATAGGCCCAAAACATGTAATGACGATGGTGCTATGCGATATATCCTCTCGTTGACACAAAAATCAGTGTTAATTGGAGGAAGTTCCTTGGGTACCCATTTTTTTCATAGATGTTTGTACCTCAAGGGCACCTCGATGTCGCCTATGCTCTCATCATCATAAGAACATGACCCCCCTTCAACAAGAAAAAATTCCATGTGTTTATAGAATTTTCTTCTAATCTTTTGACCTCTAGTTGATCTCCCTCTTTAAGACCTACTACATGTCTCGCTTTCCTCTTCTCTTCCTGAATTTCCCTCACTCGAGGAAGACAAATCTGAAAAATACCTATTTGGTGGTACTTTCACTCATAAGGATGTTGGATGAAGTTCTTTCATGGTGATGTGATCCTAAGGTGACATTATGATTAATCTATCATTTCATCACTTGAATTTGACAGGTTATAAGGTAATCAAGTCTTGATAGATTGCAAGTTATTATTACTACTGTCCAAATGTGTCCATCACAAATCAAATCTACTTAACATTTTAACTCCCAAACTTTGTAACCAGTTACACAACCAAGGCCTCAAATGTATTCTCTAATTGTAATCAAAGGACTTTTTCTCTTCATTCAAGTAAATAAACTTGAAGGGAAACACCAAGTGGTTTATTGGACACCTACATGACTAAAAATATCAGAAAATTTATATTTAATTTCCATATGTCTAAGTGGTTAACGAGGAGGGAGTTTGTACTAGGCCTGGTTAAGTCATCATAAGTTTATGCTTTGGCAATAAAAAATGTTTAAGTCATCTTAAATCTTCCTATGTCTAATTGCTAGGAGACTTTTGGTATGTTTTAAGGTAGGATGAGTGGTTGCATCAATGTTCTAGTTCTCTATGA
Organism: Sequoiadendron giganteum; assembly: GCA_007115665.2. Lineage (NCBI taxonomy): Eukaryota > Viridiplantae > Streptophyta > Pinopsida > Cupressales > Cupressaceae > Sequoiadendron > Sequoiadendron giganteum. The sequence goes on from CM021102.1 coordinate 475,068,652, forward strand.
CAAGGTTTCAACATCTTCAAATAGTGAAAGTTAGTGCTCATAGTCATTTGAAACAATAACAATTTGATTATGTATGATGGTAGGATTTGATAACTTAAAAGAATTGGCTACCCAACAAACTTAAAGTTAAAAGAAACTTTTTCGGTTTAAGGGGTTAGCACTTTCTTTCATATTTGCATATTGGTTTGATGCTTCAAATGATGCATTTCTTATCCCACTTATATCATATTGTATTTGCATCCCATTGCAATTGTTGTAATTGTTGGAGGAGTTGATACCAAAATTTCATATCAAATAACACGTTCTTGAAGCAATTTTTTTGTGTTTTTATTGTTTTTTTGAAGCTCTTTTGTGTTGTATGGATCCGTACAAGCTTGAAATGCTCTGAGATCATTTTTGTAGATAAATATATGTGTTCCCTTTCATTTGCATTTGTTTTGAAGTGCTAAATCAATGTTTTGTGGGAGAAACAATCAAATACAGGGACTGCCCTGTTTTGCCTATGTAAGGGTTTGAGGGCTAAATAGAAATGACATCCACCAATCCACCCACTATCTTGGAACTGTAAATCAGTGGATTGGTGTAAAACATGGTATGATAGAGGTTTATTACATTTAGGGGTCTGTTAAACAAGAAAATTGGCATTGAATTGATGCCCTAGGGCTGACATGGGGCATTTTTCTTGTGAATTTGTGGTTGTTAAGTCAGGGTTTATCAATTTGATGGATATCTTGGTAGAGTCATGGTGACACTATTTGATGGTCCAATCTCTAATTCAAAACAAAAATATCTCTAACAGCTCTAAGAGCTACAATGGGATGGCATTAAAGGAACCTTCATATGAAGGATCTTCTAATGAAGGACCTTTGAATTAAGGTCTTCATTTGAAGATCCTTCATGCAAAGGTTCCTTTTATAAAACATTTTGGACATGAAATATTTAAAATAAAAGTCTTCATTCAAAGGTAATGATGACATCACCTTAAAATGAAGGTTCTTCATTTAACCTAAGGTTTTCTCATAATGCCATCATTGGAAAAGTATGATCAAATTCTTCTATTATGAAGAATTGGTTTATGTGCCTCTGGTAATCACTATAAATGTTTGTAAGGATAAAATGACTAAATATTGCATTAGGTAGGAGAGAATCAAATTTGAGTTCTTCAAAGATTATATTCCTCTATTCATAATTTTTAAGGGTTGTGTGTGGAGGAGGTTATCACTACCAAGAAGGGAGGAGACCTTTCCTTGCATATGTTTGTGGTGGAGGTATTAAAGAAGAATTGTATGCCTCTATTTCCATTCACTAGATCTAGCTTAGCCTAGCATATACTTGGGCTTCTTTTCCCTTATAAATTTCCATTTGTTTGAGTTTATGTTATGTAAGCGTAATTTCATGCTAGGCATGAAAATTGCAGGTTAAAGAGAATGGGGGTGCCAAACTTATAGTACTCATTGTGCCTTGGTTTTTGATTTTCTCTGAATGCCCTCAACCTCGTCTTCGACGTTGGTATTGACCTTATTTTCACTCCTCTATACTCTTCCTTGGTGTTGGTATTGACTTTGTTTTCACTCCTCCAATCTCTTTGTTGGTGCTGGTATTGACCTTGTTTTCACTCCTCCAAACTCTTCCTCGGCACTGGTATTGACCTTTCACTTCTCCAATTTGATGAGCTACAACCTAGTTTCGTTAGGTTTTAGAGTATGTTAATTAAATTAAATTATTATGGTGCCATTTAGCTAGGTTCGACAAAAATTAAGGTTCGTCAAAATTTTGAAAAACGTTGGGGATAACATTTAAAAAAAATTAAAATTACCCATCAAATATCACAAGTACCTGATGATCATCTCATTTTACATCTTTCATTGAAAATTTTTGTTGGATTTTGCAGTCAAATGAGTTAGTGACATATGGTTCCTATAAATATGTTTTCTATAGAAGTTGAGAAAATACAACTTCGCAAAACCCCAAAGATCACTTGCATGCAAATAACCTGTCACAAAAGAAGAGATGGAGACAAACAAGCAAGGGTTCTCTGAAAACTAAAAATGTATATATCAGAGAGAATGAGAGAATGAATTGATGTGTTAATACAATGAGATCAATCCTTATAAAAGGAGATTGAGAAACCCTAAAGTGTAACCCTAAAAGGAGAACATTTAATAATTAATATAATTATTAAATGTCACTTTATGCAAACTAAAGTGAAATCTTAAGAAGGGAATAAAGGTAACTTAATCAACATAATTAAGTTAAAACCTTTAGTCTAACACCCCCCTTAACATGAGCAAAAGTGCAGCTACAAACAAATGCAAGAAAGCAAAGGTAACTACAATGCAAGAAGGAAAAAATGGGTCCCGACAACTAGGCCAGATCAGGTACCCAAATACAACAAAATCTTTGTAAAGAGGAGAAATAGAGAAAACCTCATGGAAAAAAGCTCTACTCCAAAAAGAGATGCAGAAAGCCAAGAAGAAACATCATTGAAGCAGAAGAAGTTGCAAACAACTGTCGAAAGATGACTGCTATGGTGCTGAAGAACCTTCGCTGAAGATAGGATGATCAGGAACAAGAAGACAACAATCTGCATAACTGCCCATACGACACTACTCGAATCAGATGGCAAACAAAGGCAAACACCTGGAACAAAGATACAGATGGCACAAGAACCAATAGTCTTAAACACTGATCAATTAAGAATGGAAGATTCCTTCCAAGGCAAAACCAAGGAAGAATTAGCACGAATAGTATAATACCCCACCATAATGCTGAACTGGGAGAGCCTGACGGATCCATTGAAATGATGTGTAACACCCTGTAGTGCATGAGGAAGAAGAAACAACATCTGAAAGTGCACAAGAAAGAACCTACAACTGAAAAAGTGGTGTGCAAAAATAAAGCACACATGCATGAGGCTGGAATCATATGGATCCACTATCGTCGTGGAGGGACACTCACCGGACAAAGGTGTGATGGCAAACAAAGGAAAAGTAGACAACCCCCCATGGCACTTTATAATAATAGTGCAAGTACAAAATATGGCACAACCTTATGTGAAAAATCCCAAAAAATGCATGTAAAATAGTGTGGCACTTTATCTCAGTGCGTTTACATAAAAGAAATTGCTTACAAATGATGCTCAAAATGCCCAAAAAGGACAAAGCTGGAAATACATGAAGGATAGCCAAAAAAATAACTGTAGAATGCACCAACAAAAAAATAAAATGATGAGACCCACACCACAGGAAAGATGAAAAAACCAGCTTTCCGACGATATCTCGTTTGCCAAAAAACGATATTGTATACCCAAGTTACGACCTCTAGAAGAAAACAACTCTAAAGATGAAAAAAGTCAGCACTGGATTAAATTTGACGGTTATACGACAGTCGCAACAAAACTCCAAGCTTAAATTTGATGGCCAAATGGTCGTCACCGTAAAAGTGCGATAGGGCTTATTTTATGAAAAAAAATGTTTTTTTTAATAATAAAAAAACAAATTAAAAAAATACAAAGAAATTTAAAAAAAAAAAACTTTGGTGGGGGAGGCACGTGGGCCCACCCCCACCGCACCCCATTAGGGCACAGGACACTACGCAGGTACGGCCTTGCATAGGTCTGCGCAAGTACAGACCTATGCAATACCCTGCGCAGGGTACCGCAAGCGCAGGCCTGAGCAAGCCTTTAAAAGGCTTAAAAAACTTTCGGCCCCTTTTTTTATTTGGTTTTTTTTGATAAAAAAAATTAAAAAAAACATTACAAAATATTTTTTTTTTTCAAAAAAATGCAGACGAACAATATGCCAAAAAAAAAACTTTTTACCAGGTATTTTTCACGGATCCGTGTGCAGATGACGGCCATACGGCCATATTTGCAAAAAAAATTTGCTCCAAAATTCGACTTTGTCCAAAATGGATGAATGACCAGTCGATTTAGGGGTTTTGGACCGCTGTGGACGCAATGGCAAGGTCCATTTGAGCTGAAAATGCTTTGAAATTGCAGGTATGCCCTGGATCAAAAAAATAAATCCGAAACCCTTGAAACTCCAAAAATATTTAAAACAAGAACAGGAAGCAGCAGGTCTGGAGCTCTGATACCATGTAGAAGTTGAGAAAATACAACTTCACAAAACCCCAAAGATCACCTGCATGCAAATAACCTATCACAAAAGAAGAGATGGAGACAAACAAGCAAGGGTTCTCTGAAAACTGAAAATGTATATATCAGAGAGAATGAGAGAATGAATTGATGTGTTAATACAATGAGATCAATCCTTATAAAAGGAGATCGAGAAACCCTAAAATGTAACCCTAAAAGAAACTCTAAAAGGGAAACCCTAAAAGGAGAACATTTAATAATTAATATAATTATTAAATGTCACTTTTAAGAAGGGAATAAAGGTTTTAACTTAATTATGTTGATTAAGTTACCTTTATTCCCTTCTTAATATTTCACTTTAGTTTGCATAAAGTGACATTTATTAATTATTAAATGTTCTCCTTTTAGGGTTTCCCTTTTAGAGTTTCTTTTAGGGTTACACTTTAGGGTTTCTCGATCTCCTTTTATAAGGATTGATCTCATTGTATTAACACATCAACTCATTCTCTCTGATATATACATTTTCAGTTTTTTAGAGAACCCTTGCTTGTTTGTCTCCATCTCTTCTTTTGTGATAGGTTATTTGCATGCAGGTGATCTTCGGGGTTTTGTGAAGTTGTATTTTGTCAACTCTACATATTTTTAAAAAAATTGTTTTAAAAAAAAAACAATAAAAAAACATTACATAAATTTTTTTAACAAATTTAAAAAAAAAAAAAAATTCATGTGTGGTGGGGGAGGCATGTGGGCCCACCCCCACCGCACCCTAAGATACCTCGAGGATCAAGCATAAAACTTATTTAGGTGGCCATTGTTGATATGCTCATCTAATAATTCTCCTTCAAGTGTGGCAAGTCGATATGCTCCCGATCCATAAGTTGATATGATAAAAAAATGTCCAAGCCAGTTATGTTCAAATTTCTCTTTCTTCTCACAACTTTGTTGATTCTTTTGATTTTACTTAAGTACCAAGTCCCCTATCTTGAAATTTTGTGAGATGACCTTCTTATTGTAACTACAATGAAGATGATTTTGATAGACTTGTAGGTGATTGAGTGCATTTTGATGTCCTTCATATAGAAATTCCAAGTCATGTAGTCTGAAAACTCTATATTATTCATCAATAATGACATTTTGTAGAGAAAATCTGAGTGATGAGAGCTTAAAATCGATAGGTAAATATGCTTAAGCTCCAAAGACTAGGGAATATAGGGTGATGCCTGTGGGCGTGCGAATGCTAGAACTAATTCCACATTGCAAGGTTGATGTGGATGTGCCAGTCACGACCAACATAATTTATAGCCTTTTTGAGGATTTTCAATTTGGTTTTATTTGATGCCTCTGATTGACTGTTAATTTGTAGATAATGGGGGTGAGAAAGTGGTGTTGGATGTGAAATTTATGGTAGATCTCACAAATATCTTGGTTCTTAAATGGTTGACCATTATTAGTGACAATGGTCGAGGGAATACCATATCAACAAATGATATAGTTTGGGATCAAATTAATAATTTTATTTCGAGTAATGTCAATTAGAGGAATGGCTTCAATCCATTTAGTGAAGTATTATATGGCGATGATAATGAATTTTTGTTCATTGGGTGATGTAGGATAAATTTTTTCTATGAGGTCAAGTTCCCACAATGAGAAGGGCCATTAGATGGTAATTTATTGATGTTCTTGAGCTAGTGTGTGTATAATATTGCTGTGTTGCTGACACTTCTGACATGTTTGAGAAAAATTGTGGGAATCTTGTTGTATTGTTCACCAATAATATCAACTTCTGATGAGTCTCTTTCCTAAGTTTGGAACATTAGAGTGTGACCAAAAATACCATCATGTACCTCTTGTAGAACCGTTTGGGCTTCTTCCGAGTTAAGACACCTAAGGAGAGTACCGCCAAATCTCCTTTGATAGAGTGTATTGCCTAGAAAGAGGAAGTGGGATGAACACCAAATGAAATATTTTATCTAGTTATTAGATAAGTTAGGTGGAAGGATTTTTGATGGAAGTAATCATATATGTCTTGGTACTAGATTGAATTAGGACCAATTATTTCGCACACAATCTCAGACTTAGAGACATTGAATATAGGGATCAAGAGTTTTTACACTAATAAATCACATTCTAGGTATTGTGTGGCATATCTAAGAGAGATCTAATGGTATCCATGGAATTTGCTACTTTGTTGATTACCTTAGGGATATGCTCAAATGTGGTGTTATTGAAGTACTATTTAAAACTATCTACCATTTTTATAGGGTAGGCATTCCTCATCCTTGGTTTGGTATCCATCATTCACCTACTTTATAACCACCTAGGAATCACCATATACTTGTATTTTCTTGAGTTTCCACTATATTGCTATCTTGAGTCCTATGATTAATGCTTTGTACTCAATGATATTATTTGTACATGGGAATGCCAAACGATATGATTTGGGTATCCAATCACCTTGGGGTGTGATGAATAGTATACCTACTCCTAATCCATGTTGAGTATACGATCCATCAAAGCACAATTTCCATATCTGAGTAGGGTTACCGTGAATATATCCTCATATATAAAATCTAACACTAGCAAGTGATTAGCTATAATAGGGGAATTTTATAATTGGTCTATGATCACTTTCCCTTTGATAGCCTTCTTATCTACATAATCAATTTCAAATTCACTCAAGATCATAACTAATTTAGAGATTCACCCTGTGAGTGTGGCCTTGTTCAATAGATACTTGAGGGGATCGATTTTTATAATAATTTTATTTTGGTGGTTTAGCATATAATGTATTATCTTCTACGAAGATTTTTTTTTTGATAAACATGCATGTTCAATCAGTGTATAATTAGTTTTCATAACCCACCAGAGTTTGACTGATTAATAGTTCACCCTTTCTTTACCCGAGTCATTGTGATGTGCAAGGAGAGAACCTAGTGCTATTGATGTGGTAGATATATACAATAACAAAGGATTTCCCTAAATTGGTGGCATTAATACTGGAGGAGATGCAAGGTAATATTTTAGTTGTTAGAATTCCTTTTGACAATTTTTGTCCCACTTAACTGTAATCCCTTATGCAAAAGGTGTGTAAAGGGATGACATTTATCTGCTAGCTATGAAATGAAGTGGTGAATGGATTGGATTTTTCCTTGTAAAATTTATAGTTTTTTGAGATTAGTGGGAGGAGGCATGTCAATTATAGATTTTACCTTTGTTGGGTCCACCTTGATGCCTATTTTAGATACAATGTATCCCAATAATTTTCCAAATTTCACCTCAAAGAAACACTTCTTAGGATTTAATTGAAGGTTATACTTCTCTAGCCTATCAAAAAATTTGGCCAGTATATAACCATAATATTCAATAAAGATATGCATCATGTCATGCAAGATGGTGTTCATAACCCTTTGATAGGTAGCTCCAACATTTTTAAGGCCAAAATGCATGACATTCCAACAAAAGGTTCCCCATGGACAAGTGAATTTTGTTTTATGTTGATCTTCAGGGGCAATGAAAATCTGATTGTATCCCGCGAATCCATCCATTAAAGATAGCATTCCATGCCTCACTGTCATATCCACAATCATATCTATATTAGGTAAAGGAAAGTTATCTTTAGGATATGCCTTATTTAGATCTCTAAAATCCGTGCATATTCTGATGCCTCTAGTGGGTTTAGTAATAGGTACCAAGTTTGATATCCACTCGAGATAGTCAATTGGTCTAATGAAACCCACATCTAATAACTTTTGAAGTTCTACTTTGACCAACAAAGCTATTTGGGGGTGTATTTTGCATTGATTTTTCTTTACTAGATTTTCCCTTGGTGTTACTCTCAATTGATGTAGTACTAGATTAGGGTCTAATCCAAACATGTCTATGTAGGACCATACAAATTTCACTTGTCTATTTTGGAAGAATTCCATGAAATCAACCATTTCTTGCTCAAATAACAAAGCTGTAAAGTATGTGATCCTGATACTATCTATGGTATTGATGTCTACTTCCTTGTATTTTCAAAAAGAACTAGAGATATTCATGGAGATATTTCCAAACCTTCCATCCTTGGGTGCCTCAAAAAGGTTATCAACCTCGGATACGTCCTTTATTTTACTATTTTATGGTCTAAAAGTACTACATGATAGTTTTCACTAGGGGACCTATTTATAACTTATGTTTTTGCAACTGAAAGGTTTAACATCCTCCCCAAAGTATGTCATTATATCGAGTTTGATAGTAAAACTAGCTCTATGATCCCCTAGGGGTATCCTGTCTCGAAGTCCCAAGAACTTAGCAATAGATTCATCATTTTGGAATGTATCCATACTAGCTGGATCTCATTGGTCCCAATCAATAAGTTGAGGGTAGACAAGTGAAAGTTTGTTGTTGGAAGGTGAAGGATTGAAAGACATAAGATATGGTGCAAATGTTATGAACTTGGAATAGGTCAACGATACAATCAAAAGATTCATTGAATGTATCCTCATTAGATAAATCAACAAAAAATATAGTTTTATCTGCATCTATAAGTGTATTTTCGATATTTGAAGGCACAATATCTAGTTTCCCAAATCCTAGCCCTTGAAATTGTGGTTTGGAAATTACTGAGATAGGTTTTTTCATTCTTTGTTTTTGTACACCTAGTTCACTGTGACCATCATACCCCATATGTTCCATAATGTGAAATCCTTTGGTGTACTTTGCCACTAGGATTATGATAATATCTAATTTGTCTTTGTAAATCCACTTTGATATGTATTCTTTCATAGATTCCTTATCAATTTCACCCCATTCAAAAAATGTGGTAGGACTACATTTGATTATTGCATTGGATACTTCTTGTGATTTGATTAATTTTCCATATGATCTTGATGATGATGGAAGCTTATTGATACAAAAATACTGTGTCATGTCATATTCCTCACACCCCTTGTCCTTGACTCAAATCTTGACTTTCTGAACAACTGTAGATTGAGTGGATGTTGTAGTTAGTGCCAATGGGTCAATGCAGGATTTGGAGGAGGATGTTTTGGTATTGTTAGGAACACGAAGCATGGTGTATCCTTCAAGTTGTAGTATGGGAAAGTATCATGATTTTCTAGAATAGTGACTTCATTTCTATTATGGTAGAACTTTAGACACTTGTGAAAAGTTGATGGTATGGCCTGAATGGCATGTATCCATGGGTAACCAAAAGTACATTGTGTGGGAGTTCTAGATCCAATACTTGGCATATTGTATCCTTGATTACTGGTCCCAATTTTATTAGAAGGGTAATGGTCCCTTTGGAGGGTCGTTATGCATCATCATAAGCTCTGATCAATATATTCTTAGTTGGATCTATTACTTCCTCAGATTATCCTAGTGTTTTCACCAATTTTAAAGTGTAGATGTTCAAACCAACATCACCATCTATTAGGACTCATTTTATTCGATGTTGATAGAAAAATATTTCTAAGTGAAGGGAATAGTTATGTGTAGGTTAATGGGATGCCATATCTTTGTGAAAAAGGTTAGATGGTGGGTAGAGGTGAGATGTTTGAACATGGATTGAAACTGGTCCACATTCAGATCTATTGGTACTAACGATTCCTTGAGATATTTTTCTAATATATCTTTATGGATCAATGATATGCACAAAATATTTAGGATGGATATTTGTGCTTTTGTTTTACCCAATTGATCCATAAGATTGTATTATGTTGTAGTGGTATTTCTAGATGTGGCTCCTTGTAGAGTGATTTTACCTCTACAAGTTGTGATGACACATTTTGGGTTTGTGTTCTTTATAGTAATGGTGGTTAAATAGTCGTCAAATTCTTGAATATGGTTAATTGTATATTCATATTTGATTGCTATATAATTGGTATTATTGTTGGAGGAAATACCTTGGTTGGGGGTATTTCCTTTTCTATGGTTGTGTAAAGGATACTTGAAGATCATGTGGTCATTGTTTGAGGAATTGTTTTGGTTTTCTATACCAATGTCTCCTTTATTGATTAAGTATTGGATAAGGTTCTTTATTTTGAAGAAATTAGGAGTGGTGTGTCCTTTCACTCTATGGTAATCATAGAAATCATATTCCTTCCACCATGTGGGTTTGACTTGTAGTTCATGTTGCTTGGTTTTGAGTAGAGTGACTAAATTCACTTGAATTAATTTACAAAGTACACACTTGATGGGCTCTCCTAGAGGAGTATACTTCCACCATGGGGTGTTATTTTGTCTAGGAAGTTCTCTCTATGTGTTTTCTTGGACATTCACTAAGGTTTGAACATTTTTTGGCACTTGTATGCATAAGGTGGGTTAAGCATGTTGAACCCTCTTGGCATCAACCACACCATCATTAAAGAATTTTTTTGTTCCAATAATGAGATTTGTCATTTAAAGAATTTGAATAATCTTTGTTATCTTTGAAATTTTTTACAAGTCCTTTGGCAATAAGGGCTTTCTCAATAGTAAGCCCTTTTTTGATAACTTTGTCAAAAGAATTTAAGCACAAATTTTTTAGAATGAACCCTATCTCAGTATTCATGTTTTGAATAAAAATTTCAACTAGTTGCTTCTTAGGGATGTGACATGGAAATTTACTAGCTAGGTTTTTCCATCTCTGCAAGAAAGAGATGAAGGTTTCTCTATCTTTTTATTTCATAGTGCACAAGTATGTTATTGAAATATCATGCTCTATATTGTAGGAGAAATGTGAGATAAATTTCTTGGTTATTTCACTAAAGTTCCCGACGCCAGTTGATAGTCGAGAAAACCAATCCATATCCTACCCTCCTAAGATTCTTGGGAAGAGACACATGAGGTAAGTATCATCATGCATAACCTCTAAACAAGCTATATAAATTTCCCTAATATGATAATGAGAGTCTCCCTTTCCTTTATACTTATCAAAATTGGGTATTTCAAAGTGATGTGGAAAAGGTGGCATAGGTATAGTCCTTTCAAATGGATAGGGGCATATTTATTCTAGAATATAGCTCTTTTTTATTGGCCTTGTGTGGGATATTGGAAATTTGTTGTTCTAGGTTCTAGATTTGAAGAGATAAATCATTGGGATGCATGATAGGCGGTACATTAATAGTATTGTAATTGTACGTGGGTCGTGATTATGGATGGACTTTGAGGGAATTTTGATGAATGTATGAAGGGTTTGGGGGAATGTAAGCATGAGCGGATGCATTGGGATTATAAAAATGGTTTAATGGTGTAGATTGTTGTTGTTGGTTCATGATATTTTGATTTTGGTACTATGGATGGTAGTTGTGGTGTGGATGTATGTACTTTGGTGGGTTAGTTTATTGTTGTGAGGTCACGATGTTTTGGGTGTAGTTATGTTGGCAGGTGTTTTGATTAGTTGGGTGTATATTAGGTTTTTAATCGAGAGCTTGTGGATGTTGTGACATGGGGTTATAGTTTTGATGAGTAAGGTATTGATTATGTGGTAGATGAGTATGAATATTAGATAGGTGTGCTTGTATATTTGTTATTTAATTTGAGATGTTGGAATTATTGAGTGGAATAGTATTTGATATAATGGATTATTAATGCTATTTTTATTTTGGATATTTTTGTATTAAGGTTCAAGTTAGGTGATGGTGCTTGGGTAAAGTGAGATGGTATTAATGAAGTTTGTTGATTGGTCATGGAAGCGGGTGAAATGGTATTACTAGATGTTGCATTGTATAGTGGGTTAGTTATTTGTATGGTATAGGTAGGAGCCTAAGTATGTATGATAGGTATTGTCACTTGTGTGGAGTTAGTGGGTATGGTTGTATGTGGGATAGCCACAACAATTTGTGAAGAATTAACGGGAAGATTTTTTGGAGGTTGGACAATAAGGTTGTTATTTTGTTGCATGGAAGGTGGTATGATGTTAGAACTAGTTTTCCCCAAGATTAGGGAGGTGACATTATTAGTGATGTCTTGGATATGCATTATGTTGAATGTGGAGGAAAATTTAGCTCCTTGTTGGTCAAGCAACAAGAAGTACTAAATAGGATTGGTTGTTGAATTGTTTCAACAAGTTTCATTACATTAGGGTCCTATTGGGATTCAACCAAATCTTTGGGCATTACATCCCATACAAACCCACCAATGTTGGGACTATGTCTAGGACTCATTAGGGGTGGTGTTTCAAAACCCCTTGGTCCATACATGTGTGGGAGTTCATCTTTTTTTTTGGAAAGGATTTGTATTTGTGTTTGTCATGTTTGGATCTAGGTGTTGTATTTTATTTTTGATTTGAGACCTTGTTTGTACTGGCATATATGAGTTTTGTGACCATTTGAATTGGATAATATTTTTGGATATGTGAAATGAGGTGGACTTGACCAAGAAGTGTAGCTAGATCTTAGGGTTTTGATGATCAATATTTGGATAAAAATGTGTCAAATTTTGGACTAGACTTGTGAATCCAAAAGTCAAAAAAATTAGGTTAATGGTGGAATATATTAACTTAGAAACTCCTACGTCAAATCTTCCATATATATGCTAACTTAATATTCTACCTTGAGAAGGAAAAATTTCAAGGGAAAATAACAAACTAGAATGGATATGAAGGTAAGATCTAGGTAGACTTAATGAATATGATTTTGGATGAAAAAAAAGATGGTGATAATGGAGATGTGTTAAATAAAACCTAACTATGAATCTATAATTTGATTAAAAAGACATGAAGGATGTAAAATGGATCAAATGAATGATCAAATCTATGATTTGAATTGATGTAAACTAGTAGGTATCAGTTTGGTTTGATGAAGGTTTGTGTATAAGATAGTAAGGTCTAGTGAAAAAAAATAACCTAACTGATAGAGAAATTTTACCCAGATATAGAGAAATTATGCCACAATAGAGAACAATTATGACAACCTGAGGTTCAAATGCAATATTCTAAGATATAATAGATGACAGTTCAATTTTTGTAACAGATTTAGGTTTCTAAAGGTCACAAGAAATTGCACCACTCTATGTAATAGATAGACCTGCCTATGCCATAATTGTACCTAGTTAAGTAGAAAATGTGCCTAACTGAGCTATAGTTGCACCACCGAGAGATGCAATTATGCCAGACTAGAATAGATGCACCATAGGGTTTAAAAACTATAAAATTTTGACCTAAATTGAGTTTGTTGACTTTTATTTGACATATAGCTATGTAAAATGATACTAAATTACGTAATATGATAAACATATGCAATTTTTTGAAGTTCAATTATATTATTCTTATTGGTTTTGGTCTAATTTGAGTGTTTTGAGAAAAATTGGCAGTAAAAACATATCACATAGAAAACAAGGTAGATATTGACATTTCAAGGTGATAGGCTGAATGGTATCATTGGTTTGAAAAAATAAGACACTTCAAGGAGAACAACCTAATTAGTGTTAAAGGTGTGTACCACTAGCAAAGGCTAGATCAATAAAATACCATAGGAGACCATATATACATGGCTCCACTCTCAGAGGTAGGTAGCTAGGGATCTAGTGGCACAAGGGATAACCTTCCTCCTCCTCTTGATGGATTTTTGCACTGTCAAAAGAATTCTACCTCATCCTAGGATGGTACATGTTGGGTAAATTTGTGCATGATGTTGTACACTATACTGCACTGGTAATGATAAAAAGTTATTAAAGCTTCTAAATAACAAGGTTCACAATGATATTAGTGAATAGTGAGTACGTCCAGGGATGCCTAAGATTGGAGGGGCCTCCTTTGCTCTCTTCACCTATACACATCTTGAAATACCAAGGGTCACGAGGCTTGGCTTAAAGGATGCTAGCCACATCTTGGGGTACAACTTTCATTCTCCCCCCTTTTATACCCCACTTGAACACATGGTTGAGGTCATCCTTAGGGTGATGAAATCTCCAAGAAAGCCTCCTACTATAAGAAAATGGAGAATGATGATGCTTATGATTCTCAAGATCGTTCTTTGTAGTCATGATGAAAGATCATATATAGACAATCACTTCCTCAAGTAAATAAATAGAATAAAAATCATAAGGTATTTCTAATGTCCAAGTTCACACTAGGCATGAGGAGAGAGCATATGTACCTAAGTACTTACTAGACACAACAAACAAAGTTCATTTACCTTATAAAATTGAAGTGTTCCTAATTTATAAAAATCAGACACAGATCCTGCAATAAATATCATTAGTAGTTTATGTGTTTGGTCTTCAATCCAATGAATTCTACAAGTTTCTCAACAAATAGATTAGCTAAAATTCAACAAACATTTATGTTAAAGTAATTGAAAATTGATAAAAAGCAGCTATAAAAAGAAGTTATACGTTCTTTGTCAGATATGTAGTTTTGAGTAGAAAATATGCCAAGAAGAGACATAGTTACACATATATTCTAGACAAATATGCCACCCAAATCTTCAATTGTGCCACTCTACACAAAAACCAAAAAAATATAGAAACATATCCTAGAAAACCTAATATGAGGGGTTAAGTTGTTAGTCTAGTGTCAAAATTTTTTAGAATGAGGGTTATTTGTCAAATATCCAACACATAGAAGTCAGAAAAGAATAAAATATCAAACAAAAGAAATTGTGCCCATCTAAGCTACAAATGCACCATTTCCTAGCATAGATATGTTATTCTATGAAACATATGCACCATATATTGCCACAATTGCGCCCAGGTTTTAGTCAGTTGCACTATTCTAGAAATGATTGTGTCAAATGAAATTTAGGGACTAGAGTGTCCCATCAGGTGTGCCAAAATGTATGACCTTAAAATTCAATCATGAAATTGAATGATAAATAGTTAACAAAAGCATTCACAATTTAAAGATCATATCAATGAAGCTGTCACGTACTGATTTTATTAATTTTTTTTTTAATTGCAATTATTAATCATGAGATTTGCATGTTTATGTTAGATGATTATTTAAATTGAAATTGAAATTGAAATTTAAGTGCAAATGAAATGATTTGAAATTTATTATTATGAAATTCGGGGATTGTCATTGCTAATGAAAATTTGAGTGCAAGTGAACGCAGGAACAGGTGAACGAGAATGAAGGTGAGAACATTGATCAAGTAGAGTCATTTTAGCCATTAGACATTAATAAGGATGATGGAATCTCACACACCACTTAGTTATTATTAATGTATTTTTGTGATGATTATATTTCAAAATTTTTAATAAGTTTATTTGATTGCTCAAATTTATGTGAAAATGAATATGTTTGTTTTGAAATGGAAAGATTGATTATTTGCGAAAAGTTTAGCCAATTTGAGTATATTATGTTATTGTGTGGAAAGAAAAAAAAAATGTAAATCCTTTTGAAAACTAAAATATTGTTATTATATATATAAGGGGATAAATTGATTTTATTTAAATAATTAATTCTTTATGTAAATATTTTATTTTTAGTTGAAACTAATAATGCTTTTTATTTTTTAAATTATTAGAATATCCATATATTGAAATATATGTTTGAAGAGATATATATTAAAATCTATATTTCAATGAAGAGAAGTAAATACGAAATAAATGATATACCTTTTAAAATGGATTGAATTGAGAACAGTAGTAAATAATTGGTAAACAATTACCTCACAATCAATTTTCGCATGCAATCAAAGAGAATAAAACAACAGTGAACTTGGAGTCATGGTCACCATTGCTGGGAATTTGGCATGGAAAGTGGATCGAATTTATTGATAACTTCACCATTCGCATCATAAAGAAAACAAAAGATAAATCCGCTTTACACAGAGGAGGAAGAGTTAAGCATAGCAAAATAAAGTTGTTTCTTTATTCTGTTTATCTCATGCATGAGTGGATGGAGAATGGCATGACCAGAAGGAGGGATTGAATTGGAGAACAAAAATATCTTTCCCTCATGTGCGTGCGAAGAGAAGAAGGTGCGACTAGAAGTGTGGAAGGAAGGGAGACAAGGCACGACCAAAAGAGAGGAGGAGATGGGTAGAAGAGAAGGGACACACAACCAGAAAAGAGGAAGAGAGGAAAGTAAATCTGCTCTCTCCCATGCACATATGAGAAAGGAGAAGGCACGGCAGTAGGGAGAGGAGAGGCCAAAGAAGGAAAGAAATACATAAATCTGCTCACCATGATGCATGCGCAAGTACAGGAAGAGGCGCACAAACACAAACAAAAATAGAAGATCATAAGAAAATTAGGGGAAAATAGACAAAGGTCTACATTGCAGAGAGCTTCGAAGATAAAATACTCACAGGAAGTAACAAAAATAGAGAATCTTCTCTAGTTTGAGGAGACACACGGCTACAAGTAAGATCGATGGAAAACTACAATTACCAAATTCACAATATTAATATGCTTGAGTTTAACCATTTTCTATTATTCATATATTTTAATTTGAACATAAAACATATTACTGTTTTAATCGAATTTAGAAGAAAGTTCATACAACAGACCATATATTTTCTTGTAGATAGAGAACGATCTTGAACAAAAAAATATTGAACACATATTACAGGATTAGAGACAATAGATTTCTTTATTTAGAAAACTCTATTTTAGCATATTAAAAGATTCGCACAGAAAACAATATGTTTTAGGCTAAGAAAACCTCAAAAAGAAAACTATATGCATTAATTGTACAGACAAAAAATTGGAAATTGCAAGGAAAGAATATGAAGTCATTAAAATATCACAACATAAAATTATTGAATGTTTTCCAAAATTATAAGATAAAATAATTTTGTGTATTTAAAAATGCTTTAAAAGTAAAAGTGAAATTTGATATTTCTCTAGGAATGATATTAAATTGCTACGAAACAACAGTAAATATGAAGAGCTTATGTTTTTGAAAAGATAATATTTTAAGGGAATTATGAAAAACTGAAAAGAAAAGAAAATAGTAATTAAAAATATAATTACTTTGAAATGAAATGAAATAGAAGAGGATTATATTGAAGTGTAGATGAATTTTATGAGTAAATAAACCAAAAGAATGTGTGCTCATTTATTCATTTTTTTGTTTTATATGTACTTAGTTACATATGTGTGATACACCTTCTTTTATTTATTTTTGAATATGAACATAATGTTATTTACTATTTAAATCTGTGAGATAATTGTATTAGAACCATCTTTGCTTGAAAATAAAAGTGCAGTTCATATGTTTGGGAAAGATAATCTTAATTTTTGAATGGAACCATGCATGCTTGATAATTGAATGTGCATGGCATGTGTTTGGAAAGTTACCTTCCGGGATGGGTGCTGAATATGGGTTTTTAGAGAGCGTAGTTTTGCTTTTCCAAAACTACTATTATTTGTCGTGCATGACATTTTACTTGGCCAAGTAACTTAAGGACCATTGAAATAGATGGAATGTAAATAACTCTCTACCATATCCTAGTATCAATCTTTCTTGTTTCTTAAATGAATTAGAAAAATGCAAATTCTTGTGGATTTACTAGTTATACTAGGCACGCATCAGATTCCATCTTGCTTGTCGACTTTTTTTGCTAAGCAATTTGTGCAGGGTTAGGTATTCTTTGAATGACTAAGGAATTTCGGGGAAGCGTAAGCTTCGAGGTTGGGCGGAAAAAGCACCTGAACCTTGTTCTCGTCTTCATGTTTGAAGATATGCAATTGGATTGAAGATCAAATGAAGATTTCTTCATATATCTATTATATTTCATTTTTGTATGATCATTGTAGAACTTAAGGTGACTGAATGCCTAGGTCTTGAATTGTAAATTTCTTTTACAATGTTTTTGTATTATTAAATGTCGTGTAAGATGACATATTTATGATATCAATTGGAAGTATTATGAATCTTATTGTATACTTTTAGTCGATGTTTGTAATCTTTTGGATTAAACGTATTTAATTTAATGGAGTTACGATATTTTATGGAATGGAAATGAATTTATTTTAAGGAATTTTAGATTGGTTGGAATTAAAGAGTTTCGCTCTTTACAGAAGCAAACTGAACCAAATGAAATGCAAACCTACACTCACAAAAACATATAATTTCCCTAGCATAGCTCCATCGTTCTCCTCTATTCACCTTGGAGAATGGTCTTATAGTACTTGCTCTCATATTTTTAGTAGCACGATAGAATAAATAACTATAATAATTCGAGTGTAATTTCTCTACATGATCCGAGATGAAGATTGAATGATAGGATGGTTCAATTTATAGATATTTGGTGACACTGATTGATGGTAAAGATCAGGGGAGAGACTAAGAAGATCAACAGTTCAGGATTGATGGTTATTTAAGAGACTACATGATTTCAGGTAATTGATTGTATGGAGCAGTTAAGAGGATTGATTGGAGTGATAATCAATATTGATGGTTATTGTATTGAATTGATTATTCAGTGAACTCGAAGTGAGTGGGAGTGAAGTGGATATGATTGATGAGTGGATTGAGAGTAAGTCTCAATCAACAGGTGAGGTGGAATTGCATGATTATTTAATAATCAAATGAATTTAATTATTATTATTTTCTCATTAAATCACTGCTAAGGGGCATCATTCCGTTTATTAATCATCAAAAAATATGATCATTACAAAGATCAAGATACCAGTTTCCCTTCACACACTAGATACAAGTTTTCCCTTGTTTTCAGACTTGCTAAGATCTCCTTTTTCTTTGGGAGATTTTACATTGCATTTAGAGTGGGAGCATAGGTGCATGCTATGGTAGGCAACCACACCTGTGCAAGAATTTTTATTTTTCTTTTCACCTCCACCCAAGCTTAAGTGTTATCTCCAAATTGCTAGGGAATTCTCAGTGTAGCAGGGGGAGTAATGGAATCCCAATTAGCATTGACATGTGGCAAGTAGTCGGTTTGAGTTTCCTTTGAGTCCAAATGTTTGGATGAAAATTTCATCTACGGTGCAACATCCAGCTCCAAGACACCAGTCTGAGCTAGTTGGGAGCCATGAATTGAGCCTTTTTCCTCCTTTAAATTAACCCCAACAACAAGAGTATCCTTTGGTGAAATTTTCTATGCATCCAAGCTATCCCCATGTTTCCCATGTACCTGAGGGGTAATTGGCACTACCGAGTAATGCTTTGGAGCTGCATCTTTCCACCATGTAGCAGAGTGTGTTTCTTTGGATTTTTAATAAGGATAATATGCAGTAAGGTGGCCAATATTGAAGCACCTCCAACACCAGAAAGGAATCCCTTCATAGTGTAGTGGTCGAACCTAACATTGACCATCCACTCTAAGGGTTATCTCTGCTGGGAGATCTCTTAAAGTATCCAAATCAACCAATATCTGAGCGTAAGTTGTGTGCATTAAATCTGATGATTCGGTGTCACTTGCCAAGTGTTTTCCCAATGCATCTTTGATTGTTTAAAAGCATGCATCACTCCAAAAATGGAGTGGAAGATTTGGAAGATGCACCCAAACAAGTCTGACATTGAAGGATTCTATGGGAGGGTTGAAGCTGGGGTGCCATGGTTTGGACAATAGTAGACGCTAGATCCAAGTCCAAATATTGTGAAGAATAATGCTTTGATCCTCCACATGATTGAATGTAGAGATGAAAAATCCCCCAACACAAGGGTATATTTCAAGCTCATCCTTAAGTGAGGGTTGCCAAGATTTGGAGATCCATTGATGTAGTTCCAGAAGGCTTGGCCATAGATTCCAAAACCTATAGATTAGCTCGTGTGCTACAAAGTAATCATATTTTTTTTCAATATCTTCTTTAATATCATCCTCAAAGCTTAGATCAATAGGATTATCGACACTTTGGATAGGCCCACCCCAATAACGATCCATGTTGGAATCCCTATTGCGATTATTTTCCTCCAGTGAGTTTTTGATCTCTCTTTGTAGATACACAATTGCTACCATTTCCCAGTGTTTCAAAGGCCTTCAAATCAGGGGGAGACCCAAGAGGGTTTTGGTGATATCCCCTATCTTCTAGAGTAGCATATGTGCCTGATAGTCGACCAAATAAAAAATCATTAGGGTTTTGATCATGGCTTGAAGGTATCTTTGAGGTGTCACTAGCCCAACCACCCCTGCACAGAGTGGAATTATAATCCTAATAGCACTTAATCTATTCAATTTTACCTGTTGTGTAATTGCCATCATAGTTCCAACACAAAAAGACACCACCCCCTCCTGTGCATTGCCAACAAAAGCCTTCGCATCAATTGCAGAGCCTGAAGCAGTGCGTCGCATCTTTGGGAGCTCATTTTTCTTTTCATACTGAAGATTTGTGGCTAGTGTCTTGTCACAATTTTGGGGAAATGATCTTCCCTCATGAACAGGTGCAGGAGATTGCAATGGAATTGGGAGGGAGGCCTTTTTTGACTCAAAAGCCCTAAGTGTCACGTTTGGAAAAGATAAATTAGGGCTCAATTTAAGTTGCAATGCAAAAATTTTAGGGAACACTTTGCCTAGAAGATTTCCCAGGTCAACCCCATCATGAAGAGTATCATCCATGCCCTGAGCATGATTAACTAGAGAAGGATTTGTGCAGCCATGAACGAACGAAGACCTAGAGTTCATGCTCTTGAGAGGGTTCTACAGATCAGGAGAACTCAACATCACAACAATTAAATGAATTTAATTATTATTTTCATGTGCAAGGTGGAAATAAATAAATAAAACAAAGGATTTTATTTATTTTAGGAAAAAATAATGTTGAGTAATAAATGGATTAATTAAATAATTAAAATAATTATTTAATTTAGGAAGTGAAAAATGGATAATTAAATAAATAATAATGATTTTTTTAATTAATTTGAGAAGAATAAGGATAATTAGTGAGTTAACTAAATAAATGAAATTTATTTAATTAATCACATAATAACAAATAATATTATGAATTAATTAAATAATATGAAATTATTTAACTATACGAGATGATATTAAATAAAATAATATTATTTAATTAATATTTTAATAATAATTAGTGTGATATGGTTTCAAGAAATGTTATTCATTTTTCAAGTGTCTACACACTTCTTAATTATCAATGTATAACCCAAAAAAGGTTGGGGAGAGAAAGCAACCCTATTTGATGTAAATATCACTACCAAAGCATTCAAACACTCCATCACTTGTTCTAATTTTATCCTTGACTTATTTTTAAAGCCTATGAATTACTAATGTGAACTGATATGGAACTTCTATTTCCTTTATTCTATTCCAAATTTTTTCATGAGGCACCATATTGAAGGCCTTTTTAAAGAAATAAAAAAAATCCCCATCAACTTATATTTCCCATATTTTTTCAATCATCTAAGGGTCAAAATGATCAATAATGGAGTGTTTCAATCTAAACACTACTTTCCTCTTAGCCCCCTTTCCATTTTTGTATAAATACTAATTTCGTGTTCAACCATGCTCTCAAAAAGTTTTCCAAACAAAGGATTAACCATAATACTACATGGTAATTTTATAGATTATTGATATAACCATTTTAATAGAGAGGGATAACTAAACTAGTTCTCCAATCCTCATGTAAGCCCTCTTGAATTAAATTATTGAAGATACATCTGATGTGAGGTGCAAGGACCTTTACACCCCATTTTAATATTCTACTTGTAGCCCATCTATATGCTAGGATTTCCTTCTTACAAGTATTTTTATGCCCTGATTGATATCTTCAATACATAATTTCTTGGTTGTTACATATATTATTGGGGTTTTTTTTATCTTAGGCACACTCATATAGAAACTTTGCATGTACAATCCATTGGGAATATGTGATATTATTTTCATTTTTCTTTGTTGTTCCTTCCAAAATCCATTGGAGTTGTTTTTTCCTAGAGTAATTAATTCCTCCCCTCTTCTGTTCACATACCTTTCTTTTTTAGACTATAAATTTTTTTCATACTCATTTTATTTTCCCATTTTTCATTCTCTCATATTTCTCTTTGCTGCCTTGTATTCTTCATCAAACCAAGGATTTTTGGTTTCTCTTTTAGTTTTATCCCTTTTACACTCACTTAAAATCTTGTGTAGTAAGGGGATACAAATATTTATGTTGATTGGATGATTCTCCATAAAATTTGTATTACTCTCATATTCTTAAAAAAATTGTTTAAGGGCAACTTTGAATAAATTTTTATTTTCTTGAGTCCTAGTTATTTTACCTTGCAGAGATGCATTATTTTGATTGAAGTGGGTGTGTTCATCTTGTGCTTGTTTATGTGGATGTCAAGATTTACATATGTTCTAGGATATGATTTTATTTAAAATTTATATGCTAGTCACTGACTACTAACTCCATTAGCCTTTAGATATAATTATGTTACCAAATAACATAGTCCACTACACTTTGGACTTTATAAGTTTTGCAAGCAATGTTGCTTGATTTTAGCTATATTTTCATAATAACTTACATATGACCATTTTGTATAAACTATTTATCCTTGATAATTATGCTTCATAGTGTGTAACATTTCTCTTACTATCTTGTTAAATCCTTTCCCAAATTTGATCACTCTCTTCCTCCAAACACAATGGATTATTTTTCTCTATTGCAAGTATGGTTGTGTTTGGTGGTGTTTTCATTATTGTTGTCATTGATGTCAACATAGTTCAGGTTGAGTAAGTTGAGTATTTGCCAAGTTCTTTTGAGAAAAATTGAGAAAAAACAGAAACAGTGTTGAAGTGTATTCTAAGTGTGCTTTGGTATTGTGGTCCACATTTCTTCTGTGTTGATCCTATACCTATGCGAATCTGTAGGTGTGTTCATAAGCTTCAATGGATCGTATATTTTGAGTTTCAACTTCTGGTTCGATGGAGAACAAAATTTATGTTCACCAGTGTGTGAACTAGTTTTTCAAAGCTATCTGGTTATGGACTGGGAGAAATGTTTTGGATCCATAGTCTTCTGATATTTGGCTTCAGATCTTGTGGATCTGGGAGATGACTCTTTCTGATGGTTTCTGTGTTATGACAAATTTTCTTGTGGTTTGGCACTCTGAAAGACCTGCTTCAGAGCCCCTGTATTTTTTGCTGGTTGTCTCGATTGGACTGGTGAAAAGTTTTATGTGAATGAAGTTTGTTGAAGTTGTTGCAGATGTATCTGCGTTGTTTTTAGAGATGGTGATTTGGCTGGTGAAGCATGTTGATAAATCCACATGCGATCATCTTGCTGGATATGTGTATACTTCAAAGATCATTGGTGTTTTCATTAGGTTTGGCTGACCTAGTGTTTACATGTTACATTAAGCTTTTGCATCGATTTGAGAAAGTTTGTGCGTGATCCAAGATGTTGTTTGGGTCCTAAATTAAATATGTATTTGGTCCTCTCACATTCTTATCCATCACGGGAATGTTGAGTAGCCGACCTAGTTTGAATTTGTAACTTGAAATTGTATAGTTGACCTTGGTGAATGTTTATAAGGTTAAAGATGGTATAAAAGTGAATCAAGTTGTAGCGAATTGATCATCCATCCATCTTTCGATTTGAGCAAGAGAAGAGTGTGTGAAAAATTATGAAAAATCAGTGTGTGGAAGATCAAATTAAGGCAACAATACTTTATTTTGTTAATCTTCTGATCAAGTTGTGAAGCGTGTGGAATTCCTAGTGGTGGATCTTTATTTATCTCTTTGTATTTTTTGTAGGCAGTAAGCCTCTTTCTGGACAGTGAGTTCTAAGGCAGTGAGCCCTTAATCTAGGTAGTGAGCCTTTGTATCTAGATAGTGAGCACTCTAGCAGTGAGCCTTGTATCTGGTTTTGAATTCTACTATATTGTGAGTTAATCCTCACCGTGTTTTTTCCCTCATTGGGTTTTCCACATAAATATGGTGTCTCTGGTGTTGTTTTTCTATTATTTCCATTTCATGTTCACACTTAATAACAAATTGAAGTTCAAGTGGAATTGATTAAGTTTATAAGTAAAGAATTTGATACAATTGATTCACCCCCCCTCTCAGTTGTCTTGTGCATTTAAAAATTCTCTTTGTACCCACTCTTCAAACTAAGGGTTTGAATACTTGTTCTTGCATTAAAGTTGCCTATTATTTAGGCTCTCCCCCTTATACTAAAAAAATGAAATATTCTTTTAAGTGATGTATAAGGGTCTTCAAAATCTAGATGTCTTATATGACTTTGAACCTTTTGATGCAAAATAGAAAGCAACTAGGCTTATTGTTATTTAATTTTCTATTATTTTTAACCATATGTATTGATTTTTTGGGTCATCTTTCTCCACTTTTATAAATTTTCACAATGATTCTTTGATTGGAATGGCTAAACATCCATGCCCTTTTCCACTATCGATTTTTTAATCCATATTGAAGCTTTTTTATTTGCTTAAAACTCTAAGACTTTGTAACCATCATGCTTATGCTTTTCTATAATAATTATAATGGATTTTTCTTCTATTATGGACCCAACCTAGGCCCTCTTCTCCATGGATAAATTCTAGAGTTACAACTTAATATTGTCAAATATTCTTGAGGGTCCCCCAATCCATATTTCTTGTGTGTCATTCAATCACTAATTTGGGCCTGTCTACTATATATCCAAGTCTATTTTCCTACATCTCTTATTTCCTTCACTTTTCCCACTATTTCCTTCTTTCTTATTGTTGTGTCATGGTTAAGTCTTCATCAAGGTATATTTTTGTACCTCTAGGGAAATTTTTTCCCTTAGTATCATGCTACTTTCTTTTATGATCCTCATAGTAACTCTTACATGCCAATCCCTTCCACCTCCTACTCATTTTCCAATCATGTTGTCTGATGGATGTGTATGTCCATTGAAGTTATTTTTAATAAAATATCCTGTCAACTCTTTTATGATCTCATTCTCACAATATTATTTTAATAATTTAATAATGATATTCATATCCCTATCATTTCTATCATTTTATTCCCTTATTTTTATCCTATCTTGTTTCTCTCTGAGCTCCCTCATACATCTAACAATAGCTTCACTACTTGAGCCCAATACTTAGCCTCCTCAATTTGGTATCTTAACTGATTTTGTTTTATCTCCATGTTCTCTATTTCTAAATGGATCTATTTTATTTAAGGTTTTCCACCTCCTTATGATACTTATGACATTTTATTATTATATTTTCAATTATTGTAAAACTTGTTATATACTAGAATTAGTGCTTTCTCTTCTTTTCACATGGTTTTTTGTAGGTTGTTTACTTGTTATTTGAGAAATTTATTCTCTCTTACTAATTTCTAGCTAGATTCCATGACTTCTTTCAATTTTCTGTCTTTATATTGACCCATTGTTTCTAAATTACAGTCTCTTTTTCATGATTATTAGCTCACTAATATATAATTTTAATGACCAAATTAGTGGTGTTGTTATGGGGATCTATAAATCCTTATGTTATTGGTTATCTTCACCCTTTCTTAATTTTTGTTGGATGGGTTTTGACCTGAATTTTATTTCTCTACTTTAAATTGAGGCACTAAGTCTATATATTTTTTTTCTTTACCCTATTCTTGTATCTTTTTTCTCTTTATGTTTGTTTCATTTTAGTAGTGCCTCCTAAAGTGTTATGTGTTATTTTTGGAAAAATAACTATTAATTTTTCATTATTTCTTGCTTCAATTTAATTTTTTTCTACACCTTAGAATTCCCTCATACTATCTTTCATTCATGTATACCAACCTTTCCTTTGTGTGTAAGAGGCTAGCAACTAGCATGTATGTCCCTCATGCATCATTTATTGCCCTTACATGAGCATTGAGGTTGCGGGAATAAAACAAATTGAAGGCCCTAAATAATATTGTGAGGTGTAGTTAAAAGTGTTGAAATGAACAAGACAATTGAGAGGTGGGGGTGAATTAGTTGTAGCAAATTAAACCTTCAAAACCCTCAACAATAATCAGATCCACAAACATTCATAAAGTCCTTATTCTGCTAGATTGATTAAAAATGAAATGCAAATAAAATAAATTGAAATCAAAACACCACACACATAAGAACACTATATTTACGTGGAAAACCCAATGAGGGAAAAACCACAGTGAGGATTAGCTCACAATATAAGTAATTGCAAAATCGGTACAAAGAGGCTCATTGCCAAAATATGATGTACTGTCCAAAAGTCTCACAACCACAAAAAGAATACAAGAAGATAGAAGAATAATGCTACATAGAGAAACACTTCTCAATGAAACAAGAATTACAACACAATTTCTCACACACTTTCATAGCCACACTTGAAATATTTTAGATGCCTTCAACTCACTGCCTTCAAGAAACCTAACATGAAGTTCACACTGCTCTGCTCAAATTCACATCACATATAGTTTACTTGCATCACTCTTCACATCTATCTTGCTTCTTACTCTTTCCTTTCTTCCTCTTGCATCAACACCATTCATATTTATGTCAACCTCTACCTCAAAACTTTCTCCAATGTCAGCCACTAGCTGTTATACATTCAAATTCAAACCAAGTCAACACCTAAACATTCCCACAGTGGATAGGAATGAAAGGTGAACTACATAAACTCTTAATTAGGACCCAAATATATCACAATATACCTCAACACACTTCCACAAGCCTCATGTGTAGTGTTAAACATAAGGTCGGCCAACACCCATGCAAAAAACCAGAAACATTAAGTACATGCTTCCTTAGATCAAGCCAAAAGTTTTGAACATCACAATTTACTTGAATTCAATCTAGAAAAATCCACGAACATCTTAAGATTCATCAAATACATCATCCAATCTCGCATCAATAAATACTTTAACTTAGAAGAACTGATAACCTTTGTTTGCATACTGATAATTGAAACTTACATTGTATTGCATCAAATCAAGTAAAAAATTGAGTAGAGAAAGATAAAGGCATTATAAGAAAATTTCCTAATCCTCACAACCTGAAACCAAATAGTAGAGAAATGTGGAGCAAATACATTTCTCCTAGACAACAAAAAACATTATTGAAAAACTGGCTCACACACTGTTGAAAATATCTTGCACTATACAACGATCTAGAAACCCAAATTATGAATATAGTAACCTCTATGAAACTTGAATGACTTGTAAGATCCACATAGACATAACATCAATACATAAAGAACATAAAGTACAATATAGAGCACACTATGATCACTTGCACAACACAGTTTACTCTATTTATTAAATTTTCTCAAAAGAACTTGGAAACCAAATACTAAAACCATCATCTCAGCTCATTACCTCATCTAAAAACTCTGAAACAAAATAATATCTCCATGTACTCACAACACTTTCTCAAGTCTCAGCTACAGATGCACAACCTCAACCTATTTTCCTCTTTTCATAATTTTCTCAATATCCTCAACATATTTATCCCATAGTTGACATCAATCACAACACCAGTCAGTAGACTTCTTGTTGACATCAATGAAAACACCATCATTCTTGCAATAAAAAGGAATTATAAAAATCCCTTGAGGAAATATTCATATAATTAGCCTTTGTGCTTATTTCCCCATTTGAAATATTTCTATTGTTTCATTTTTACTAATTATGAACTTCACTGGCTCTATTATCTATGTATGTTCATTTATATTTGTAATATAGAAAAAGGGATCCTAGGTCTTAAATACAAAGAACCTAGGATGCAATGGGCCCTTTTCCAAGTTTCATTAGGATGTAGATCAACAAGGTGAATAGATTGACTTACAACCTTGAAGGTGAGCCAATCAAACTTTGATCTACATATAATTGAGGGTTAGAATGGATTGGAAATATTTTGGAATGATTAACCTAATGATATTATATGCCCTAATATTAAAAATGCAAGATCCTAACAAATAACAAAAATTCAAATTCAAATTTTGACAGATTTGGAAGGTGCAGACGATTGTGTACCTACCCAAAAAAATTGGTTTTATTGTGCTTACAAGGAATAGGTTTCCCAATAGCGATTGGGTCTTTGTGGGGGTGTCTTGATCATTTTTTCGGGCCCTTCAATGGTGGATCTAAGCTTGTATTTTTTGCTTGTCCCACTATAGAAATTTCATAAATAAATTATGTAGATAAGTTTTCATGTCTTGACAAGGTTGATGACAACAATGACAACAATGCAAAATAGATCTTCAAACTCTCTTCAATCATCTTCAAACTTGTAACCTGCAAATTCACAAAGAGGGAAAATGGTGTGCCATATAGGGGCTTTCCTCAGTCAAACCCTGTGTAAGTGTTCCTACTTCCACAATAGTAATATCAATGATAAAACCTTAATGGAAATGAAGGAATTCTGAAATCATAATGTGTTGCAACCCACCACCCTTCAATGGCTGCCTTGAAGGACTAAAGTCATACACATATCTTCAAGGATTTGGATCTTTATTGCTTGAATTCTTGAATGTTTTGGAGGCCTACAAAAAGATGTTATCCTTAGAAAAATAATGACAACATGATAACATAAACTCACAAACACTTTGACATGATGCTTGGATCTTGAATTGCTGCAATAAAGCTCTCAAATGTTGCTCTTGACAGTAATATTTTCTCATGAAAATATCCTTCTTTCTCTCTTCTAGTTTCAATTGATGAAAAGACTAGGCATTTATAGGCATTTATTCAATTTCTCAAAAATTAGATCTTGATAGCCGATATTTGAAAGTTGAATTTTGAATGTTAAATTGCCTCTAAAAACATTTAAAAATGGGTCCTGGCTAAAAAGGGGGACCTATTCACGCTTGGGTGAGTGGTTCCTAGCCCAAATTTTTAGGACACTCATTATCGGGGGAAACATATGAATTGAATACATTTATTCAATGCTTGGTGCTTATTGAAAAATGGGACAAATGGGCTCTAGAATATATAATTTTAGGTCATTATGGGGTCAATTATGCCCAATGATTTTGGGGAGGGAAAAAAATAATGTGAAATTGTTAAGGTATACAATTTTATACACTACATTTAGCCCCCACTTTAGTGAGAGTATGAACTTATGCTCGGAATCACTATAAAGTAGAGAAATATGTGTCAAGAGGGGTTCAATTGTGCAAATTTTGAAGGGATAGGATGAAAAAGGATCTAGGGGGAGAGCTCAAGCCCCCAGGATCCAAGATCACATGGAAAACCAACATAAGCACAAAGGAAAATGCATACATATGCATGATATGCAATAAGAAAATATACACAAACATACATGTAAGAAAATATGACTCGTACATGATGAAAACACATGATACAACATAGCATATAGACACTAACAAAATAAAAACAAACATGATGTAAACACAATGCAAACAAGAAGAAGACACATGAAAAACACACATATATAAACAAAACACAAGGTTAGTACTAAAAGGTTGGAGTTGGTAAGGGAAAGAGACCCCAGTCTTAGATTGTCTCAAATGCCAAACGTCATCCATTGAATAAAGAAAATACTACATGAGGACTGAATTCATACACATAACTCATGGAAGACATGGCTCCACTGGAAAGCAAGTTGTATTATGCTAGGTGGCCATGTTAAATTTTGTTCATGACTCACATAATAGAAAAGTCCGATTTTTGCTAGGTCAATCACAAACCAAGATACACATAAGCTAGTGAAGTCTGATATTCACTAGGTAAGCCCCCAAGATAAGTTAAAATGTGATACACACACTAGGTCTACAAGGTGTTCCTATGTCAACCATACCAAGATTTATAATCCCTGATAAATCTGATAAGGTGCCACAAAATGATCAACACTACACTAAGTTCAATTCTCGTGAACAAACCGAAGCAAAAATGCCAAACATGACTAAAAAGTTGTATTATGCTACGTTCCATGAAATAAAAATATTTGCATACGAATATCAAGCTATATTATGATAGGTTCCATGAATATGACAAGGTTTAATGTCACAGGTGATGAATAAAGATAAAGCTTAAACAAAAATGGGGCATTGCTTAATACATGGTCACACCTTAGGTAACATCACACATGACATCACCACCAAGAGAGGAATATTCAAGGAATAAAAGATCATACCTTAGGGAACACAATCAATATCATTACCACCAAGGAGAAATTCATATGTCAAGAAAGGTCACACTCTTTTAGGACATCAAGCCTAATATCACCATAAAGGAGACACATCACATGGACTAAGAAGAACACACTTTGGTTGAAAAGGTCACGCTTCTTAAGAGATGTGTGCTATCATCACTAAGAAGGGACTATTTCCTATGCAAACAATGAGCGAGGGACTATATGCCCCCCTTAAAATGTTAGTGTACTTGCTAACTAAAATTTTAAGGAAATACAAAGGGATACCTTGCTAGAAGGAATACACCTAGGAGAAGGCTACCTAACCCCTTTCCCCACAAGTGTAGGGACAAAGGTGATCCAAAATGGATGATGACATGCCACTCCTTGCAAAATAAAATAAAATTTCATAAAGCCTAGTTTATACCCTCATGCATGGTAGTGAGTGATGTGTGATACTACAATTACCACATGACAAGGAGCAATGACTAATTTTATTGATGATGATGAGTAGGTGAAGTATCATTCATACCCAAAAATTCCTCTAGGGACTCATCATTTTTAAACAAATCTAATGACATATTCCCACATGTATTGTCTATTAGCTCAGGATGCACCCAGGTTAAAGTTTTCTTAGGAGAATCTTGCATGATAGCATTGATATGAAGTGAAGGTTTCTTTGATGCTTTCATTTCTTTTGAAGGACAATAAAAAATACCTCTTGTTGTTTCTTGCATGCTAGGATCTATGGGGACACATATACCTTGTTCTTTCACTCCATATCCTTTTCCATTATAGCTAAATTGTTTCAACAATTGATAACCTCTTCCATAAATTTTTTCCATTTCTTTGAGGAAGGTGGTTGTTCATGATCATTCTTAGCATATGTGGATGTATAATTTGTGTTTTCCTCTTCTTTGGTAAAATTTGTAGACTTGAATGTTTTTGATGACTCAAATTATGTTGATTTGATGACAACTTATTTCTCCTTTCTTGATTTTGGTTGTATAATCTTGTGTTCCCCATCAAATGTAGGTGTGAAATATAATGACCTCCAATCATCATCTAACATTTTTTTCACCAATGAAAGACACACATTTTTATCTAAAGGTTCCACTTTTGTAGTTGGTGTCAATGTGCTAAGAGGATTTTTCATTCTTGTTTCAGTTTGTAAACAATTTTTAGAATTAGGGTCAGCTTTTACTATGTAAACCTTATTGTTGTATATGTACTTTAGTGAACAATGAAGCATTGAAGGAACTGCATTCATTTCATGAATCCATGGTCTACCCAAGAGGAGATTTTATGAAATATCATGGAGCCTAACATGGATATGAGTTTTTAAAGTAACATACCCGACTTTGACAAGTAATGTTATTACACACAATAGTTATTTTCCTACATTGTCAAAACCACAAATAGAAAAATCAACTGGTTAGATTTTAATCTTTTCCACTCCAATTTTATCCAAAAGGTTATTACTACAAACATTAAGCCCTAAACCATTGTCAACAAGGGTACACCTAATCCCAACCTTGTTAGTAAAATATAATATCATCAAAGCATCATTTTGTTTTTGCTTTTCTAAAAGAGGTAATTCACTTTGATGAAAGATAATCTCCAAATTGGGTTGATTCATATTATCCATAAAAGTTGCCATATCATTTGGCTACACACTATGGGGATAACAACATTTTTCAAAGCCTTTTGAATCCTATCATGGTAAGTAGGTGATGTTTGGATTAAATACCACATGGATATCTTACGATGAGTGTTATGGAGTTGCTCAACAAGATCAAATCCTTTACCACTACTCTGCAGAATGTTAGGTGTGGGTGGGAGATACAGTGGAATGGGAGTTTGAATTTCCTTTGGTTTCTTATTTTTCCTATTAGTATATGTGTGAACTACGATATGATAACTAGGTTGTTGCGACACATGATTCAAAGTAAGTTGTTTTATAAAGCTTAGGATATGCCCATGAGGTTTAGGAGGTCCTATAATGAGAGGTGAATTAGGAGGTCCAATGATTAGAGGACTCTTAGGAGTTAAAATAGGAGTTTTAGGAGGTCCAATAATCAAAGGAGACCTAATAGCCACTTCTATGTGTATAACCTCAATGGACTTGACTTCTTGTTGATGGTATTCTATTGAGGGAGAATCTAATGTCACCTTAACATATTCATCTAAGAAATTCCTCCTACTATATTTTCAAATACATTATCAATGATGCCATCATCTTTTCCAAAAATATCCTCCCAAGTGGGAGAATCATTGGGAGAGGGACAAACAAGATTCTCATGACTCTCGATGATTGAATCTTCTAACACCAAGATACCTTCATCACAAGTAGGAGAGGTATTGGGAGGAGGACAACTATGATTTCAATTATTATCTATGCTTGCATCTTCTTTTCCAACAATATCTTCACAAGTAGGAGAGTTAGGGGGAGAGAAACAAATAAGATTCTCATGATTCTCTATGATTGGATCTTCTAACACCAAGATATCTTCTTCACAAATAGGAGAGATATCAATGTAATGTCCCTTTTTGGGATAACCCTAAATATTTCCCAAATTATCAATTTCCCAAGCAAAGGGGCCCTAGAGGATACTTTGAATTGGTTTAGTCCCTACGAGTAAGTTAGAAATCTCTCTAAAATAGCCTAACAATTAATACTTCACATTAGGCATTAGAATTAAGTATGAGTAAATCTATATTAAGCATCATAACCAACGTTTCCCACAATTGATCCTCCCCTCATATTACATCATGGTAGGAAGGTAATATTACAATGGTAGATCTCATGCTTAAACTAGACCCATAGGCAACACCCTTTAATCCAAAGGAAGAACCCCTCTAACCCTTGTGGGCTCATCATGTGTCACCCTCAGGTGGCGTATCTAGTGGAGACCAACCTAGACCCAAAGGTAGTACCCTGATTAATCAAGTAGTAACCCCTTGGCCCCTATGGGCTCATCATGTCCCACCCCTGGGTGGTGTATCTAGGTGGCTCCATTACAAAAAATTCCCCCTCTTGTGATCCTACTTCCCTAACATGATGGAACATGGATATCATAATCTAAACTTGTAATGCCCCACCACGCACAACCCAAAGGACAACCAAACATCTAACAAATTACCGCATAATTTTATTTTTTTAAAGGAAAAAATAACATGATATGTAAACCATCATACCACACTAGTACAAGAAACCATACATAAAATAACTTCTAACTAGTCCTCTAGGGTGACAGGACTACATTACATTATGAACATCCTAAATCAACACAAAACCCTTGACGATGATAGATATACACATGCATTCATTTGAAAACCTTATATAAAATAAATGAACAATGTACATACATCCACAATTCCATACATATACATACATACATGATCACATGATAATATCAAAGATACATCCATTACACTTGTCATATGGATACACATGAAATCCAAAGGTTACATGATTATAAATATTTCCACAGATACAACACCTCATAAGTGTAATGTATGTGATTCAGAGATTACAACACCATACCCATACACGGGATGAATAATACATAGTACAATATTCTTCCCTTATAACAACGTGAAGGAATCCGTAGTTACATAATGAGATATGTCAGGAAGGAATATAGAACATAACACCAAAACTATCACCAACACTATAAAGCTTAGGAACCACTACAACCGATACAACTTTGTAGCACCATGATCTTCAGTGGGGAACTCAATGGGTGCATAGCATGTTCCACCCGACCATGTGGACCCTAAGGTCCACCCCCCGTGCAAGGAGATGACAAGAGGACCACCACATAAAAAAATTCAAGTGTACAAGGCTGACATGACACCACAATCCAAAAGGCAACAAGACAAAAACATAAGAACAATCACTTCCAGAGGTACAAGAACAACGAGGGGGAAACTGCATACATGGTTGCTAAGGTTAGTGTGTCATCACATGGCTCGATATGAGTCACCCAATGCGGATCTTCCTAGGTCCCGACCCTCATCCTAGGTTACCCTGGTGACCTCAATCGTTCCCCGACCTCCATTCTTACACATGCATAATCAACTTACCTTTTTTGAAGACAAGGTAGTTGATTTTCCATTCCAGGCCTTCTCGTCCCACCTCAAGCCTGAACAAGCACTTGAGCCATGAGAGAGGCATCCATTATCTTTTGTTAGTGTGTTTACTACCCACCCCCTAACTATTAATTAGGTTATCACTTATTTAACTCAACTTCCACATTAGTTACCTAGGATACCACTTAGGGTTCGGCCCCCATGGGAAGCCACACTCCCTACTAGCAACAAAACCTCAAAATCACAAATGAGCAAGAAACTTGCATAAAACCAAAAAATAATAAGTGAAAACATCAAGTGAGACATGCACCATCTCATGCTAAAACATCATAACAAGGCAACTCCCAAGTGCAAGGCTAAACCCACAAGCATAATCCAACTAAAAATCAAGTGTTCACCAAGAACCTTCATGAAAATTCAACATAAAGAAGTCCCTTTTCCCCAACCTCTGGAAGTCTGAATGAATCATTGAACACAAGAGACCCCATCGAAATAATTAACAACAATAGCATGATCATAATAGACCATCCACAAAACACATAGCAATCAATCAATTCACAACTCAACTCAAAAGTCAACCCATTAAATCAACCCAAATAGTCAATCAAACCAACCATAAATTATTCCATAAAAGGCATTTTCTCCCCAATTCAGGTTACTCGCTAACTTAACCCACTTAAAAAAAATACTCATACTCAAGAGAACATTTACCAATAACTTATTTTAATAATCCATCCACTGGATAATACTCAAATGTCAATGATAACAGTCAAACAATATACAATTCAAATATGGAAGGATATGATGAAAACCACACTTTTCAAAGAATATCAAATCAAGATAATCTAATTCAATCTATTAAATTAAATCCCTCAAATCTCTAAATATATATAACTCAATTTTCCCTATTTAATTTTCCCACTCCTTCCTCTACCAAATCAACTAATTCATAATGGCATTTAATATCAAACTTCTCTTAAAACTCCTCACTTGACCATTGACTTCACTTTTTAGACCATATTCATAATTATTCGTAATTAACTATGATATCAATTATTCTAATCTTCAAATAATCAACATTTTGTTTATAAAAGCAAACAAATAAACATTGCAACATAAAATCAAAATTTACCATCAAATAAACTATGAAACAATTAAGAATGAAGTCCTTATTTAGAAGGACAATATATTTAATTTAATCAATTAGTTTTTCCCTAGATATAGATTTCTTAATCTGTAATCATACCAATTACACAAGAGATTTATAATTCGATAAATAGCTAATTGTAAATGAATTCAATAAGCAATAATTAGTCAATTAATTCTCCTATTCATTTATTTAATAACCTTTTCACTGATCTAAGTATTAACAATTCACTCATTTATTTAGTATTCAGCTCTGTTTATAATGATCACACACATTATTCTAATTAACTAATGTCCGAATAAAACTACAATTTAACTATTAAAAGAAGTCAACATCTTGTCTTATCAACGTAAACCAACATTCTTTGTTTAATTATTCATTCAACCATGTACATAATCCATTCTACCAAGAGATAACCACAACAACTCATATACATATATGAATATATATATATATATATGAATTAAATATGAATCTGTTTTCTAAAATACAGTAACCACTATATTTATATACCTAAATATATAAATATCTATATACAAATATAATAATTATAAGCTAGTTTTATCTCAATACTATGCAACCATCAAAACGCAAGGTAACATATATTTATGCTAACATATATATATCTAAATAAGAAAAGTCGTAACAAAAGATCAAGGAGGAACGCAAGTAAACACTAAGTGCTACAACACAACGAACCTGTAGAGAGGAGAAGGCAAAAAATCAATATTCAACTTTAAACTCACATCATTTTTTAATGAGAAACACAAGAGAAATGTCATATCCATAGCGGACACAGTCAACGAATTGCAACCTAACTCACCAAATGCCAAGCAAGTTACTTAAACAACAAACTATAAAACATAATGCAAAGCTATCGATTACATACTAGTCTAGTCTAGTCTTTGTTTGGAACCAATTCACCATCAAGGGTCGGCTCTTTTGACTGATCCCTTAGTAATAATGTTTGACTGTTTTTAATTGCTTATGCTTAGGAATTCGATTTGATAGTATTTGTCTTTATTTTGGTATTATTCATATGTTGTAGTTTATATTTTAATTTTATCTTTCTCATTCTATTTTTTTTGTTATATATTATCCTTTATTATGGTTTATGAGATCATATATATATTTATTAGTTTATTTTATATGATTTTTATGTATTAGTATTCTAGTCAGATTTATATGTTTATTTTATAGGAGATAAATAATGGTTAAATATAATTATAATATTATCTATAATTATAATTGTAATATTACTTATATTTGTATTTATATATTATAATGATTATACAACTTAATAATTATAGTTATGATATTATCTTTCATAATTATAATTATATTAATATATATTTTATTTATTCATTCGTATTTCAATGTTTAGTTATTTTTATATTTTGGTGTTCTATTTTGGGACATGACAATTCTCCTCACTCAAGATTGCTTGTCCTCAAGCAATTATAATTCAAACATCTTTTCGCTTTAGGAGTCATGTCCTTTCTATTGGAAAAACAAGGATAGACAACTGAGAGGGGGGGTGAATCAATTGTCACAGAATATTCAAAATTATTAAACTTTACTCAACTTATTCTCGGATCTGATGAAAGAACATTAAGCATAAACAACCACCACATCATAAATACAAAGAATATCAAGATTTTATACGTGGAAACCCTGTTAGGGGAAAAACCACGGTAGAGGTTAATCCACAAGTTATACCCTATTAGAAGTATAAGATGAATAAATGAGGAATGCACTTGTATTCAGGCACACTGCCTAGAGCTCACTGCTCAAATACAAAGGAAGACACACTATCTTACAAGAATATTCAGATTAAAACCATCTAAAGAATTTGAATTGAGAAAATAGCATTTGCTAATGCCTAATTACAATTCTGGTTAGGCATGTGAACACTTCTTCACACTTCTTCACTCTTTTTCACACTCTACCCTACTTTCAAATGATCCAATCTTTATTCGCACATAGAATTCACATACTTCGCATCACACATGTCTCAAATGAGATAAACAATCACTCTTATATATATGCTACATGGAATTACATCAACAAATTCGTCGACCAAAAATAAAATAATAGATGAATACAAATTGTTGGCCAATTCATAATCAATTCTCAATGTGT
Source organism: Sequoiadendron giganteum (assembly GCA_007115665.2). Lineage (NCBI taxonomy): Eukaryota > Viridiplantae > Streptophyta > Pinopsida > Cupressales > Cupressaceae > Sequoiadendron > Sequoiadendron giganteum. The sequence goes on from CM021102.1 coordinate 475,106,034, forward strand.
ACCAACCAAAGTCGGCCACAACATAATGAAGACCTAAAATGATATCTTCAAATACGCCAAACATTCAAAAATTAATCTACGAGGATCCACAACACGTTACAACCACCATGTCGGCCAAGAACATGAAAAAACCGAACATGCAAAGGAAAAATATCTGATCACGAGTACACCGATCAACGCAGATGTGCAATAAAGATGAGAAAAATCTAGAAACATCCATTTGCATCACAAATCATCTAAGAAGCATTCACATTAACTGAACTTACTAGAATCACATCAACTTCAATCAAGAAGAGTAATTGAAGCCACAAAAAAACTGTCAGAACACAACTATTCATAATTCGATCAAATCTTCATGTAGATCTCTAAAAATTTTGGTGGATAAACTAGATACACTCAACAATAAAACCTTTAATCCACAACTTCTGAACACCAGCATACTAAAATTTCCATCACACTAAACTTCATTGCTTCACAAACAACCTTCAACATATTTATTATAATTTTCTCAACATCCTTGACATATACAGCCTTAAAAACATCAATACTAATAGTGTTGACATCAATGACAACCACATATCAGAAACACAACCACAACATCCAACAATCTCCCCCTTTGGCATTGATGGCAACACATGATGTGAAAATCACCATCAATGCAACTCTCAATCAACACTTACTCCCTGTTAGGTTCTGATTCTTTTCTCATGACTTCTTCTCCATATCTTCTCCCCTTTTCATACTTTTTCATATTATTCTTATCCCCTTTTGACATCAATGGAAAAGTTACACACAAGCTTTGAACCACATATTTGAATAATTTGACTACTCCCCCTAAGTAGTAGCCACCATAACATCAATATGAAACAAGATATGATTGTAAATGCACAGACTGATGCAAAGACTTGCATCTTAGTTCTGATTAGGAGGGAAAATCACCCCTAACTTCACTCTGAGATACTCAAAAGTATCCTTAGGTAATGGCTTAGTAAATATATCTGCAATTTGTTCCTTAGTAGGAACATACTCTAGTCTAATTTCTTTATCACTCACCTTGTCTCTCAAAAAGTGATATTTGATAGATATATGCTTGGTCTTTGAATGCAGCACCAGATTCTTAGAAATGTTAGTGACACTTGAATTATCACAAAATATAGCAATAGGCTCATCATACAAAATTTTGATATCTCTCAGCATCTGTTTCATCCATATTACTTAAGTACAATTGTTTGCAGCAACAATATATTCCGTCTCAGCAGTAGATAAGGAAATGGAATTCTATTTTTTTACTTAACCAAGACACCAAATTCTTCTCCAAGAAGAAGGCACCACCACTAGTACTTCTCCTATCATTCACATCTCCTGCCCAGTCTACATCATAAAGGAACTCAAGGTAAGATCATCATCTTTAGGGTACCAAAGGCCAAAATCAACTGTCCCTTTCAAGTATCTAAAAATTATCTTTACAACAGTCACACGAGATTCCTTTGGATTAGCTTGATATCTAGCAACCATACATACAACATTCATGATGTCTGGTTTGGTCTGAGTCAAATAAAGCAATCCACTAATCATTGACCCGTATCTTGTCTGATTTTCCTTAGGAGAATCATCATTTTGTGTTAACTTGCATCTAGTTACCATGGGTGTACCAACAGGCTTTGAGTCTTCCATGCCAAACTTTTTCAGTACTTGTCTTACATATTTGGACTGAGATATAAAAATTCCATTATCTAACCAAGTGATTTGCAATCCCAGAAATAACTTCATCTCTCCAATCATAGACATTTCAAATTCACTTTTTGTTTCATCAACAAACTTCATACATAAATCATCATCACCTCTAAAAATGATATCATCAACAAAGACTTCAATAATCAACTCTTTATCATGATCCATCTTAAAATATAGATTATTGTTAGCAGTACCTTTATTGAATCCAAGCTTCAACAAGTATTTATCTAGTCTAGCATACTAGGCTCTAGGGGCTTGCTTGAGTCCATATAGAGCTTTGTTCAATCGGAAACCATATCTCCCTTATCAGTCAGTTGAAATCCATCTAGTTGTTCAACATATACTTCTTCTTCTAGCTCACCATTCATAAATGTTGACTTTACATCTAGTTGATAGACTTTATAGTTCTTAAAAGCAACATAAGCAATAAACAATATTAAAATTTTAATTATAACAACAGGGGCAAAAGTTTCTTCAAAATCAATACCTTCCATCTATGAGTACCCTTTACATATCGGTCTTTCTTTATTCCTAACTACTTCACCTTGTTCATTCAACTTATTCCGAAAGACCCATTTAGTTTCAATCACATTTTATGCTAATTTCTAAGAACAAGAATCCATGTATCATTTTTCTCTATCTGCATTAGTTCTTCCTTCATTGCTTCCATCCAATGTTCATATTTACATGATTTATTGACATTTTTGGGCTCAGTCTTGGAAATCAAATAGTACTCTTCTGCAATTCTTCTTCTAGTTTGCACACCTTTGTTCTTATCTCCTATAATATGATCTTTAGAATGATTTAGCTTTACATACCTCAGAACTTTAGGATTCTCTCGAACTTCTGGTTCTTCTGTTCTTTCTTCTGCACTTCCACTAGCCTCTCCTTCTAGACTCTCTTGATTCACCAGAACAATTTGAACTTGATTTTTTTTTTAGCATTCTTTCCTTTATCAGTACTATCATGTTGGTCATCTAAATCATATCCACAGTATCTGGATGACCTAGCAATGTTCTCATCAACTCTAACATTTTCACTTTCAACCATTTTTATCAATCTTCTATTATAGCACCGGTAGGCTTTGCTTTTAGTAGAGTAACCCAGAAAGATTCTTTCATCACTCCTAGTATCAAACTTTCCTATATCTTCATCTCTCTTGATATAACATCTACTTCCAAATATTTTGAAATATTTAACAGTAGGCTTATGACAAAACCATAGCTCATAAGGAGTCTTACTAGAATTACCATTGACATTTACTCAGTTAAGAGTGTACACAACAATAGTTATTGCTTCTCTCCAATAGATATGAAGCACATTTCCTTCCAACATCATAGTACTAGAAGCATCTAGAACTGTTCTATTCTTTCTCTCTATAACTCCATTCTGTTGAGGGGTCCATGGAGCAGATAATTGTCTCTTGATTCCATGCTCTTCACATAAATAATTGAACTCCCAGGAAGTGAACTCAACACCTCTGTCTGACCTTAAACATTTAATCTTCAAACCTATCTCATTCTCGGTCATAGATTTGAAAATTTTAAACTTCTCTAATGCTTCATGTTTTTCTCTCAAGAAATCAACCCATATCATCCTAGAGTAATCATCAATAAGCAACATAAAGTACCTTTCTCCTTGTAGACTTCTGATTCTAGAGGAACCACATAGATTAGTATGCACCAGCTCCAGTACTCCATTAGAATGATGGTGTTTGCTTCGAAAAGAAACTCCAGTATGCTTTCCCATCTGACATTCCTTGCATATGGTGTTAGTAGGCTTCACTAGCTTAGGGAGATCTCTTATTGCTTGAGTGGAGCTTATCTTGACAATGTTATCAAAATTCACATGACACAACCTCCTATGCTATAACCATATTTCATCAACTTGGGAAATTAAACAAATTTTACTAGCAACACTCATGTGAAAAATATTACCTCTTGTCTTTGTACCTGAAGTAATTGCATTCCTAGAACTTCCAAGTATCTTGCACTTTCCATCTTTGAATTGAAGATTATATCCCTTGTCGAACAATTGTCCAACACTTAACAAATTATGCTTTAAACATTCTACATAAACGACATCATCGGTATTATGTTTACCACCCAAATAAATAGTTCCTCTGCCATGAATCACACCAACATTGTTGTCTCCAAATCTTACAACACCACCGTCATATTTATCCAAGCTTATAAATTTTCTTTTGTCACCAGTCATATGATGTGAGCATATGCTATCAATCACCCACTCATCCTTTTCTTCAATTCTGGCTGCAAGAGCTTTCTCAACATTCTTATTACTAGCAGATTCAGTGGACACCAGACGATTTTCCTTGATATAAATGAATACCCATTCATCCTCATTTCCATTTTCTTTATCATATTCTTCATTTGTAACACCTTCTTCAGAATAATAACATTTCTTTTGAAATCTAGGCTTGTTAGGTTTGGACCTAGGAACTCTTTCAGAACATCTTGAAGCAAAATGACCTATCTTATTGCAAGAGAAACATTTAATAGGAAACTTTCCTTTATACTTACCTTGTCCTCTGGCTTCTCTTTTCACAATCGGTGCTTCTAGCTCTTCTACCTCTCTTTCTTCATCTTCAATCTATTTCATCTCATCTTCATACTTGAATGTATTTCTAGAACTTTCTCTCAGATCACATCTCTGTTTGTTTCTTCCAGATACAGTAGCTTTAAATGTAGATTTTGTCTTAGGGATAGATTCACCAAATTCACTCAACTCAAAGGCAGCAAGCTTACCAATCAACATATCTCTTGTCACATTTTTTACTGTCCTGAGCTCTTCAATAGCATGAGCTTTAGATTTGTAAGAGGTAGGAAATGATCTGAGCACTTTAGCTATAATCTCTTGTTCATCCAAGGTTCCACTGACACATCTAATACCCATCACAATTTCATTCACTCTTTGCATGAAAGTAGTAATATTCTCATTATCACTCATTTTCAATAATTCATATTTCCCTTTTAGAATTTGTAGCTTAGCAATCTTCACATTAGCATCACCTTCATACAAGGTTTCCAAATTTTTCCATATCTCATAAGCAGTCTTCAAATCCATAACATTCATCATCTCAGAATTAGTCAAAGCACTCAACAATGCTTCCTTAGCCCTGATATTGTATTCAACTTCTTTGATCTCATTAGGAGTAGAGGGACCATTCAGAGGAATAACATAGATGTTCTTTGTAATCTTCTAGAAGGGTTCATCAATGCTCTTCAAATGACACTCCATTCTAGCCTTCCACAAAGAGTAGTTTGTTCCATCAAATTTAGGACTATCCTTCTTGTATGATGCCATCTTGGATCACCTCAAGCTATTAAACTTTCTTCCGAGGAACCTTCTCTGATACCAATTGTTGGAAAAACAAGGATAGACAACTGAGAGGGGGGGGGGGGGTGATCAGTTGTCATAGAATATTCAAACTTATTAAACTTTACTCAAATTATTCTTAGATCTGATGAAAGAAAATTAAGCATAAACAATCACCACATTAGAAACATAAAGAACACCAAGATTTTATACGTGGAAACCCTGTTAGGGGAAAAACCATGTTGGAGGTTAATCCTCAAATTATACCCTATTAGAAGTATAAGATGAATACATGAGGAATGCACTTGCATTCAAGCACACTGCCTAGAGCTCATTACTCAAATACAAAGGAGGACACACTGTCTTACAAGAATATTCAGATTAAAACCATCTGAAGAATTTGAATTGAGAAAATAGCATCTGGTAATGCTTGATTACAATTTTGGTTAGGCACATGAACACTTCTTCACACTTCTTCACTCTTCTTCACACTTTTCTCTTCTTTCAAATGATCTGATCTTTATTCACACATAACATTCACATACTTTATATCACGCATGTCTCAAATGAGATAAACAATCACTCTTATATATCCGCTACATGGAATTACATCAACAACTTTGTCGGCCAAAAATAAAATGATACATGAATACAAATTGTCGGCCAATTCATAATCAACTCTTAATGCGCACCAACTGAAGTCGTCCACAACATAATGAAACCCTAAAATGATATCCTCAAATGCACCAAACATTCAAAAATTAATCCACGAGGATCCACAACACGTTACAACCACCATGTCGGCCAAGAACATGAGAAAACCAAACACGCAAAGGAAAAATCTTCGATCATGAGCACATTGATCAATGCAGACGTGCAACAAAGATAGAGCACAATCTAGAAACATCCACAAGCATCACGAATCATCAGAGAAGCATCCACAACAATTGAACTTACTAAAATCACATCAACTTCAATCAGCAAAGGAAAAATCTCCGATCATGAGCACACCAATCAACGCGAACGTGCAACAAAGATAGAGCACGATCTAGAAAAATCCATGAGCATCATGAATCATCAGAAAAGCATCCACAACAACTGAACTTGCTAGAATCACATCAATTTCAATCAGGAACACTAACTGAAGCCACATAAAAACTATCAAAACACAACTGTTCATCACACGATCAAATCTTCACGTGTATCTCTAAACCTTTCGGTGGATAAACTAGATACACTCAACAATAAACCCTTTAATCCACAAATTCTGAACACCAACATACTTAAATTTCCATCACACTAAACTTCACTGCTTCACATACAACCTTCAACATATTTATTATAATTTTCTTAATATCCTCGACATATGCAGCCTTAAAGACATCAATGCTAATAGTGTTGAAATCAATGAAAACCACATATCAGAAACACAACCACAACATCCAATACTTTCACACCTCCTCCCTATTCTTGAGAGCCTCATTTAAGTCTCTTGCTAAGTTGGATTCTTCCATTGAAGTGCTCTCCCTTTTTATCACAAATTTGAGGGAGTCACACCTTTTTATGTCAATAGTCACAACTCTTTATTATTACATTTGGATACTAATAATAATTCAATTTTAGATAAGTTTGAATTTGTTAGTGCCTCCCAACCCTAATAATTTTGACAGACAACATTAACATTTTTTTTTCATAATTTTTTTAAGCTTAAAGTAAACATCATGATGAGCTTTACATGAATTAGAAATTAAAGTAGGAAACCAAGTAGCTCAACCAAGCAAGACAGTAACTCAACTAGGAAAACAAGTAGCTCAAAGAGGAAAATAAGTAGCTAAAGCAATCAAGCAACCAACTCAAGCATATAGGCAAGTAGAACAAGCAATAAAGTAACAAATCAAGCACATAGGCAAGTAGCTCAAGCAAGAAAGCAAGTAGGTAAAGCAAGCAAGCAAGAAAGCAACTGGCTCAAACACACAGACAAGTAGCTCAAACACACAAGTAGCTCAAGCACCTAACCATGTAGCTCAAAACAACTAACCAACTTAAACAACTTGACATACAACATTTTTATCACTTTCATAGTTTTTAAAGCATAAGGTAATCATAAAAACAATGAAGAGCTCCCTCATACATCATAAATACATAGCGACTAACTCTTACATTCATCACATACATAATGACTGACACACACATATCCGTAATGCATCCCAAATAGAAAGAATATCGGTGCATTGCGCACTACAGCGTGGGTCCTATCCTTTCCTTTGGTATATATGAGCACACAATATACTTGAAGTCACAAAGTATATGCAAGATATACACATATTCACATAAATACATGTAGTCCAAAAAGTATACACATGAAATACACACACATATGGAGATACATTAACACATGCTAGCAAGAACATGCTTTGATGCCACTTGTAATGTCCCTTTTTGGGATAACTCTAAATATTTCCCAAATTATCAATTTCCCAAGCAAAGGAGCCCTAGAGGATACTTTGAATTGGTTAGGTCCCTACAAGTAAGTTAGAAATCCATTTGTAAAATAGCCTAATAATTAATATTGCACATTAGGCATTAGAATTAAGTATGAGTAAATATATATTAAGCACAATAACCAACATTTCCCATAATTGATCCTCCCCTCATATTACATCATGGTAGGAAGGTAAGATTGCAATGGTGGATATCATGCTTGAACTAGACCCAGAGGCAACACCCTTTAATCTAAAGACAGAACCCCTCCGACCCTCGTGGGATCATCATGTCTCATCCTCGGGTGGCGTATCTAGTGGAGACCAACCTAGACCCAAAAGCAGTACCTTGATTAATCAGGTAGTATCCCCTTGGCCCTCATGGGCTCATCATGTCCCACCCTCGAGTGGCGTATCTAGGTAGCTACATTACACAGATTCCCCCTCTTGTGATCCTACTTCCCTACCATGATGGAACATGGATATCATAATCTAAACTAACTATACATATGCATATAATTTTTTAATATACTATAATTAGAAATAAACAATAAACAATAAATATTAGACACTAATAATTGATAATGAACAATGATAAGAATGCACCTATGATTTTACCTTATAAATTCTATAATATAATTGAACTCAAACAATAATTATACCTATTCCTGCTATTATATAAATTCTTATTACAATTAGAGATAAGTAATGATAAATATACCTATCGTCTATTCTGGAATTAACATTGTAACATGTAATAGGAAATATACCTATGAATTCTACTTTATAAATTTTGATACAACAAAAAAAATCTATCATGTCTACGTTTTTACCTATTTATATTCTTAGCAAGTTACGATTTCATATATTCCGATATGTAGGTCGTGTTTCTCCTTGTAATTCCCGTTGCTTTCCTAATTGATGTATTTAGACTTGCACTGACCTCTTATTTATGGTCGTTGCTTGGCACGTGTCTTCTCATGAATGTGCCTGGTCTTAGTTTGGAACCGATTCACCATCAAGGGTCGGCTCTTTTGACCGATCCCTTAGTAATAGTGTTTGACTGTTTTTAATTGCTTGTGCTTAGGAATTCGATTTGATAGTATTTGTCTTTATTTTGATATTATTCATATGTTATAGTTTATATTTTAATTTTATCTTTCTCTTTCTATTTCTTTGTTATATATTTTCCTTTATTATGGTTTATGGCATCATATATATTTATTAGTTTATTTTATATGATTTTCATGTATTAGTATTATAGTTATATTTATATTTTTATTCTATAGGAGATAAATCGTGGTTAAATATAATTATAATATTATCTATAATTATAATTGTAATATTAATTATATTTATATATTATAATGATTATACTATTTAATAATTATAATTATAATATTATGTTTGATAATTATAATTATATTAATATATATTTTATTTATTCATTCGTATTTCAATGTTTAGTTATTTTTATATTTTGGTGTTCTATTTCAGGGACATGACAATCAAGAGAAGAAAAAACATGATTGTCATTATCTCCCAAGATTTTATTCTATTTCACTAAGCTAGCCTCACTCATAAGAGGGATAGTGAGAGAGGGATCAATGAAAACAACCAAATAGGGGAAATAAACTCATTTTTTGTATGCTTGTAACAAAAATCCCTCAAAATTTGCAATAAGATTTGAGAATAGAATATGAATTATGATAAAACGAGATTTTTACAATGAAAACATGATGTAAAAAATTGTCCTATATATCTGAAATGCAACAAATTTTCCCAAATTTGCAACAAATCAAGTAAAATGACACCTTTCTTGCACAAGTAATAACATTGTTTTAGAATTTCAAATCAGATATCTACTGGCAGGAACAAAAAGAAACTACAAAGACAAAAATATGTGTAGAATCTTCTTGAGACACCTTTATAAGGAAATGGTTGCTCAAGGGCGTTTGAGTCCTTGATTAGGGTTCAAAAAACTAATATATGATTTTTTAAGTTTAATGTTTCTTTTTCTAGTTGCAAACATGTTAAATAGATGATATTTTTCTAGATTTTGCTCAATTTGTAATGCAAAATACAAGTGTGAAACAAAGGTGCAAATTTTTTGACCAGTTTTGAAATTAAATTTTAGATCTAAAATGCAATAATTAACTGATTCTAAGATACCACAACTTGAAAATGATGTTTTTGATGCAATTTTGAAATCAAACAATGCAATGTTTCAATTTAAGGCAATGTGATTCCAATATAAATATGCAACAATAAAGGACAATTTTGAATGTAATTTTCAGATTTAATATGCAATAATTAACTAATTTGAAGATGCAAAATTTTGAGAATGCAAATTTGAAACAAAACAATGTAATCTTTTTTCACTTTTTTTTGACTTAAATGAAAGATGCAAATCTAAATGCAATTAAAAATTTCAAACTTTAACAACCTAATAAATGTAAATCATATCTAAAGATGATTGAAACCCTAATGCAATCTATGATGCATTATGTTATGCATTCTTTTTTTAATTTTTATGCTTTTATGATGCAAAAATGAAACCCTAAATGAGAAATGCAAATAATGCAATACAAAACCTAGATCTAGGGTTTGAAAAACTTCCAATTTCAGAAAGTTTATAGTGTTAACATGCTAGGTTCACCAAAATGTAACATAGAAAAAGGGATCCTAGGTCTTAAATTCAAAGAACCTAGGATCAATGGGCCTTTTTCCAAGTTTCATTAGGATATAGACCAACAAGGTGAATAGATTGACTTACAAACCTAAAGGTGAGCCAATCAAACCTGGATATACATATAATTGGTGGTTAGAATAGATTGGAAATATTTTGGAATGATTAACCTAATGATCGTATATGCCCTAATATTAAAATACAAGAACCTAACAATTGAAAAACAAAAAAAGTCAAGTTTCGACAAATCTGGAAGGCACAAATGACTATGTACCTGCCAAAAAAATTGGTTTTATTGTGCTTACAAGGACTAGGTCACCTAATGGCATCTGAGTATTTGTGGGGGTGTCTTGCTCAATTTTCTAGGTTCCTTGTTTTGCTTGTCCCACTGTCAAAATGTCGTAAATAAATTTTATAGGTGATTTTCCATGTCTTGACAAGGTTGATGACAACAATGGAAACAATGCAAAATGGATCTTCAAACTCTTTTCAATCCTCTTCAAACCTATAACTTAAACATTCACAAAGAGGGAAAATGTTGTGCCATATAGGGGCTTGCCTCAGTCATACCCCGTGTAAGTGTTCCCACTTCCACAATGGCAATGCCAATGATAAAACCTTAATGAAAATGAAGGAATGATGAAATCATAATGTGCTACAACTCACCACCCTTCAATGGTTGCCTTGAAGGAAAAAAGTTATACACATATTTTCAAGGATTTAGATCTTGATTGCTTGAATTTTTTGGAGACCTACAAAAAGATGTTAGCCTTCAAAAAATAATGACAACATGATAACATAAAATCACAAATGCTTTGACATTCTTGAATTGTTGCAATAAAGCTATGAAATGTTGCTCTTGACAATAATATTGCTCATGAAAATATCCTTCTTTCTCTCTTCTAGTTTCAATTGATGAAAAGACTAGGTATTTATAGGCATTTATTCAATTTCAAAAAAATAGATCCCAATAGCTAACATTTGCAAGCTCATTTTTGAATATTAAATTGCCTCCAAAAACATATTTAAAAATGGGTCTTGGCTAAAGGGGGACCTAGTCGCCCTTGGGTGAATGGGTCTTGGCCTAAATTTCTAAGACACTCACTATCAAGGGAAACATATGAATTGAATGCATTTATTCAATGCTTGGTGCTTATTGAAAAATGAGATAAATGGGCTCTATAATACATAATTTTAGGTCATTATGGGGTCAATTAGGCCCAATAATTTGGGTGGGGCTAAACATAATGTGAAATTGATAAGGTATCAAATTTTCTACACTACAATATTTATGCTATCATTTTCTTCAAAAGATTTATGTCTTATGGATTTTCCTAAGCCACAATACTTTCATTGTGTCCTTTCATAGAAACCCACACCTTGCTTGATATTTTTGACTTGTTTTGACAATGATTTGGTGTAGTGTCTCTTGCAATGGTTTTTTTTTAAATGTAGGGTAAAGTTAGGGTGAGGCTCACTTATTTTTTATTTTTCTATTCCTTAGGACCCACATTCCATCTATTGATGATGTTTTCCTCCTAAGATATCAACCTTCCTCTTTTATTTGTTCTTTGGTCCCACTTTCCACTTTCAAGAAACCATACAAAAATGGGACCAAAAAAATCCTTAAATGCATGAAATGTCTTACAATGTGTTGGCTTCCCCTACCATTGATATTATTTTCAGTAGATCATTAACTTATTGTGGCAAGCATAGATATATGAAACCATCCTATGCACATCATTACTCTCTTATACCATGTAATAATATTTTGTAGGATGCATACTCACATTGGTCATTTGACCAACCCACCAATTTTTATACTAATTTTTTACTAGCCTAAAACACTTGTGTGTTAGACATAGAAGTCGGTCATCTAGTAATTACATGATATTTTAAAATTTATCTTATATCAATTGTATGCTATTTTAAAATTTATCTTATATCACAAGAAATACACATTGGCACATAAGAGAATCCTAAGGTAACATTTTTTACCACATCACTGAAACCCTAGGAGAAGAAGGATTTTAAAAATTCTTGAAATTCAAAACACCAAATTTACTTGGTCTTACATAAACATTCATGGCCTAGATATCTCTTTGGTATTCCACCACTTGACAGCTTTTCCAAATGCACTATTGGCCAAAGTTGAGCTTTAGAAACTATTAGATGTTGGATTCATCTAGCCTATTGATTATCTATAATGGATATCCAATATTGTACCTATTTCTAAAATTAATAGGGGCATCAACATATGCACTGATTTCATAAATTTAAACAAGGCTTGTCTGAAAGATGATTTTCCATTACCTAAAATAGATATCATTGTAGACCTGACAACTAGACATGAAATTATTTTCTTAATGGATAGTTTTTTAAAGTTTAACCAGATACACATTGGAACTAAAGGTCAACACAAGACAACTTTCACGTGTCCTTAGGGAACATACTACTAGAAAATAATGCTCTTTGATCTAAAGAATTTTGGGGCAACATATCAAAGAGAAATGAAAGCAATATTTCATGACCTAATTTATAGCATCATGGAAGAACATGTAGATGAACTATTAGGAAAATCAATCACAAGAGAAGGTCATTTTGATGTTCTTGAGAAAATATTTGAGAGAATAGAAAAGTAATAAGTGAGGATAAACCCTAAGAAATATGCCTTTGGCATGACTTCAAGAAAACTATTAGGATACATTGTATCCCATAGAGGTATTGAAGTTGACCCAAAATATTGAAAGCAATAATTTAGATGCCTTTTTCAGCTAATCTTAAGTATCTATGTAGTCTCCATGGAAAGATCCAATCAATTTGGTGATTCATCACCCAACTAGCAGATACGTGCCATCCATTCTCTCATCTCCTACATAAAATTGTCACATTTAAATAAAATGAGAAATGTCAATGAGCCTTCCAACAATTGAAAGACTATCTTGCTTCACCATTAGTGTTGATGCTACCTATTTAAAAAACCTTTAATATTATATATATTTTCCATAATATTAGCACTATAGCTCTTCTTGCACAACATGATGATGTTGGGAAAGAGAAGTATATTACATCAACAAAAAATTGGTAGGATATGAGATTAACTACACGCCAATAGAATGAACCTTTGAGAATGATTGACAACTTCAAGAAATACTTCTCCAATATTTATTTTGAACAAATACAAGGATTTAACAACAAAACTACAAATGTTATGGCTACTATTAGATTTCTCTTAAATATTCCTCATAATAGTTAGTTATGTGAATTTTTGGTTGAGAAAATATTAGCTCCAACTTTCAATGTCCTAGATTCAAAACTCGTGTGTGAAATTGTTGGTCATGATTATCCATGGTATCAAAAAATTTATGCTTACCTACATGATAATATCCTTCCACCCAACCTAACTAACAAAAAAAGAAAAAATGCTCATCCACTATTCATCCCTTTTCATTATATTTGGTGATAAATTATACATAAGAAGTCTTGATGGCTCCCTTATTATATGTCTTAACTCAGAAGAAGCTAAAACTACCTTACATGAGGCTCATGAGGGTGTTTGTGGGACACATTATAGTGGTCCTACCCTTGCTAAGAAGCTATTAAAAATAAGATACTATTGGCCAATCATGGATTAGGATGCACAACATTTTTCTAAGAAATGACTTCAATATCAACAACGCAAATATTTTATTCATGCACTAGCACGAGTTATCGTTGATAACTAATCCTTGGCCCTTGTCACAAAAAGGACTCAACCTCATAGGTAAAATCCATCCCACCTCATAAAATATTCATAAATTCATTATCACTACCAATGAGTATTTTATGAAGTGGATAGAAACCATTCCATTAACCTACATCAATAACAAACAAATAGATAAGTTTATCCTCAATTACATTATTTTCTGGTATGGTGTTCCCCTTGCCATTTTCATAGATAATGGAAAACCATTCAAAAGCCAAGATTTTAGTATCCTTTTCAATCAATTCCATATCCAACACCACTTTTCCACTTCATATTACCCATAGGGAAATGAACAAGCTAAGGCTTCTAACAAAACCATATTGAAAATCCTTAAGAAAATAGTCAATGAATTTGGCTATGACTTGCATATTTAAATCAAACTACCTTATGGGCCTACCATACCATAACCTATACACCCATACGTGGCACTCCATATTTAATATTATTTATAATTGAATCCATTTTTCTTATCGAGTTTGAACTTCCATCCTTAAGGGTATCCTTGCAATATCTCATTGACAACGAGGAGTATGAAGTTTCTAGGCTACATGAGCTAGAGTTACTAGATGGAAGGAATTTTAATGCACTAAACCATTTACAATATTATCAAAATATCCTTCATCATAGTTACAAAAAGAGGATTGAAACTCAAATATTTGAAGTGGGGGACTTAGTATTGAAATAAAATTAAAAGAATCAACAAGACCAGGACAAGGGTAAATTTGAGCCTAACTAGCTAAGACCTTTTGTCATAAAAATGAGACATATTAGGATCCTACCAAATTACAAATCTTGAAGGTGAGATTCTAGAAGATCCTATTTTGTCTTGCACCCATACCCCATTTTTTTTGAAAAAGCAGGGACTCCCCTTCTTTTTCTTCTCCTTCTTCTCTTTGCTTTGCCTCTTCCCTTTCCCCCCTTTTTGTTTCCTTTTTGTTTCTTCCTTTTCCTCCTATTTCTTCCCCTTTGTTTTTTTATCTTTTTAAGTTTTAGGGCTTCCAAGGACATTCCTGACTCTCGATGCCAGAGGGTAATAGTGTCTTGTTGTCTTATTTTTCCCACTTATTAGTGAATTCAATTGTGCCTCTATGCATTTAATGAGCATTAATGCTTCGTTTAAGTGGCTTTAAAATTAAGGAAAAAATATTTAATCATCATTTCACTATTGTTGAGTTATGGTTTTACAAGATTTACAATTTCCTTGAGCCTTCCTTGCAATTTAAATCCGAATTCTTTGAAATTTTCTTGTTCTTGGCGCGTGATCATGTCATTGCATTGCATATTCCTACTTTTTTGGTGGTGTTGTGTATTTTCCTCTTCATTGTTCATGTTTAGTTCCTACACCCCTTCTTCCCACAACATTTCTAGGTAAGCTCAAGACCTTGGTGATTTTTCTTTGTATCTCTAGTTTCTATCTCATTTGATGCATAGTTGTGTCATTGTGTCAATTTGGATTGGTTGATTATCTTCTGTGTGCCTTTTTTTCGTGTTTTCTTCATTTTTCCCTCTTTTTATGGTTTTATTGTATTTTTTTGTGTGCTCATCCTATCAAGTCTTAGTTCCCCTTGGGTTCTCCAATTGAGGATGTTTATGAAATCTAGTGCCTCATCGGGTCCCGAGTTTCCTTTCTTAATGTTATCTTGGAAAGAGAGATAGCATGTTCCCAATAACCCCCTTTTAGGACTTAAGGATTTCATATTTTGGCTTAAATTGTCAGTCATCAAAATCAATAATATCTCTTAAGAGATTACTCAATAGACCTCAAGCCATATTCCTAACACCTAATGTCTAATAAATAATTCCTTTGAAATATTTTTGTTGAACACTTTGTATTTTTAGATGTCTGGTGTTAGGGATATCCTTTAGCATTTATCCTAAAGAATTCAAGGGTTAACTTGAACACCTGACTTTCGAAACCTGAAGATATTTTGTACTTTTGTTAGAACCTTTCCATTTTGTCAAAATTCAAAAGTATGTATCATATAACTTTAAAAGAAGGTTCAAAGAGTGAAAACAGTCTTCCCAACCTCTGATTCTCAAAGAAAATAGATGAAGCAAACACTTTGTATTTTTGAGTAGTGAGATGTCATCTTATCAATTATAGAAAGTAATCCTTAAAGATTAAGTGATGTCCCTGATACTTGACTCTCAATGGTAATTCATTTTTACTTCATGAAAAGGTAATCAGGTATTGGAAATTAGACATATGCGGCCTTTATAGTTAAAAGCTTAAAGGAATAAGAGATAAGTGTTACTTTTGAGCCCCAATCCCCGATCCCTGATGATAGTCCATTTATATTGCTACAAAAATTATCAGCTATTGGCTATCGAGTGTCTCTCCCAATAGTTGTGATGTAATAATAAATAAAGAATAAGCTACATTCTCAAACCCCAATATATGGAAATTTGGAATGATTTAAAATATCTTTTATAATAAGATGTTTGGGATAAGATTGGTTAGGATATCTATTATTTTTGGTAAGCAATAAGGAGTATTCTTGAGATCCAAACCCCAACAAAGAGAAAATTTGGTTAAGTAAGGATTTTAAGGCCTTACATTGTAATATAACATAAGATAGCATATATTTTGGGACCTATTGGGGTGTTGCTTTAAATTTTTTCAATTAAATTCTTCAAGGTTCTTATGGATGATATTTTAATGTGCAGGTAATATACAAGGAGAAGGAGCTAAAATGAAGTACCAATACAAATAGTACCACCCTCATCTAAGATATTATCTCCTTACTCAAATATTGGAGATACTGACTTGGGACATATAGACATGGATGAATTCCATCAAAGTATCAACAATGAAGAAGAAAGATTAGTCAAATCCACCCCTTTGGCTAAGTCTAGATTGGTGGAGGCACCTACCTTCCAAGTTTTACTGCAGTCTCTTGAGCTAGTGTTGACATGTGCTCAATATTATGACCATAAAAAAAGAAGGATATTAGGATCATCTAGAGAGGTAGTCCTTGACATAATACCATATATGATAGAGAGAGTATTCAGGATCCCTTCCATCCCCAAGTATGAATCTATTGACATGAAGAAAGTGGCTACTTTGTTTGAAAAATAATGTAGCTTATCTTAATGTTATCAACACTCAAATTTTACTTAAATAAAAGAAGTTGGCCCTCAAAATGGGAAAGGTACAACATATAAGTAAATTTTGGGAGGACATTAAGGATCAAATCATACTCTTGAGAAGATTTTATGGCTATCCACATGTTAGAAAATGTCATCTATCAACATGCTCTCAAAGATGCAACCCCATCCATCTAAAAATCCTCACAGCCTGTGATCAGGCACAATCACTCTAGATATCAATACTCCTAGTACCAAGGGGAGATCATCATATATACCTACTCCTCGCTTGAGATCCATATTTTCATCCTTGATGCCAAGATCATCATCAAGAAAAACACATTGTAAGGCCTCCCTCACTAGTGTTAATATCATATACCACTTGATCAACAACATCAATATCCTCAAGATCCTCCATTCATCCTTAAGGGTGATTGTAGCTTTCCTAGTAAGAAATATGAATGAAGACCTCTCACTTGCCACCTCTCTATGAGGGTGGTCATAAAATACTTGTGTACTCTAATCTTGGGCATGGAATTAATGTGATATATGATCCCACAACACTCACAAATATAACATCTAGATCGATTAGATGGTCAATCTTGTATAAAATAGTGGGATGTTTCTCTCTTGACATACTTGGGTTTAGAGAAACCTAAAAACATAGTGTGTACAACATTAGTTTGTCAAAAAATAGGAAACTATCCAAAATTCATAACTCTTTGTTTCAAATGTGAGCTTACAGTGACTTTTCCAGTTACTTGTGACCTCAAAAATCAAATGTGTCAAACTACCAAATCATTTGTCAGCTCTTTTACAAAATACTCACTTTAGAAAAATTAAAATGTGATCCATTTTTTCAAAGCATTGTGACAACCAAATCATATGTGAATTAAAAATTAAAAGTGTTGCACTTTTGCAAATGTGAGACAACAACATCAAATGTGTCACATCACACAACAAAATCATCACATTGAGTTTTAGATGCATCAATTAATGATTCAATTTTTTTGAATACCTAACTTTACCTAGTAATTAATGCATTCAAATTGACACCTAAAGACTAAAGGGTTGTAAACATATCACCTGAGATGCTTCGAATGGCCTCTAGTACTAACAAACTTGATCTCCACGATGAATTACATGTGGAACACTAGCCATCTTTGTAATAAATTCACGCTAAAATCTCTCTCAGAGCTCTCAAATCTCTAAACTAGGAGTGTACACATGAATAGAAAATGACACCCCAACCTATATATAGACAATCAAACCCTAGATTCCCCCCATCCCACCCACCCTTATCCCATTTTCATCATGACCTAACTTTCATGACCAGTTTCCTCACCACCCTAAGCTTGATTTTCATTTTCATCTTCACCAAACCTATCTCGTTTATCTATCATGATCTCCACCCAATTTTTTTTGAATGATCTCTCAAGGGGAAACCTACCATTCAAACATCATCCCTTCGTTTATTGGGGAATAATGAAGCATATTTTCACCAATTTTTTCCATATCAATAACATGTCTTTGAAACAACACAATAGGGTACATTGTCTCAAAGAGAGGCAAAATGTAGACACCTAAAAATTTCTAACACATTCTCCATATTCATCATTTCTTGTCATCATCACTCATCACCCCTTTCACCACAATTAATCAAATAATTTTCAACTATTTGATTAAACTAACCCATTTCCCATATTAATTAAATAATTTTTAATTAATTAATTAATTAACTATTTTCCCCCATCCACTTTAATTAAATAAGTTTTAATTATTTAATCAATTTCCAATTATCTTCTTATCCACATAATTAAATAATTATTTTAAATTATTTAATTAAATATCATGCATTCTTCTCATCCACATAATTAAATAATTATTTAATTAGCTAATTATTCCTCCAAAATTAAATAATTTTTCATTTAGTTTGCACATTCCTCTAAAAATAAATTTATTCTAATATCCAATTCTATCTTTATTCTTCTAAACCCTAAATTTAGAAACCACACTAAATTTAGTGATCATTCTTAAAAAAGAGTTCCCCTAAATTTAGTGACCTTTGCTAAATTTAGTGAGTGAATTGAACTTCACTCCACTCCATCTCCCCATGAAACATCATGCATGATCCTCCTAGTATCTCATCAATAATCATCCGTCGATCTCATTTCACATCTCACACCATTGATCTCATGTCCCTAAAAACCTATAAATAAAACATCCTTTGATCATTCAATCCATTCTCGAATTTGCAACCAAAGGATACTCATTTTCATCATGCTTTTTATTAACAAGGCTATGCTAAGGTTATGATCAATCCACATATCAATTTAAAACAACATAATTCTTATACTTTATCATGGAGTAAGGCTAATAATTTTTGGTGGAGGTAAAGTAGATTAGATTACATTTAGTTTACACTCTTATTTGATTAGTTTTATTTGAATATTGCACATGCTTCATTGGTAATAGGCATATTTGATAATTGAATTAGGGTTTTTGAACTGATTTCTTATTTGCATTGAATTTATTGATCATTCAACATATTCCTATTCATAATCAACTTTGGAGAACTAGTTTAAGTCTATTAACTATTGATTTAGAGAATATCTTATAGACTATTTCTCATAAATTGATATGCTTGAAGTTCAATATAGAAGATGCATCCATTTTTTAGGAACCAAATCAATACAAATAGAGTTTAGTTTCCCTATAAGTTTACCTGATCTATAAAAATCTCTCACCACCATAATGATACCCTCTGAGATAATTTCCCAAAAATATTGGAAGAAGGAAGGAGAAACCCATTGGGTCCAAGGGCTTTATAAGAACAAAAGGAAAAAAACAATAGATTTAACCTCTTCTAAGGTTATTAACTTCTCAAAATCCATAATGTTTTAATCATTCAAGATTTGGGGGATAACATCTATAATTTCCTCCAGGCTGGGCATATCCTGGTTGTAATCAACCAGAGTTTCCTTAAAGTAAGAAACAAAAACGTCAATAATATATTCTTCTTTTGAGAGACTAGCACCATTTTGGAGAGTCAAAGTTTTGGTAGAATTTGTACTCCTATGCTTTGAAGTGGACTTGTGGAGAAACTTTTTATTTTTGTCTCCTTCAGTAAGCCATTGGATTTTGGACTTCTATTTGTAGAAGATATACTTATTTTTCACAAGGATGTACTAATTAGTCCTCAAGCCTCTTTTATTTACTATAATTTTCCATATCAGTCAATCCTTTCTTCATTTCATCTTGAACTTACTTTAGATCTTTTATCAATTTTTTTTTTTTTGTGAAAGATATTTACAAAGCATGACCTATTCCAACCTTTAACTTTTTCTTTGATACTCTAGCTTTTTGGTTAGGTGAAGCATATGGGTACCATTACAAGGGGTATTCCATAATTATTCCACAAGGCTTATAAAATCAAGATGAGAGGCCCACATAATTTCATACCTAAAAAGATAAGGGCCTTTTGACACAACATCATTCCACTTAAGTAGAATAACATTATTATCAAAACTATTCCTTGGTAGGGCTAAAAGAGAAAGTGTAGGTAAGCTATTCCATCTATTGGAGATAATAAATCTATCCAAATTGACTTGGATTATATTTTTACCTTTCCTTTCTTGAACACACATAGAGACTAAGAGGGGGGGGTTAATCAGTCTACTCAAAAACTTAAACCCTTGTAAATCTTGAATTCCTCAAGACAATTTAAACTTCAAACCCTTAAGTAGATTAGCAACAACTTAAACCCTCAACAACTACAAAAATGAAATATATAAAAATTATAACTCTAACCAGATTAACAAAAATGATAAAAGAGACAAGAATGCAAATCCATAAGATTAAACCAGATTTATGTAGAAAACCCAATGAGGGAAAAACCACAATGAGAATTAAATCACAATATAAAGGCTCATTGCCAAAAAGGAATTGCAAACTAAGGTGCACTAACTTGGAGCAAGATACAAAGGACTTGATAAGCTAAAGATAACAAAAATTTAGGGTCAAGATACAAGGACCTCTTGAGATTTTCTATCTTAGAGTAGGATACAAAATGATTTAGAGAAGTTTCAATATTTGTCAACAATTCACTCTACTAACTAAAACATTAAGGCACATTTGATCTTTCTTCTTCACACTATAGCACTAAATCTACTTGATATTCAATGTATTCCAAATTCACACTTCTTCACACTTGTTTATACTTCCATACTTCTTGCATCCGAAATGATCTTGCATTTATATCTAGCACAACTCTTTAAAACTTCAATTAGGTCGACCAAGAAGAAGATAAACAATAAATTCAATAAGTTAGCCACAAAAACATAATGCGATTCTATCTTGAGGATAGAGAGGACTAAAAAAAATCTTATTATATCTTCCAATGTGATCCAAAGTAATTCACACACTGATGCACATCAATCTAAGTCAATATCAAGGAAATGTGTAGATGAAACTTGAAGCACATAACCTATTGGCCTAAAAACACACTTCTAATTGAATTGAATCAACGTGGTTCTAACAAAGATAGGTCAAGACCCAAAAATATCTTAACACATATTCAATTTCTAGCACACACCCCCAAGCACACATCACAAGAAAAGGAACAAGCCCTATCAACCAGATATCCACAAATAACCCAAAAAACCAACTCAAGACATAATGCAACACCAAAGAGTCCAATCAACAACATGGAGATTACATGGGAATGTTCGATGAACATCCAACAACACTTCCAAAAAATTCTTTCATATTTTCATGCCACTAGCAACCACCGTAAACCAATCAAGAACAAGATACTTCATCCCAAAAGCATAAAAAAACATAGTCATGAGATATAACATTAAGAGATCAATTTATAGACCACCTCAACACATGAAATTGGAACTAATACACTTCAAAAAAATTGAGAACACATTCACCAATCCATAGGATTAGAGACATCAATGTGAAGAAATGTAGAGCATTTTCCAAACCAATCCAAACACCCAAAAACACTCCCAAACTTCTACAATTCAAAAAAATCTCCTCGAAAAAACTAGTGACTTGAAAAGATAGGAGTGAAAAATCCACAAAATACTAACTTTGAATCCCAAATCGCAATACCATATCTCCAAAAATGGAGGAATGCATAGAATTCTCCCAAACAAACCTCAATGCAACTTCTAGGAACATAACCTTTCAAAAACTTGTAGAGACCATAACTTTCTTTCAGCAACACATGCTTCATCAAGAACATCAGGAGAGAGCATGAGACATACTATATACCTTCAAAAAAATCTCTCCACCATCATCAATACTTCTAAGCCTCATCTTAATATATCATCATCAACTCATCTGACAACAACTATGCACTATACAAGTTTTTTGTTATATAGAATACAACATGACATTCAACTATGAACTTTAGCAACTCTTCTTTGATAATCATCATACAAGGAAAGAAATCCAGCCATGAACTTCAACAAACCTACTAGATATTTTCAACAATGACAACCAATGCCATTAATCTCCCCTACATATCAAGTGCTAACAATAAGACATCCACAAACAGTTCACTAAGTGTTGTCATCAACCACTTGCAATAAAATATCAAACATATATAGCAATATCACCAAGTGTTGACATCAATGACAACCAACAGTTAGTGTTTACATCATTTAAAACAACTGCCAAAAATCTACAACTTTGGAATTGATGGCAACACACCTGCTCATTCTCCCCCTTTGACATTAAGGACAAAGGGCAACAAACACCTGCATATATAAGGAAACAACATATTCTCTGAATTCAGGACAAAGGGTCAAAGATATTCAATTGAAACAACATAGACTCCCCCTTTGACAAAAATCACTTCTTTTGTTCAACACTTCAAGCTCCCACTTACTAATAGCTCCAACTGAGTGATAGCATACATCAATCTAGGAGAAAAGGATATGATAGGAATTTATACCCCTAGAAAGATGCACCATATATGCATCTAGTTAGAACAAGGAGAGGAAATGACCCCTAAATTCTTTTGAAGATACTCAAAAGTATCCTTTAAAAGTTCCTTAGGGGTGATCCCACAATAGTGGTTTACACTTTTTGGGACATCTTGATTTTTGCTGAAATCACATATTTTTAGAAAATATAATGATTTAAGCCTTGAAAAGTTCTATTTAAAGGATTCCAATTGAAGAGGGTTTTATCAAACCACCTTAGATGAAACCCCCTTGGATAAACCCTGCTAGTTTTAAACCATACCTATAACGAAGTCTCATTTACACCTATCAAAATGTTAATAAAAAACCACTTTTGATTTACCTTTTGGGGGATCAAACTAATTCATTTAAAATTTAGTTTTTGTAAGTATGTATTCCTTATTATAAGCTTCCCAAAAAGTATAATTTTAAATATATTTAATTTTATTATTATATTTATTTTTTATTTCTTGTGAATGTAGGTTTTTCACTAAAAATCAAGCTCTCTATTCTGTACATGTGGAAAAATAGTAGATTATCAAAAAAAAATCTAAAAAAAATGTTCGTGCTAGGTATTGATTTCCTTGATCCAATAAAAAAAAAATTGAATTTCGATACATACAAAAAAGGTTATGTTGTTTACGGTCTACCTATGTCTAAATTGTAATTGGTTTGACTTCAAAACTTCATTAAGAAAAAAATATTCAATAAAACACTATGAAACCAAATGAACATGCTAGATATCGTAATTACAAAGCTAAATTAAAAAAAGGAATTTTATCCTTCATAGAAAAAAAGTTATGTTGTTTACAGTGATCATCACTCTTTAAAAATGGTGTTTATTGTTAAAAACTAGTTTTCGAAGGAGATGGAAAAATAAATGCAATATAATTCAAAATATATATATATATATATTTAGAATCTATAGACAAAATTTGAAAAATCACTAGTTCACATCATTTTCAAATTCCTCATGGTTTAGTAGCTATAGGTGCCCGAAAGTGAAGATTTAGTTAAAAAATATCTGTTGAATATCTAGTTTGGTCAAAAATTATAAACTAATATTGTGGGATCACCCTTAGTGAAGATATCTATAATTTGATCCTTGGTAGGCACATATTCCATTCTAACTTCATGCTGTCCAACCTTCTCTCTCAAAAAGTGATACTGGATAGAGATGTGTTTAGTCCTTGAATGCATTACTGGATTCTTGGAAATATTAATTACACTTGTATTGTCACACAATATAGGAATAGGCTCATCATAAACCACCTTCACATCCTTCAAAGTCCTCTTCATACAAAACACTTGGGTTCAATAAGATGCTGCAACAAAGTATTCAACCTCTTTTGTGGATAAAGATACCATGTCTTTGTTTTTACTGGATCAAGAGACCAATTTGTATCCCAAAAAGAATGTACTTCCACTTGTACTTATCTAATCATCCACACAACCTTCCTAGTTAGCATCAGTATAGGAAATTAGAGAAGATTTATTATCCTTTTTATACCACATGCCATAATCTAGAGTTCCTTTCAAATATTTAAATATTATTTTCATATCCTTTTCATGAGATTGCTTAGGCCTGGCTTGAAATATAGCAAAAAAATATACCACATGCATAGTATTAGGTATAAAAGCAGTTAATTATAGTAAATCTCCAATAATAGACCTATACAGAGTCTAATCAACTTCCAGAGACTCGTCAGATTTTCTCAAGTGACAACCAGTCACCATAGGAGTACCCACTAGTTTCGAATCTTCCATGCCAAAATTCTGCAACATTTATTTTGCATACTTAGCCTAAGAGATAAATATACCATCATCTTGCTGAATAATTTGAAGCCCAAGGAAGAAAGAAAACTCGCCAATCATTGAAATCTCAAATTCCTTCTACATCTCCTCTGCAAAAATTTTGCACATATCATCATCACCACCAAAGATGATATCATCAACATATACAACCACAATCAAAAACTTATCTTCCTGAACCTTAATGTAAAAATTATTATCAAGTTTCTTGAATTCTTGTTGAAGTAGGTATTTATCCAATCTAGCATACCAAGCCTTGGAAGCTTGCTTGAGACCATACAAATCCTTCTTGAGTTTGAAAATCATGCCTAGATCTTCTGATAATAGGAAACCATCTAGTTGCTCAATGTATAACTCTTCCTCTAGATCACCATTCAAAGAAGATGACTTAACATCCATTTGATATACTTTGAAGTTCTTATGAAAACCAAAGCAAGAAACATCCTTATTACTTCTATTCTATCTACCAGAGAAAAAGTCTCCTCAAAATCAATACCTTGAACTTGTGAATAGCCCTTGCAAACCAATCTAGCTTTATTCCTTACAATTTCACCATCTTCATCCAGTTTGTTCCCAAACACCCACTTAGTTCTATAGATAGGGTTTTGAATTCGAGGAATATGCATGAATCAATAATAGCAACCATAAAACTATCTAATCCAATCAATAATGATCCTAATCCAACGATGAAGCACAAATGGACATAGAAATCATAAATAATAAAGCAATACAACCTCAATCTCTATGTCATAATTGAATCACCTCTAATGCTCTTCTCCATTTTTCTTTATTTGTTCTCAGATATGTAGTATGCAATATACTCAATAAGCTTGATGTTGACAATTGATAGCTTGATCTCTTGATAGAAAAACTTCAAAGATTGTGGTTAACTTTGAAATGAAGATGATGACCTATTTTATAGAAATCCCAATTCAAATGAAGGGCTAGGATTAGATGATGAGGTATCATGATCAATGGATGAATTTGATTGAGACAAGGTTAAGGATGAATGGACTAAAACTCAAGAAAGTAGTTGAGATTTAGGGCTTAGCTAAGAATAAATTCTTATTAAATAATGATAATTATTTAATTTAAAGGAGGGAAAAATGAATAATTAAATAATTAAAAACTAATTATGTAATTATAGAAGAAATGTGGAGTGTTAAATATTAAATAATTAAAAATAATTATTTAATTATGAAAGAGGGAAATGATAAATACATAATTAAATAAATAAAATTTATTTAATTATGGAGAGAAAAGGCTAATGAATAATTAAATAATTAAAAACAATTATTTAATTATAGAGGAAAATGAAAATAAATAATTAAATAAATAAAATTTATTTAATTATGAGAGGAAAAGAGGTTGTTAGTGATGTAATTTAAATAAAATTGATATTTATTTAAATTAATCAAAAGAAGAATATGATAAAGTGAATTAATTAAATAATTAAGAGTTATTATTAATAGAGGAAAATGACATTAGAGAACAATTAAAAATGACATTAGAGAACAATTAAATAATTAAAATTATTTAATTATGTAAGGAAGAAGGCGAATCAGTGATAAAATGTTGCTTGCAAGCTCGGGATATTTTTCAGTGTCTACATTTTGCCCCTCTTTGACATAATGTGATTTTGAGAATTGTGTCAAAGAACAATCAAGAAAATTCATCCAAGGATATGCCCCAGTTTTTCCTAGTAGATGTAGGATAGGATGATGCCCCCTCGAAAAAATTGACAAGTTTTCAAAAAATTTAACAAATTTACTGATAAGCTAATTCGATAGGCACAAATGCATTGGCGATAAAAAAACTAGGCCTAAAAGTTGATCCAGGGTTTGATATTTAGGTTCAAAGGAAAAAATTGACGCATCTAGTTATGAAGGTGAGGGGCCCATTAGGTCAAATGAGGTTATATATATGCCCTAGGGGGGTGAAAATAGGTCAAAAATAGGTCATTTGTGCACTTTTTCTATAGGAGATTAGGAGCTCTGGGTTAGGATTTTCTACGAAGCTACTATCAAAATTTTTCCTATACTAGTCTCTACATAATGCAAGTATCGAGTATGGACATATGAACATGAGGAGGGCTCAAGTGTGGTGGTATGTATCCAACCCTTGATTTGTGATTTTTTCATTTTTGCATAGATTTTGTGGTGTGATGCATATGAAGGATGGTGCGATGCAACTGTCAAAGTGCAATATAATTGAATAAAAAATGACACAAGTACAAAATGGGACCGCCATTGATAGTGTGATGCATGTGAAGGACACAATGAAACATTTGACTGATGGACTAATTTAGGCAGTTTTTGACAAATTTTTAAATATGCAATTTAGGTCATATAGGATAATTTAGATGTTGCGATTTAGAATCAAAGAAGGAGTAGCAAACATTCGCGAAGGACTCAGAGTAGTGTCAGGGTATCATAGTGACAAATATTGGGTCCCTATGATAGGTGATTAGGGTCAGGAGAGGAGGGTAGCACAATCTAGGCTTGTTTTGTTTTCATATGCATTCAAACACTTATAATTTTGATCGATCCTATGAGCTCCATTGTTTAGATACATCATGACATTATATTGTGACACCATTTTTTGATATATATATGCGAGATGCATGATTTTGGCGGTGACTGTATGATGTTTATGATTCTATATGCATACTTCTATGTGATGGATTTATGATGCAATGCTATGATTGTGCATTGTTCCTATATGATGTGGATTATGAATTATGATGCGATGTGGATATTTGATGTATGGTTTATGCTTATACATGCTTATGATATATGGATGGATGCACATGATTATTCACTATGCTTATGTATGTTATGATGTATGGATTGACACTTATATTCTTATGACATGTTTCTTATGTGATGCTTATGTGGATGATGGTTCTATATGATGCAATGCTATGGATATTTTTTTTTATATTTTAGAATGCAATATGGATGACTTTACATGCATATGATAATGATATTTATAATTTCTTAACATGATTATGGATGTAGGATAGTACTAATGCATTTATTTTGTGTGTCATAGTACACCATCAAGATGACTGGAGGGATGGACAAAAGGAATGTTAGTGCGGAAAGAAAGAGCGAGCAAATAAGGAAATGGAAGAATGAAATGGATGAATTGGGACTTGCTATCTTGAGATCTTGCTAATAAATGATCAAGCTCTTATTTTATTGCATAATTATCATCATAGAAACTATTATGATAATGGATGACGAACACCAAGGTATGACATATACCAAGGTGTGATATGTTATCCCTTGCAAAAAATAGACACGTGACAGGCAAGGAATTCCATGACACAAACTAGGAACCTAGAGCCTTGTCTGAACATCTGAGGAAGTAACCACAAAGCATATTGATCCTAATACAAGAAAGCATTTGATTTGAGATTTAGATTGCATAGGATGTTTTGATCATGCCAAATAGAAATTTGAACACATACAAGGAACCAAGTTTCCCCAGTCATATTGCCAACACAAATCGTAAATAGAAATCAAAGAGAAAATAGGTCATGATCTATCATCGCTCCTCTAAATCCTTCTTGGGACATTCTCAAGGGGAATAGTAACATGATCAAAGATAAATCAATAAAAATATAAAATAAATAGACCAACAAAGTCAACAACCATTTAGAGCATTTTCCAATAAGTGTTTGTATGATCAAATTCTGGATAATGATAACATCTGGTTTTAGGAATGGTGCACCTCGTATAATACCAATGATAGATTGAGTCTAGTCTCGAGAGTGCGACATCTTGTATAAGACAATTTGACAAGATTGATGGAAAAATTCTAGTTTTAGGAATGAAGAATGTCGTATAAGACCAATGACAGATTGAGTCTGGTTTTGATGATGTGAAATCCTATATAATACTATTTTATTGTTTGACCACTTCGATTGTTTAAAATATTTGACAAGTTGATTATTTGATAGTCTAATGGTTGAAGGATTTTTGGATGGTTTTCTTATTTTTTGATGATTTTGATAAGCTCAACTCTCTTGTTTGATTGTTGTTTGTGTTTGTGTTAAAATGTCAACCTTAACAAGGGACAATTTTATTATGATATATGGATAAGGACCATATTATGGCAAACCCTAAGGGACTAACCTAATGCCTCGAGGGCTTATCGATGATGGAATTTCCTACATAAAGCACATAGGAAATGTAGTTCAACTTGAATTTGACCATGGATAGTTTATTATGAGCTACAAATGTAGATGGATTGACAACCTATTATGACCAAACCTAAAGGACTGACCTAAGCCTTGAGGCTCATTGATGATGGTGTTGCCTACAAAAATTTGTAGAGGCAACGTAGTTCACGTAGTTTGATTGCTTGGACTGACATTGACTCTAACTCTATTTTTGGAGTTTTTAATGTTTTCCATTTCTTTTGGATTTTGATGTTTTCTGATTTTTTTGGCTTTTGATGTTTTTTTATTTTTTTGGATTTTGATGTTTTAAATGCTAATACCATGTCCTAGATCCCATTTGAAACCCAAGTCGAAGAATTTCCCCTAGTTAGGTATAAGACCAACTTATTATGGGCAAAGGGATGGATGGAATTTAGTATAGACGGAAATGAAAGGTGAAGGATGCTAAATATCAACCATTCTTAGGCCATGAGAAGGATGACCAAGCTTTATTATGGAAAAAATGATATGGGCAAAGGATGGGTGAAAGTGGGAAAAGTAGATAGAATGATAGTAGATGATAGAGCAAAGACTGACTACACATGGTGCTTGTTTGCTAGGTTTTCACCATGGTACTTTCCCAAAGTGCCATCGAAGTGGTTTTCACTATTGGATAGATTATTTCTCTTTACTATTTTCTCTCTTCTTTTTTTATTTTCCAAATTTTCTAATTTTTTGGTGTCACCAAGACACTTGTTTGCCAGGTTTTCATTAGGGTGACATTTTTTTTTTTTGGTTTTTGTTTTTTTCTTGATTTTTTATGGGATTTTATGAAATCTAGGTATAGTACCTATGAAGGTGCATACTATTGATAGGATGTGGGAATGGTTCACCTTTGGGAGTAGAAATATGATAAGCACTAGATCCATATGATGTAAAAACCTAACCAATTAGGCTCAAACTTCTTTAGTTTCTCTCTATTTAATTTTTTTGGATTTTCTTTCAAGACTAGGTCACAAATGTCAAAATGTCTAACTTAGACCTTCTTATTATAGCTAGGATGAAGACGGTTTTGATATGCTTGTAAATGGACTAATGCATTTTGTCAATTCTCATCCAATAGCTCTAGCTCATGAAAATGGGATATACGATATTCTTCCTTGTTAATAAGCTATTGCATATATACTCTCAAGGATGGTAACTTGACCTCAATGAGAAGAAAGGCTTCATATCCAAAAATGAGGGAATATGGTGTGTCTCTTGTGGGAGTGCGGATGCTAGTATAATAGGCCCATAATGTAGGATTGAGTTGGATGTGCAATCATGACCAACATCATTGATAGTTTTCTTTAAGATTTTGGGAATAGTTTTGTTAGACACCTCAGCTTGACTATTGCCTTGGGGGTAGTATGGAGTGGTGAAATGATGTTGGATATGGAATATCTTGTATAGTTCACATACATCCTAATTTTTGAAGGGAAAACCATTATCCATGATGATGTATTGGATCACACCATACTAGAATATGGTGTAATTAAGGATGAACTTGGATATTTGTTTACTGGTGATGTAGGTCATTAGGATAGCTTCAATCCATTTAGTAAAGTATTCAGTTGCAACGAGGATAAACTTGTGACCATTGGTGAAGGTAGGGTGGATCTTTCCCATGAGGTCGAGTCCCCACTAAGAGAATGGCCATGGTGATGTAACTAGATGAAGCTCTTGAGTAGGTGTGTGCACAAGATCTCCATCAATATGACATTAGCGATGTTTCTTGAAAAAGTGATAGGCATCACTTTCCATACAGGGCCAATAGTATCCCATTCGCATGAGCTTCTTAGTTAAGGTAGGACTAGTAGAATGAGCTCTACATATATCATTGTATACCTCTTGTAAACCCATTTGTGCTTCATCTAAACCGAGACATCCTAGGAGGGTGCTATCTAGGCTACATTGATAAAGGGTATCATCGATGATGACATATTTAGACACTTGTCGAATAAAGGTCTTACATTGGTTAGAGGACAGGTCGAGAGGGATAATTTGGTCATGTAGGTTATTATAAGTCTTTGTACCAAGGTGAATCAGGATCAAAAAGTTCACACACAAGTTCATATTCAAGGACATCAAATGTAAGGACCAACAATTGTTCCACCAAGAAATCATACTGTGACACATTATTAGGTATATCCAAAAGAGATCCAATAGTTTCCATTGCATCAAATACTTTGTTCTAGATTCTTGGGATCTACTCAAAGGTGATGACATCAAAGTAAAACTTATTTTGTATCATAGTAATCATTGACTTGACAGATTACTAGTAGGGAGTCACCATAGACTTGAAGATTCTTGATTTTCCATTTGATAGCCATACAAAGTCCTATTAGCAATGCTTCATACTAAACCATGTTATTTATGCACAAAAATGATATCTTATATGAGTTTGGTATTGAGTCTCCTTGAGGTGTAACAAAGAGGATACTGGGTCCTAAACCATGATTTTTATGACCCATTTAAAAGTACAATTTCCATGTCAAGAAGTCTCTATTGTGAAGATGGATTCATCAAGAAAATTTGACACTAGAGGATGATCCACTGTCATTGGTGAATCTATGAGTTGATCAGCTATTAATTGTCCTTTCATTTCCTTATGATCAAAATACTCTATGTCATAGTCACTCAAGAGCATAACCCACTTTGCTAACTGACCTGTCAAAGTTGCTCTATTGAGTAGATATTTCAAAGGATCGATCTTATCTATCAATTTTATTTGATGATTCAACATATAATATCAAATATTTTGTGTGGAAAAAACAATAACAAGGAATTCTTGTTCAATGGGACTGTAAATAAGCTCATACCCTACAAGAGTACAACTAATATAATAGATATCTCATTTCCTTCCATCATTGTCATTCCGCATTAACAATGCCCCCAATGTTGACGCGGTTATTGATATATATAATATTAAGTGTCTACCATCAATGGGAGGCATGAGTACTGGTGGTGTCAATAGATAATCCTTTATTTGTTGAAATTATTCCTAACAAAATTCAGTCCATATGAATGGTACTCCTTTGCATAGAAAATATTGAAATGGATGACACTTATCTGCTAATTGAGCAATGAATCTTCGAATAAACTATAACCTCCCTTGTAGAGTTCATAAATGAAATGTTTGTTGGTGGAGGCATTTCCATGATAGCTTTAACTTTTGTAGGATCAAATTCAATACCTCTATGAGAGATAATATATCCTAGGATTTTTCCTAATTGGACTCCAAAAACACACTTCTTCAGATTTAGCCTAACTTTATATTCTTCCAACCTTATGAAAATCTTGTCCAATACTGCTAGATGACTATCTCTTGAAAGGATTTTTCTAGTAAGTCATCAATATAATCTTCCATAAATGTATGCATGTAGCCATGACTCTTTGATACATTTCTCCAACATTCTTAAGACTAAATGACAACATTTCAACAAAAGGTACCCTAAGCACAGGTAAAAGCTATTTTATGTTGATCCTTAGGGGTGATTCTGATATGATTGTATCCTTAAAAATAATCCATATGTTATAACCTCTCATATCTCATTGTAAGGTCTACTATGATGTTAATCTTAGGCAATGAGGAGTGATTTTCTAGAAAGCTTTGATTAGATCTTTGAAATCTATGTATACTTTGATTCCACCAGTTCATTTGGTGATGGGGAATAGATTTGATATTCACTTTGCATAGCCTATAGGAAAAATGAAACCAACATCCAAAAGTTTCTTCAATTCTTCTTTCACTAAGAGCGCAATTTGTGGGTGCATTTTTCTCAATTTTTGTTTGACTAGTTTAGCATTTGGAACCAATGGAAAATGATGTAGAATAAATTCAAGCTCCAACCCAGGAATATTGGAATATGACCATGCAAAATTGATTTTTCTCTTAGAGAAAAAAGTAGTGAACTTTAGTTTTTCTTTGGTAGTCAAAGACGCTGAATGATTTTAGGATTATCTTTTGTACCAAGATTGGCTTCTTTTGATTTTTTGACAAGCAATGGTGATCTCTATTGATTTATGGGGATACTATCCAACCCTTCATATTTAGGTGCCTCAAAGAGGTTTTCACCTTTGGATACGTCCTTTATTTTTACTTTTTATTAGTCTAGAGGTGCCTTTCGATTTTCACCTAGAGGCCTATTCTTTTTATTTTTCTCATTTTTGTGACAGGAGGGTGGGGCATACTCTCCAAAGTATGTTGCATCATCAAGCTCTATAATGAAACCAACTTTATTATCCCCACTTGGTATCCCTTCTCAAAGTCCCATGAACTCAGCTATTGCTTCGTCATTCTTGAATGTGTGTGAACTTCGTGGTCCTTATTGATCCTAATCTATTAGTTTTGGGTAGACAAGGGGTAAGTCATCATAGATATTATTTAGGCTCAATGAATAAGTAGATATGGTAATAACAAAGGTATCATAAAGATCCCAAAAGGTTTTGATCCATGCACGAACACTCATAAGTTTGGTTTGGGGGGAGGATAGATCAAGCTCAGTGAACATTTCGGCTAGGTCATAATCACTAGTTGAGTAGGAATCCCACTTCCATTCATTGGAGTCAATTTTGGTATGGTATTTCTTAGATGTCTTGATTCCATTTTAAGTGCAAACATTTTCACTCGAGGGAAACTTAGTACAAGGACACGCCTTTAGTGGTACATACCCTAACCTAGTGTTATTTGGTAACGAAGGAGGCAATATTGGTTTTGTCATTCCATGTTTGTTCAAGCCAAGACCACTATGTCCATCATAACCTTGTTTCTTCATGATCTTGAACCATTTTGAATATCACTCAACTGGTAATTGCTTACACTTAGTATCCTCTTCATCTTTGTAAATCCATGTATAAATATCCTCACCTAAATATTCATCGCTTAACTCACCCCACCTAGTGAATATGGTAGGGGGATTGTGAATTATGACTTTAGATTGATTCTTAATAATATGAGGTTTGGTGTAATATTTTGGTGATATTGGAAACTTTCTAACACAAAATAAGCTCTCCATGTTGTATTCACCACATCCACTCTCATGGATCTAGACCTTAGGTTTAGAAGGTGTAGTGGATGGAGTGGATGATTTAACTAGAGAAGATGGATCAATGTAATGTGATGAGGAAAATGTTGAGGCTTCTTGATTGATAGGCACTTGATATTTAGTGGTTCCTTTCAGATTATTGTAATATTGGAAGGTAGTCAAGATCACCCGCTATAGTGATTTTGATGCCGTTATGGGGAAACTTAAGGCATGTTGAAGGAACGAACCTCATGGCATGAATCCATGGGTGACCAAGGAGAAGATTGTATGGTAAATCTAGATCCAAGAATTAGAATATTATGTTTTGAATAATAGGCCCAACTCTTACAAGAAGGTTGATTATACCCTTGGATGAGCACTCAACATTGTCATAAGCCTTGAGAATAATTTTCTTAGATCCATCTATACAAGCTTCAGAGAATCCCAATGTTGTGACCAATTTTAAAGTGCATATATTCATACCTACTCCATTGTCTACCAAGACTTGTATGATTCTATGTTTATTAGTGTATACCTCAAGGTGCAATGGGTTGTTATGATTTGATTTATATTTGGAAAGATCTTTCTTGGAAAATGTGGTGTTATGGGTGGTGGCTAAATATGCTACCATGGCCTAAAATTGATTGATGTTTAGGTCATGGGAAAAAATGATCTTGAAAATATTTATCTAGAATTCCCTTATGATCAGGGGATATGCGAAGCAACTCAAGAATGGATATTTGTGCAGGAGTCTTTTCTAGATGGTCTAAGAGGTTATATTGACTTTTTGGTTGCAGATTGGGAGCAACTCCTTGCAAGGTCACTTTAGCTCTACGAGTGGTAATAGCACATTTCAATTTTGTATTGATGGTAATGGTAGTGACATGGTTATCAAAGGCTCAAATATGATTGATGGTATAGTCATGTGGGACATTGGAATAATTGGCTTGGTTATTGGTATTGTTCCCAAGACCAGAGGCCTTTCCCTTTCCATGGTCTTATAGGGGAGTTTTGAATATGGTATGGTCAACATTCATTTTACCTTGTGAAATTTCCACTGATATGTCACCTTATTTAATAAGGTCTTGGATTAGGTTCTTAAGTTTCCAACATAAAGATGGTTTATGTCCCTTGGTATGATAGTACTCACAATGTTCATTGTCATTCCAAAAATTTGGTTTTACTAGTGTTGGTTCGTATGGTTTGATTTTTGGAAGTTGAATGATGTTTGATTGTAATAGTTTCTTCAAGACCAACTCAATGGGTTATCCTAAGGGTTTGTATATTTTTTTAGGAATGTTTGTTCATGGGGAACCTCTACGTTATTGATTATTTTGGATCGCATTTGTTGTTTGGTCATGACTTGGTGTTGAAATAATTTGTGTAGAAGGGCCTTTAAGATGAATGGTGGGGTGAACTAGGTTAATCACTTTGGCATCGACTACCCCATCATTGATGACATTTTTATTTGTATACTAGGATTTTCCTTTGTCATTAGGAGCATTTTGATTTTCTTTGTAGATTTTGACTAGTCCTTTTACCACAAGGGCTTTCTCAATAAAGACATTTTTATGAATGACATTCTCAAATGTGGTACAACAATGGATTTGAAGTTGATGTATTAGTTATGTGTTGATGTTTTCTATAAAAATGGGAACCAAATTTTTTTCTAGTATGTGACAAGGTCATTTACTAGACATGCTTCACTATCTTTGATAAAATGATGGGAGTGACTCTCCTTTTTGTTTGGTTGTGCATAGTTTCACTAGGGTCATGTCACTTTCAATGTTGTAGGAAAATTGTGCAATAAACTTGTCAGCTAGTTCATTCCATGTCTGTATCCTAGGAGGAAGGTGTGAAAACCATTCTAGCACCTACCTCGAAAGGATACATGGGAATAGTCTCATCAAGTACATAGGGTCATAGGAAATTTCCACACATGAAGTGTTAAAATCTCTTAGGTGCTCTACTAGATCTCCTTTCCCCTTATACTTATTAAAGCTTGGAATGTTGAAGTGTGGTGGGAAAGGTGGCATGTATATGCTCCCCTCAAAAGGATAAGGACATAATTATTCCCTTTGAGTATGTCTTCTTTGTTGTACTCAATTACATGTTCACCATTTTTTATTGCATTGTTTAAATCTATTGCAATAAAGTTTCCACGGTTGATGATGACATGTTTTCTTGACTTTGCATGAGGGGGTTGGTGTTGGTGTTGGTGTTGAGATGGTTGTGTGATGGGTTTTGGTTTTGAAAGTTGGATGTAAGTGTTGCGTTTGGATCAATGTTTTGTTGCAAAGGATTTTGATTGCCTTTTTAGAAGTGAGGTGTGAACATAGTATTAGTTTGATGTTGTGGTATGAAATTAGTGTTTGGAATGACATGTTTTTGTGATGGATGTTGGTTGGTATGTTGGAATTGGGGTGTAAATTTGATGTTTGGAGTGACATGTTGTTGTGATGGGGGTTGGTTGGTGTTCAAGTTTTACCCAAAATAAATGTTGATGTTTGGTGTAGTGTTGGTCATTTTTGTTGGCACTCTTGATGTGGAAATATGGATCCTTCTTTTATTACATGGGGGATTTTGATTTGTGTAGGTTGATGGGGTGGTGTTTTGAGTGTATGTCATACCAAATGGATTTGCAAAGGTCATTCCCATGGAACTATAGGATGCACCAAATGGATTGAGAAATGTTGGATTTTGTCCTTGTGATGTTGCATGCATTCGTTTGGCACCAAATGTTGGAGGGGAGGGTATGTGTGTGGTTGTAACATTATGTGTTATTCCCTTAAAAGGAAAACTAGTGTGCATTTGTTGTGGGGATGATTGACCTTGTGAAAATGTGTTTTGAGAAAGACCTTGAGTTTATATTGGTGTTGTACCTTCTATAATGTTGGAAGTGTCAAAACCAAAGGGGATCTTAGCACCTTTTTGAGCAAGT
This sequence comes from Sequoiadendron giganteum, assembly GCA_007115665.2. Classification (NCBI taxonomy): domain Eukaryota; kingdom Viridiplantae; phylum Streptophyta; class Pinopsida; order Cupressales; family Cupressaceae; genus Sequoiadendron; species Sequoiadendron giganteum. The sequence continues at coordinate 475,143,070 of CM021102.1, forward strand.
GAAATAAAGTACTTGGGATTTGCGTTGACTAGATCCTCTACAACTTAGATTATCATAGCATCTTGGGAAGCCTCTTCAATATATTTGGATATTAGACGTTGGTTGACCTCTTTCAACATGAAATTGACAAATGGGTTTTGTGTTTCACCTTGTGTTGTTTGAGGTGTATTTGATGTTGTCCCAAATTTCATGTTTCTAGTTGGATTGAAATAGGGGTCATATGAGGAATCCATGTCTCTTCATTTCCTTTGTGCCCTAGTCAAGACCATATAAGACTTGTGAATTTTGGATTGTGAAACTCCTGATATGTATGCTACTAGGATGGAGATGCAAACTAAGGATGAAAATGGAATATGGTAATGACACTATGTTATGTTTTTTTAATTTTGTACTTTTGGGTTATAAGGATGATAATGCAAACTATGACCAATTTTTTGGCATGCAAGAGTGACAATAAGTTATGACAATTCTTGGGATGCCACATGCTAATGAGACTATGATTATGACTATGCTTGGAATGGGTATACAACCTTGAACCCTAGAGGAGGATGCTAAACAAACTATGATGGACCAAAGTGGCAATGCTAAATGTCAAGACCTTAAGAAGATAGATCAAAATGATAATGATGATGGTTTGACCAAAGGTGAACTTAAACTAGACACATGAGTTATAGTCCCAACCTAAAGATAATATTGACAAGAGGTATGATAAGGTCAATACACCTAGAAATGAGACTAATGGTATGCCCAATAGTATAATAAGCCCCCTAATCTCAAGACTCAAGGATTATGCTAAAATAAAGCTAGAATATGATGGATGAAAACTAGGACTATGCAAGATAATCTAAGGTGAAAGATGGAATGCTACAGATGGACTGAATGAATCTAAACAAGTCTGTGATCTGAGTGCACAATTATAGTCTGTAAGGAAATTGAAAGTTGATTGTACAAGTATTTACCCAAAAATATTGATCATGATAGTTGTAGTGTCTAAAGCCATAGATGCGGTGCAAAAAGTCAGTCAATTGCGGTGCATAGGTAAATACTAGTTTTGGATTCCTAATACTTCTAACAATTGTGGTGCATTGTCTGATGATTAAAGTGTTCTAATAAACAATTATGATGTTTTTCCTGTTGACCCTAATTTGATGTTTTCTAGGTTTTTTTCCATTTTTTGTAAGTTTGAATTTGATCATAAGACACAAAAAACACTTGAGAAACATATTTGGTTGACTTTGACTCTTTGAATTTTTGGTAATCAAGTATGTTTTCAAGTTTTCTTCCATAAAAATTGCTTGGCCTTGGTTCATAAACAATGAAGACAAGCACAACCTAAGGAATAGGGTTTTTCTAATAAAGTTAGGCTTACCTCGCCCTAGGTGGAGTGATGCAATACATGAACGTGGAGTGGGTGAAGCTAGAGTATTCCAAGGTCATGTACCACCTTAACATCTCTTGCCTTGAACGAAGTAACTCCAAAAAAGGAACCATACCATCTCAACCAAAAATTGGACGTGGTAAGTAACTTCTCAAGATGATACTATCCCAATGCACCAACAATAAGAGATGACCAAAAATGTCTAGCTTCTAATAACAATGGCTTTCTAGGTTGGTGAACACTAGAGGTATACTTTAGATGTGAGACACTTAAGCCTCTAGCCACACTGAATGTGGTTAGTTGTTCAACACCATCATTGGAATGCAAAGTTTAACTTCCCCAAATAATGCTACTAACTTTCGCCTTCACACCTTTAATATAGCTTGCCTGAAAAATATGGTTTGAGGTCGTCCCCCTTGAGTTCTTTGTTAGGATGTGTCTCAAAGGCAAGCCTCCTAAAAAAAAAGATATTGATATGTGTTTCTCATACACCCAAGATCACACAAAATTCAAGGGGAGAGGATACACATGCACCAATCTAGGATTTAACGCAATGTGCAAGCACACCAAACATAAAAACACTTGTTCTTTTTAAGAAAAAAAATCCAAATGTTCCTAATTTAAAAATCAAAGGCACATAAACCTTGCAAGAAATTGGATTAGTAGTTTGAATAACAATTTCTTCTCCCAAAGATTGCCACAAGCTGAAGATCAAATATTAGTCACAAAAAACCTTTACCCTAATGAATGCAAAAAGAAAAAAAAAAAATCTCATATTTATACCCTCTTTTTACTATGACAGTCAATTATGGTGCACATAGTCTCAAATGCATCACATGACTGTGGTGTAGAAATAGAAAATTGTGGCAAATAGAATAGCGGCTACAACATACACAATAGTGACTATGGTGCACAGATAAACGATTGTGGTGATCTGTTGAATGATTGCAACACATAAACCCTAGGCTGCAAAAACATAGATCTAAAAAAAATAAAAATTGATAATGGATATGATATTAGTAGGCTATTAGCATGTCAGAATAATAACCAGAAACCTAGAGAATCCCCTAAAATTGCAATAATTGAATGATTTGAGCTTACAAACAATGATAGTCAAATGCGTCGTTTTGGACAATGATTGCAAATTTGTAATAAAATTATTGTGACAAGTCATACAACAATTACAACATTTTAAATCTCAGTTACATCAATCTGCATATCGATTGTGACAGATTTTTGAAAAATCAAAATTTTGCTAAAATTTCAACAAAATTATTAGTTCACGTTAGGTTCACCAAATATAGATAGGGTTTCAAATTTCAGGAATATGCATGAATCAATAATAGCAACCACAAAACTATCTAATCCAAACAATTATGACCCTAATCCAATAATGAAGCATAAATTAACATAGAAATCATAAATAATAAAGTAATACAACCTCAATCTCTATGTCATAATTGAATCACCTCCATTGCTCTTCTCCATTTTGCTTTATTTGTTCTCATAAATGTAGTATGCAATATACTCAATGAGCTTGATGTTGATAATTGATAACTTGATCTCTTGATAGAAAAACTTCAAAGATTGTAATTAACCTTGAAATGAAGATGATGACTTGCTTTTATAGAAATCCCAATTTAAATGAAGGGCTAGGATTAGATGATAAGGTATCATGATCAGTGGATGAGGTTGATTGAGACAAGGATAAGGATGAATGGACCAAAAATCAAGAAAGTAGTTGAGATTTAGGTTTTAGCTAAGAAGAAATTCTTGAATTAAATGATGACAATTATTTAATTTAAAGGAGGGAAAAATGAATAATTAAACAATTAAAAATAATTATTTAATTATAGAAAAAAGGTGGAGTGTTAAATATTAAAAAAATAATAATAGAGGAAAAAGGTAAATGGTAAATAATTAAATAATTAAAAATAATTATTTAATTATGGAAGAGAGAAAATGATAAATAAATAAGTAAATAATTTTTTTTTTAATTATGGAGAGATAAGGCATGACTAATTAAATAATTAAATAAATAGAAATAAATAATTAAATAAATAAAATTTATTTAATTATGAGAGGAAAAGGGGTTGTTAGTGACGTAATTTAAATAAAACTGATATTTATTTAAATTAATTAAAGGAAGAATAAGATAAAGTGAGTTAATTAAATAATTAAGAATTATTTAATTAATAGTGGAAAATGACATTAGAGAATAATTAGATAATTAAATAATTTAATTATGTAAGGAAGAAGGTGAATTAGTGATAAAATTTTGTAGGCTTAGGACATTTTTCAATGTCTACAAGTTCCAATTACATTCTTGTCAGAAGGTCTAGGAACCAATTCCCAAGTTTGGTTCTTTTCTATCTGGTCTAGCTCTTCTTCTATTTCTTTTATCCAACCTTCATCCTTGCTGGCATTAACAAAGTTCTTGTGCTCTACCTTTGACAATAAGCAAAGATTCACTTGCTCATTTACTCTTGCAAACTTTCTCCTGGTCAACACACCTTCATTCTTATCTTCAATGATCCAATTTACATAAATTTTTTAGAGTCTTCATGTGTTCCAGTTATTTCTTCTCTTTCTCTTCTTCTTCTTCTTCTACTACTACTACTTCAATTCAAGGAGGTATATCATATCCACAAACCTCTAGTTCTTGTGAGATTTGACACAAGTCTTCATCTACTTTGATATTTATAATTTCAATCATCTTTCCCAATCTCTTGTTGTAGAATTTGTATTCCTTGGTTTTGGGAGAGTAGCCAAGTAATATTCCTTCATCACACCTTGATTCAAAATTTCCAAGGTCTCCTTCATCTCTTCTAATATAACATCCGCTACCAAAAAATATTAAGTATTTAACAGTGGGAGGTCTTTCATACCACAACTCATAAGGAATTTTAGTGCTATTGACCCTTAGTTGCACTATATTAAGGAGATAGATAGCATTGTGAACTACTTCCTTCTAATGAATATTAAATAGATCAAAATATTTCATCATTGGCCTAACCATCTCTTGCACTCTCCTATTCTTCCTTTCAACTAGCCCATTCTACTGAGGGGTTCTTGGAGTAGACATATGTATCCTAATGTGATGATCTTCAAAAATATTTTCAAATTCATATGAAGTAAATTCAACTCCTCTATTTAACCTTAAACATTTGATCTTAACATCCATTTCATTCTCATCTTTTTAAAAACAAATTCTTAAACTTATCAAAGTCTTTTGATTTCTCTCTTAAGAATGTAACCCAAGTCATTCTAGTGTAATCATCTATAAGAAATGTAAAGTACCTTTCACCTTGTTGACTCCTTATTCTTTTAGTTTCATATAGATTAGTGTGGATCAACTCCAATGGAATTGAAACATAACACTCCTTTCTTTTGAAACTAGTCTTTGTTTTCTTTCCCATTTGACATTATTTGCATAATGTGTTTGTAGGCTTGATTATCTTGGGAATATCTCTCACTGTATGAGAGGATTTGATCTTCACCATATTGTCAAAGTTTATGTGACCCATTATTTTGTGCCATAACCAACAATCTTCAGACTGAGCTAATAAGTGTATCCTTCCATTAGCCTCCTTTAGATGATATACATCACCACTTGTCCTTGTTCCTTCAACAACTAGTCTTCTGGACCCTGCCTTTCTGATCTCATAACCATTAGCATGAAAAGTAAGGTTGTATCCCTTACTGCACATTTGGTTGACATTGAGAAGATTATGCTTCAGAAATTTGACATAAAGGACATCTTCAGTCCTATTATTTCCATCAATTATTATATCACCTTTACCACAAATTTGTGCTGACTTGTCATCACCAAAATTAATAGCTCTACCATTAACCTTCTTGAGACTGATGAACTTTCCTCTATCACCAGTCATGTGGTGAGAACAACCATTTTCAATCACCCAAGCATTTTCCTCTTCATTTGCATGAATGATAGTCCATACTGCCATTGATCTTTCATTGGCCTTATTTCTCTACAAGGTACCAAACCTCTTACAATCTCCAATATTGTTCTTTTTTCCTTCCAAATCCATGAATAATTTTTCATCATTTCAATCATTATCTTAATCTTTAGAGGAACAAATTCTTTCCTTGGAATAGAAACCTCTTTTGATTTCCTCTCTTTTGTTATCATCAACAAATTCTTTGTAGGAACATTTAGATGCAAAATGACCAATTCTTTTGGACAATTGAAACATTTGAAAGGTAACTTACCTTTGTAATTTCTAGCGCATTTTTTCAATATTATCACAAAGTTTTCTTCAATTTCATCAAATTCATCATTTTGATAAGAAACTTCATCTTCAATATTTTTGTTAGCTTTGAATGCAACTTCCTTCTTTGGGGCATCTCAATCAAATTCTCTCATTTCATAAGCAATAAGAGCACCAAATATTTCATCAATTGAGTATTGATCCAAGTCTTTGGATTATTCAATGGTAGACACTTTATGACTATAGGCTTTAGGGAGAGATCTCAATGCCTTCTTCACAATTTCATTTTCTTTCAGTTCTCCACCAAGACTAGTGATGCCAGAAACCACTTCATGCACCTAAAGCATATAACTTGCAATGTATTAATCCTTTTTCATCCTTAGAGTCTCAAATATTATCTTAAAGATCTACATCTTGGCTTGTTTCACTTTTTTATCACCTTCATAGATACTACTAAGATTTCCCTAGACATCCTTAGTAGAGTTGCAATTCATCACCTTCAAAAGCTCTAAATTAGCCAATCCCCACAAGAGAGCATTCTTAGCTTTAGAATTACACTCATATAGTTTTATTTCAGTTGGATTTGTTAGAAGAGTAGTATAACCATATTTAATTGATTTCCATCCAATGAACCCTAGAGAGTTTAGGTGCCCTTCCATTCTCAATTTCTAGAAAGAATAATTAGTCCCATCAAACTGAGGACCCTTGTTTGAACCATCATGTACCATCCTATATATTTGCCTCAATTTGTTAAGATTCATCAAAGGAACTTTACTATGATACCAATTGTTGAACACACCCAAAGATTAAGAGTGGGGTGAATTAGTTTACTCAAAAACTTAAACCCTTCCGAAACTTGAATTCCTTAGCACAATTTAAACTTCAAACCCTTAAGAAGATTAGCAACAGTTTAAACCCTCAACAACTTCATCAATGAAAGATATAGTAATTCTAACTCTAACCAAACCAACAAAAATGATAAAATAGACAAGAACACATATCCACAAGATGACACCAAATTTGCATGGAAAACTCAATGAGGGAAAACCACTATGAGAGTTAACTCACAATATAAAAGCTCGCTGCCAAAAAGGACTTGCAAACTAAGGTGCACTACCTAAGAGAAAAATAAAAAATACTTGTTGAATTGAAGCTAACACAACTTTAGGGGAAAGATACAAGGACCTGATGAGATTCACTATATCAGAGTAGGATACAAAATAATTTAGATAAATTATAATATTTGTCAAAAATTCACTCTACTAATTGAGGCATTAAAGAACATCTGATATTTCTTCTTCACACTATAACACTAACTATACTAGATATTAAATGTATTCCACATTCAAAATTATTCACACTTGTTTAGACTCCATGCTTCTATCATCCAAAATGATCTTTCATTTATATCCACCACAACTCTTCAAAACTTCAATTAGGTTAGCTAGGAAGAAGATAAACAATGAATTCAACAAGTCAGGCACAAAAAAATAATGTGGTTCTATCTTGAGGATAGAGAGGACCAAAAAAAATCTTAATACATCTTCCAATGTGATCCAAAGAAATTCACATGTTGGTGCACATCAATCTAAGTCAACATCAAGGAAATGTGTAGATGAAAATTGAAGCACATAACCAATCAACCCAAAAACATACATCTAATTGAATTGAATCAATATGATTCTAGGAAAGATAGATCAAGACCTAAAAAAATCTTAACACATCTACAATTGTAGGTGCAAACCCACAAGCACATGAAACAAGCAAAGGAACAAGCCCTATTGACCAGATATCCAAAAATCACCCAAAAATCCAAGTCAAGACATGATGCAACACTAAAGAGGCCAATCAAAAACATGCGGATATTCCATTAACATCCAAAAAAACTTCTATAAAATTCTTTTACACTGTCATGCCACTAGCAACCACCACAAACAAATTAGGAACAAAATACTTCATCCCAGAAGAACATAAAACATAGTCATGGGATATAACATTAATAGATCAACTTGTAGACCACCTCAACACATGAAATTATAACTAAGACATTGTACCAACATTAAGAACACATTCACCAAGCCACAAGAGCAAGACATCAATGTGGAGAAATGTGGAGCATTTTTTGGACCATCCAGACACGTAACAACAATGCCAACCTTCTACAATTCACAAAAATATCCTCGGAAACAGTAGTGACATGAAAACATAGGAGTGCAACATCCACAAAATAATAAATTTGAATACCAAAATACAAGACCATATCTCCAACAATAAAGGAATGTAGAGTATTCTCCCAAATAGACTTCAATGCAACTTCTAGGAACAAAACCTTTCAACAACTTATGAAGACCAAAAATTTCTTTCAAAAACACATGCTTCATCAAGAACATTAGGTAGCTAAATCTTTCTTGTTGTAGGGGGTTGGTCAAGAGGTCTAGTCTCCCCCACTCTCGTGGTACCGGAGGGCATGTCGCACTAGCACCGCCGGTCATGTTAAAATTTTTACCAGGCGCACTGCAGTTTATAAGGGGTCGTGCTACCCGATTCCTGCAGTCTAATAAAAAAAAATAAAAAAAAATCAAGAACATTAGGAGAGTGCATAAGAAATACTTGATACCTTCAAAAAAATCTCTCCACCATCAACAATACTTCTAATCCTCATCTTAATATATCATCATCAACTTAGCTGACAGTAGCTATGCACTATACAACTTTTCTTGATATAGAATAGAGTATGACATCCAACCATGAACTTTATTAGCTCTTCTTTGATAATCATCAGACAAGACATGGAATCCAACCATTAAATTTAAAAACACTACTATATATTGTCAACAATGACAACCAATTCCATCAATCTCCCTACATCTCAAGTGCTGATAACAAGGCAACCATAAATAATTCACCAAGTGTTGTCATTAACCACTGCCAACAAACTCTCAAACATATATAGCAATTTCACCAATTGTTAAAATCAATGAAAACCAATAGTCAATGTTGACATCAATGACAAATACCAATAGTCTTCTATTAGACCAAGTAAAAGTAGACCCTTGAAGGTCAATATCCATTAGACCAACAAAAGAAAGGAAATAAACAAAATTGATCATACTTTCAGAGTAGTCTTCTAACCCTCCAATTTTTTTGAGGAAAATAAAGAAGTTTTAAAGTCTCCTCCTAGAAACCACTTTTATCAATGCTTAGCTCTCATCATACTAGAGATAAGGTCCCACAATAATTTTATAGTAGGTTTACTATTGGGAGCATAAATATTCATTAGATTCCACTTAGTGGAGTTTGATAAATCCACAAAAGAAACCATTTGACCATTCTTACAATACTAACCTTTAGTCCCCATAAATTTACTAGGATTCCAAAGCATGGAAAGAGCCCCTGAGGCACCTTTAGTTGGAGAAACACAAAACTCAATAGAAGGCCAAATATTTTTAACAATTCTAGCAAAAGTAAAGGTCAACCATTTTAGTTTCCTAAATCAAGAGAATATCAACCTTATTTTTAACAATATAACTCTTTAAAAGGTGTTTCTTGAAAGGGCTATTTAAGCCTCTTATATTCCACGAGAGAATCTTCATAAAAATAAACCTTTAATACACACACTATAGACCCAATAACCACTAAAAGGGAGGGGACTTCCCATTATAACACATATTTTCATTTCTTTTATTTTTCAGGACCTTTAAATTCTAGAGTCCTTCATTTACCATCAACAACTTCCGTAGTTACCTCCCTAGCTCAAGTGTTCATATGGGTAGGTTTTCTTTGTTTACTTTCTCCACCTACATCAGAAGTTTTCTTTTTATTTTGCTTCCCATTGATTGAAGTCAAATCTTCCTCATCTTGACCATATATTGTCATACTAGGGGAGAAGGAAGAGAGCTAGACCCAAACCCTAATAAAGTAACATAATCTTCAATTCCCAATTCATTTTTTTCTATTTTTTTCCTTGTATTTGTTTGGTGAGGTTCTAGAGGACTACCAAATTTTATTTGAGTACTGTTCTTATGAGAATAATTAAAATGATCAAGAAGAAGATTAGTAACTAGATATTGGGACACTATTCCCCCAGTCTCAGGACTAGATTTAACTTGACCAAGATGATCTTTCTTGCTCCACTTCACATTCCTCTAGGAAATAATTCTTTTGAATAGATTCCTTAACTTAAAAAACCTTGAGGACATTTACAAGCTTCTCTTATATCTCCCCCCATCATATTGCTAGAGACAAAAAGGAGGTCAATAAAATGTCTCTCCATGTTTCTTTTTTTTGAGGCATTTCAACTATGTTCACCAAAGAGCCAACAATTCCCTAGGGAGAATCAGGACCAATAGGATCCTTTTGAGTATCAAAATAAATAACCATACCTTAACTACTCACCAAAGGGATCAAAGGGGAGTTGAGGCATTAAATTTCTTATTTGGTTTTACCTTTTAGAGAATTTATCACTTAGATTTCTGAACTCCTTACAAAACGATAATAAATATTGGTATTCTCATAAATAATAGGTTGGATTTGAGTAAAATAATTAGTTTTAATGGTGATATGAGTAAGGAGAACTATATTAATAGCAACATTAACAAAAATCCTAGTAAAAACCAATCATGAACTCTATTGAGTAACCTTGTCAACCATTAAGAGGTGCCCAAAGGAATTGGAAATATATTGAATAATTTTATGATTCCATATTCCATATGTAACCCAAGGAAATTGACCCAAGTGGGAGCCACTGAGCCAAGATCCACAGATGGGTCAAGCCTTAGTTTCCATTTGTAAAGAGACAAACAATTCCTAAAGTTGTTATCAAAAGCCTAAGGATGCCCTAAGAACTTTAACCATATCTTCCTTTTTCACAAAATGAAACAAAAAAATCCCATCAGCCATCATACTGATAGACACACTTTCTTTTAACTTCCAAAATAATATCACCAATTTGTAAATTTGATCCATATTAGGTCTAAAGGCTAGAAACTTACTAACTAATGCAATATCCATGCCTACAATCACTTCTTTAATAGATCATCAGGGACCTCAATAACCACTCCCTCCTTAGATCCGATCACTAGAGGAACCAAACCCTTTACAAACTTTAGAGAGTTCTAACCTATTAGTTTGTCCATAAAAGGAATAAGGTCTTTTATAACAAAAAAAATATTATGTTTGCTTGACAGGAGACATAACTCCTAATTTTTAGGAAAAAAACATCATTCTTGAGTAGACCAACATTAGAATTGGCAACCAAATCTTTGGATTGGGGAGCCCTATAGGCCCCCCAACCTAGGCTCCATTAAGAAAACTGACAATAAAAGACTAGAAAATTTCTAAATAATTTAGAGTTGAAGAAATTTATTGATATCAAGAAGGTTTTTTGATCAAAACATGAAATGCTGGATTTTTTTCTAATGGAAGAAATCCCCTCAATAATTATTATTTAGGTTCATCTTCTTAGGCTACCCATGGAATTGTAGAGACTAGATTCTCTTCTCATTATAATATTGAGATAAAGGTTACTACATATGATTGTATCCACAAATAGAGATTTATCTTAATAATTATTTTCTTTATTCTTCGAAAAATCACTTAGGAAACTTGAATTGGATTTAATATGTGGATTATAAAGCCTTTCCATTCAAATTTTGATTGTGTCATGATTATGGACATCTTCATAGAAATTACCCAAAATGTGTCTCTAAGACGTCTTCCTCCCAACAAGGTGCTTCTAAGTAGAAAAAAAAGAAAATTCCAAAGGAAAAGCCCTAGTTACTACTAATCAACCTAATTCAAATTGATTTATTCCTATGTGGCCTCACAAGAAAGGAAGAATGATTACCCATCAAATAAGGATTTACCTAAGGATAATTAGAGTAACATATTTGATGTACTAGAAATATTTGAAGATGCGATTACAATGGATCAATACCACTATGAACAACTATGATATACATGGGCTAGGTTTAGGTATCAATTAATTCGTTATGATTTAATTTCTCTTCTTGAATTGCAAGTTACATAATTTGTTGAAAATAACTCTATCTTTGGTCATGTTGGCAAGTATGTTGATCTTTAGGAAGATTTGGTTACACATGTAGTTGGGGATGACTCTATTTTCTTAGATTTATTGCAAAAGGATTCAAAGGAAGCTAATTATATTTTAAAAACTATTTTTGATCTAGGGTCAAAAGAAGATATGAAAAGGAAACCGCCCCTCTTGTTAGGGTTTAAAAAAACCATTAAGAAAAGAGGCCCTAATAAGGGTTCAAAGGTGGGAAGAGAAAAGATCAAGATAAGGTTAATTTTATTAGGGAGTCTTTAGTGGAGTTAAGTATTATTAAAAAATTGAAACTCATTTGTCTAGGTTTTTGAAATGACTGTAATATATTGGAATGCTAGGGGGTTGAGAATTACCCCTTGAAAAAAATATTCTTGTGACCTTATACAAGATAATAAACTAGATATAGTTTTCATTTAGGAAACCAAGTTGTTTGTGAAAGATATAGCTGGTATTTCCCCTAGAATTTGGCAAGGTTCCCAATGTCTATGTATTAGGGCTCTTGGTAATACTATTGGAGTGGTTTGTTTTTGTAATCCTTGTAACATTACCCTATCTTGGTGCTTGGGAAGTAGAAATTCAATTTAATTGGAAGTCTCTTGCTCTGACTTAGGTGAATCTCTCCCACTCTCAAATACGTATGCACCCTCAAAGTTTTCATAAAAGGTTTTACTTTGGCCCATGTTAGAATTACTGATTATTTAATACCTTTTTCCCCTTTGATATTAGTAAGGGATTATAAAGCGATAACCAATTAAATGAGAAAGGAAGAAATAATCATCCATGACCTTCTTTTACTTTGTTATGAGAGAATATATCCATTCTTAATTTGCTGGATGTGATGCCAAGAGAGGGTACCTTCACCTCAATCAATAGAGGATGTGGAGCTGACTTAAATTAAAAAATATTGGACGTTTTCCTTGTCTCTAATCATTGGATTGGTGATAGTTGGGCTTCATTTTTAGAGATCTTGGGCTAGAAGGCATATGAAAATTATCCAATAAAATTATATTCTTTAGTTTTTTCTCTACCAAAGAATTGTCCATTTAAGTTCCAACTCATGTGGATTTAAGGTTCATATTTCTTTAACCTTGTGAATAATTGGTGGGTTGAAGGGAAGCCTACTTTTTGGGACAATGATGATTTTTTTCTTAAGATGATTCAGTTTATAAAATATAAGCTCAAGAAGTGAAACAAAATCTCTTTAATATTGTAAACCATCTTGAGATAATTACTTCCCAAATAAAGGATGAAGGTACTATTGAGGAGATTTTGAAGGAAGAAGTTTCTTATTCCAAATAATTAGCTGAATATGAGCTTTGAGAAGAAATATTTTGGATACCAAAATCTAGGATAGATTGGATTTAGGAAGGAGAGAAATACTTATTTATTTCATAATTTTGTGAAATATCAAAGGAGAAATAATATTATTGCACGCCACATCTCGACATAGGGTGATCAATTGTCCTCTTTCTACGATATATCCAAAGAGGATAATACACATTTTCCCTCTTTCTTTGGTAAGAAAGGTTCCCACACCTTCAAAGAGGAGAGGATCATCCTTGATTGCATCCCCTCTTTTCTCTCTAAAGACATGAATAGGTCTCTTTTGGATTCCATATTTGATCTGAATTCAATAGGGAATTTGAATTACAATACTAGGTAAGAAGAAACTTGCAAGTATTGTAGATAAATGGGTAACTGTATAATTCATAACAAAAGGGTTGTTTGCATCCAAAAGTCCCATTAACTTATCAAAAAATGAGTTTTATACATCAATTTGGAATTAAAATAGTCTCCAATATAAATAAAAAATTGAAATGAAGAGTTTTCTAGAATAAAAACAAATAAAAAATTACAAAATTTCAAAAAACTTGTAAATTTAGGTACCCCAACTTGGTGGGGTCCTAACTTGCTACCTGCTAGTTGGATTGATGGAATCTTTACCTCATTTGATAGGTCTCCAATAGGACTAATTTCAATCACTTAAGACCAATTGTCCACTATTCATCTTAAGGGATTGACGAAAGTTTCAAACCCAAATTTTGCTTCGAAGACCTCTGAAAATGTGATTTACTAGAACCTAGAAAATATTGAAAAATTCAAAAAATTGGATTTTTTAGTTTTTCACAATCTTGCCACCTTTGGACTACCTTGGAACATCCTCAAAATACTCTATATCATTCCTCCCCCCTTGAGAGGAAATGGTCCCCATTGCACTAGCCTGCTAAAATAGATGAGGAAAATGTTGGGCAATTTGTTCACTGGTAAACCACTTGCCTTGATGTAGGTGTTGCCTTGCCTAGACAGCATGATATAAATAAATCCAATTGCCTCAAAGATACTTCACATGAACATCAAAAATTTGATCACTAAACAATGGAGCGGTGGTTTCAAGATTCAAATCTTCAACATGAATTATATCAACAACTTCTGAAGTATCCAGTAGAGGTGGAAAATATGGATGAAACAGTTCAAGATTGAACACTGGATGAATCCCCAAAAATGGTGGAATATTCAATTCAAAAGCATTCTCTCCAACCTACTTGAGAATAGTATATGGTCCATACTACAGAGAACAAAGTTTCTTATGTGGTCCCTGAAGTCTCTCCTTTTGAAGATGTAGCCAAACCTTATTGCCCACCTGAAAAAATGGTGTGGTGTACGATGTTGATCATGGAACTCCTTGTATTTTTGATTGACTTGTTGCACTATCTCATGAAATTGATTTTGGAGATGATGAATTTTCTTAACAAACTTGGAAGCTTTATCTAGCTCCTTTTCTTCATGTGATGATGGTTTAGTTTCAATGTCTGGAAGAAAAATGTCCAAAGGAGCTAAAGGTTGATACCCCAAACAAACCTCAAATGGACTATGTCTAGTAGTACCATGTACGGACTAATTGTACCTATGTTGTACATATGGAGGAATCTCATCCAAAGTACAAGTATGATGAGGATGGTGCATATGAAGGCTATGGAAAATCATGCGATTAACTACCTTAGTTTTACCATCCATCTCTAGATGGAATGTTGTAGACTTTGTGAGCTTAGTATCCATCATCGCCCAAAGTGCTGACTAAAACTTTCCAACAAACCTGCTATCCCTATTAGAAATAATGCTCTATGGCAACCCAAAGTGAACCCAAACATGGGTGAAGAATAGCTTGGCAATATCCTCTACGAAGATCCCTTTCTTGTAGGATAGCATAATGGCCATTTTGGAAACCTATCCACTACAACATAAATGTAGTCATGACCACACTTAGTAGTAGTTAAACTAGACATAAAATCCATGGAAAGAGATTTCTAAGGTCTATCCAGCGTAGAAAGTGGCATATACAATCTGCTTTTCCAATTTTCAAGTTTGGCAATAGCACATGCACCACATGACTGAATATAGGAGATGACATCATTCTGCATATTGGGCCAATAAAAATACCTTTGAAGCACAACACGGGTTTTTCCAATGCCAAAATTTCCTATAGTGTGACTATAATGTGCTTCCCATATCATCTTTGACCTTTCTTTTGCAGGAACACATATATGACCCATATAACAAAGGATACCATATTGCATATGAAAATTAGAAACTTGCTTACCTTGTGTCAACTGAGTGTAGACTTTAGAGAAATCATCATTGATGGCATAAAAATTAGTCCAACTTGTTCTTTCATGCCCATAGGAGTTGAGTACCATGAGTAATGTCTGAATTGGAGGTCTACTCAAACAATCTGCAACTTTGTTACTACTGCCCTTTTGTGACAAATATTGATGTGAAAATTTTGAAAGTATGCAGACCATCTCTGGTGTCTATCATTTTTTAACTTCCCTTGTGTCTACAAAAATTGCAAGGGTTTATGATCTATTTGGATGATAGTCTCTTTTCCTAGGATGTAGTGCTTCCATTGTTTGTAGGCTTGCATAATTGCATACATCTCTTTGTCATATGTGGGATACTGTTGAACTGTATCAAAAAATGTTTCACTATGATAGGAAACTAGATGACCATGATACATGAGAACTACATCCAAGGCATAATTAGATGCATCTATTTCAATCTCAAAAGGTTTCTGTAGATCTAGAAGTGCCAAGACTGGTGTTGAGCATAGCTTCTTCTTCAACTACTTAAAAGTGTGATGTTGCACCTTTGTCCAATTTTTTTTTTTCCTTGGTTCCACCTTAGAGTACTTGATTCATAGGCCATGCCAAATGAGAGAAGTCAAGTACAAACCTCCGATAAATTTTTTCTAATCCCAAGAAGATACAAAGTTCCATGAAATTCGTAGGATAAGGCCAAGCCTTGATGACCTCAATATTTGTAGGATCAACATGAACACCTCTACTATCCATAATGTATCCCAAATATTGGATGCTCTCCAATCCAAAATAACACTTTTCTCTATTGGCATAGAGTTTGTGTTGCTGCAATGTTGAAAGTACCTATTCAACATGTTGTAGATGTTCATCCCATGTCTTATTGAAGATGAGAATATCATCTAAATATACTGCCATGAAGGAGTTAGTGAAAGGTTTGAGAATATCATTCATCAACCTCATTAAAGTGGTAGGGGAATTTTTTAGCCAAGAAGGCATCACCAACCATTCAAATAACCCTTATTTGGACTTGAAGGTAGTCTTCCACACATCAACAAGATCAATTGGGACTTGATGATATCCAAATTTCAAATCAATTTTTGTAAAGAACTTTACCCCACATAGTTGGTCCAGAAGATCATCAATTCAAGGAATTAGATATCTATTCTTCATAGTGATCTTGTTCAAGGCATGATAATCAATACATGGTCTCCATGTGTCATCTTTCTTTCTTTCTAAAACAATTGGATGACCACAAGGGGATGCACTTGGTCATATATGGCCTTTTTGAATTAGTTCCTCAATCTACCATTTGATCTCATCATTTTCCAATACTGATCTCCTATACAATGGCCTATTTGGTAAGGGTGTTCTTGAAATGATATCAATTGAATGCTCACCTGATAGTGTAGTGGAACTCTTGTGGGTGAAGTGAAGAAATTTTGATATTTTACCAACATTGTATCCATTTTTTTTTGTTGAACATAGGTGGTTTCTGCTATAGTATTACTGTTACCTATGAATTTCTTCTCTTCTTTTGGTTGTATCATTAGTATTATAAAAACTATAGTATGGGAAACCAAACATCTACATTTATTTTCACTAATTAAAGAAGCGAGTTTTGTAGGACTTACCTCAGGAATTCAATACTTTTGTTCACCCACCTTAACAATAACATTGTGTGGCATTGATTTGTATACACCATGGCATTGATACATATATGGTTGTCCCAATAACACATCACATGTGTCCAAGGGTGCTACATCACATATTAATTGAAATTTTGAATGGTTTGATGGAATAGGATAAGCAACACTATTTATTTGCCTATATATCCCTTCCTTGACTCACCCAACCCATGGAGTATGGTTGTGGGTGAGGTTTAGTCTTAAGATTTAATCTCTTTATGACTTTAACAAATATTAGATTCTTCTAACTTGCACTATCCACTATGAAGTGTAGAGCCTTGCCATTCACCCACATCTATGAATGAAATATACACTCCTCATCTTCCCGATGTATGTTTTTTGCAGTGGCAACAATGGCATAAAAATCTACTTCAATAATTTTTTTCCCACTCTACTATTCAAAGGGGTATTGGGAAACATGTCAACCTTTTTCTCTTCTTCATATCTCTAGGGTTTTTTTGCTACTTTCACCCTTGAATTTTTTATTTGTAAAGTAATATTTCTTTCCCTTTTGTTTGAATTTATCCTTAATTTTCATGGAATATTTATAATCAGTACCCAATGTTGCAATGTTTATAAAGGACATCACTATTTGAATGTATCTATGCAACCCACTTTAGTATTTCAACACTCGATGCTTCTCTGAATGTTGGATGTCAAGATTCAATAATAAAGAATGAAACTTATTGGTGTAATCCTACACTATTTGGTCTTTCTTTTGTCAAAGTAGTTTCCACTCCATATATTTTTATTCATATGTATCTTTAGGATAATATTATTGTATGATGAATTCCACAAAATCCTCCCATGTAGGTTCTTCCTCTATTACAAAATAATTCCTTCTTGAGGCAAGTTTACCTCCCCCCACTAGCTTCACATGAGCTTTTAGCTTTGAGGAGAGAAAATTTTATCTTCTCAAAACTAGAAAATTTATTCACTGAGAAGTATCTATCCAACTTGGTTATCCAGTTGTCCACAACATTTGCATCAAATTTTCCTTCAAAATTTGGAATATCAAAATTCACCTGCACTTTGAATGGAGCGTGGCTGCTGAATGGTTTATGGTCTATGTTTTATTATTAGGTATCTTGAAGGATTCAAGAGAATTGGATCATCATTTATTTCCTTTGTTTGTTTATGGCTTCTTCCACCATGGTTTTGATAGGATTTGATGTCTCTGGTTTTGACATCTTTGGCTGGTTGTGTCTCAAAGGGAGGTAGATGGATGGATCATGTGTTTCTAATCCCCACCTTTGATAACCAAACCATGTGTGATGTGACATATAGGAACGTACCTACTCTAATACCAATGTTCTAAAATCAATAGGGAATTCAAATTACGATACTTGGTAAACAAAAACCTACAAGTATTGTAGACAAATGGATAATTACATAACTTGTAACAAAAGAGTTGTTTGCATCCGAAAGTCCCATTAACTTATCCAAAAATGAGTTTTATACATCAATCTGGAATTCCAACAGTCTCTATAATTGAAAAAAATTGAAATCAAGAATTTTCCAGAATAAAAAATACAAAATTACAAAATTTCAAAAAAACTTGTAAATTTAGGTACCCCAACTTGGTGGGGTCCTAACTTGCTGCCTGCTAGTTAGATTGAAGACTTCTTTACCTCATTGGAAAGGTCTCCAAGAGGAATAATTTAGGTTCCTTAAGACCGATTCTCTGCTATTCATCTTAAGGGATTGATGATTTTTTTGAATCTAGATTCTACTTCAAAGACCTCCGAGAATATGATTTACTAGAACCTAGAAAATACCAAAAAAATATGAAAAATTGGATTTTTCAGTTTTTCACAGTTCTATCTCCTTTGGAATTCCCTAGAACATCCTCAAACTACTCTGGATCAATATCCTTAGAAGAGATGGAAAATTTTGTGTTCCAAATGAAGAAAGGTAAAGCTCTTGGTCTTGATGGTTTCCATATAAAAACTATTTTATTTTTTTGGGATATTTTGAAGTTTTATTTATTAGAGGTGGTTAGAGAATCATAGAATAATAAGTATATTCTCAAATCCAAATTAACAACACTTATTTAGCTCTTATTTCTAAGAAAGAGGGAGGCTCATCTTTGTATTTTTTCATCCCATTCTCTCTACAATGTTTCTTATATGATAATCTCAAAAAAAATTGTAGAAATATTAAAGAAGTGTTTGGGTCCTCTAATTTCTCTTAAGAAATGAGGATTTATAAAAGGAATATATATTTTAGATGGTATTGTGGTTGTGGTTGAAGTTGTTCATTGTATGGTTTCTTCTAAAGAGAAGGTTGTGTTCATTAAACTTGTCATGTTTAAGACATATGACAGGGTTAGTTGGTCTTTCCTTCATGATATTTTGTTTTCTTTTGGGTTCAACTCATAATGGATTGACTGGGTTAAATTATTTGTGTGACCTCAACCTTTTTTTTTTTCTTATTAACAATATCTCTTTAGCCCCTTTTTATGCATCCAAAGGTCTAAGACAAGGAGACCCATGTCTCCTCATTTTCTAATATTAATGGTAGAAGGTTTGGGTAGACTGTTAAAGTATCATAAATTAATCAAAATTATTCAAGGTTGGTCCTATGATCAAAATATTTAGTTCAAAAACTTATTTATAATTTATTGATAACATTGTATTGATGGGTTGACTAAAAATAATGAGGCAATTAACTTTAGAAGGGTATTGGACATTTACTTATTTACTTTGGGAAAAATGTGTCTCAACCTTTAAATTACATAAGGTACTACTGATACATCAATGATGGGGGGGAACAAGGGGTCCCCCCCCTCCGCGAGGGGTCTAGGGGGATCATCCCCTTGGCAGGTGGTTTGGGGGATGCATGCCTCAGTAGGGGCTCGAGGGTAGCACCCTTGAAAGGAAAATTTTATGTATATTTTATTATTGTAAATTTGGATTGTTCATCATTAGGTCTTAGATCTGACGACTGATATTTTATTAGCTTGAATTTCCCTAGAAGGAAGCCTTATTTTATGAGGGATTTGAAATAAATTTGTGTATTGTGATGTATTCTGAGAGTTTGATAGCGAGTGTGTTGCCTTTGGATCTCTGGTTGGTGATACTCCTATGAGAAGCTTTCTCTGCAAGTATATTATAATCTTGGTGATTTCTGAATAGTATATTGGGCGAATTTCGAAGTGTGGGGTTTTTATCCCGAAAGGGTTTTCCCCATGTTAATCAATGTGTTGTGGTATGCATGATATTTATGCTTAATTTTATTTAACTTTTTGTAGCTGTTTTAAATATTTGTAAAGTTTTGCATTATCCTCCTCTCAAGATTAGTGTAGGAAGTTGTTCTACTACCTTAGCTTCCTTACAAAAATCAATGGAGGAAAATCAAGTAGTTTTTTCTTCAATACTCCTAAGGTGTTTCAACATAGATTGATATTCTTTCACTTCCAAATTGGGAGCTTGTTGATAGATTACTTGGGAATTCCCATATCTATTGGTAATATTAGAAGAGAGCATTGGAAAAATATTTTGGATAAATTTCACATGATGGTGAGCCATTGGACCTTTCAATGGTTATCCTTTTCTAGTAGGATGATTCTTTTGAAATATATTTTGTAAGCCTTACCTATCTATAGATTCTTTATTTTATCTACTCTCAAAAAATTTCTTAAGGAGTTTGACTCTCTTTCTAGACAGTTTTTCTGGGCATGAAATCTTGATTATCAAAAATGGATTCTCATGAGTTGGGACAATGTGTGTCATTCCTAGAGAGCTGGAGGCCTTGGTCTCCATCATTTTGAACTCAATTTTCAATCCTTGGTGACTAGGCTATTTTTGAGATGGTGTAAAATTCTCGAGCAACCTTAGGCTATGCTTCTTAATTTCAAATATTTGGGAGGGGTGGCTAATGAAGATGGTCCACACATTAAGTTGATTAGGAAGGGGTCAATGATCTAAAACACTCTAAAAAAGGGTGCTACACTTATTAACAAGGTTTATTTTGGATCATCAACAAAGTTAGTAATGATTTATTTTGGGATGTCTTGGGATAATCATACACCCATTATCTCTTCGTTTCCCCATCATCAAACCCTTCATGATATCTTCTTGGTGACTGGGTGGTTAAAGGTGTCTAACTTTAAGTTAAGTCATTCCTTGAGAAGTTCCTTTCTCCATGGTTGGAAGGATCTTGAAATCTAGCCTAGAGGAGGTTTTGTAGAAGATAGGGAGGCCCTCACTTCTATTTTGGATGATAGACTATGTAATCCATTGGAGGATCTAGATATTCTTTCCTAGGTCTTAGTCCTGAAGGTGAGTATTTTGTTAGGCTTGGTTACCAATCTTTAGAGATGCAAAAGGGAATGCATGTTGATTTTCATGGTTGGGAGAGAATTTGGAATAATTTTGGCTAGCCTAAGTGTAATTTATTTTTATGGTCATTGAGTTAGAATGAGTGCCTCATGTAAGAAAATATCTATAAGAGAGGTTTTCATGGGCCTTTCATTTGTGTGCTTTGTGGGACTAATGAGGAAGAAAAAATAACCTTTTCTTTCAACGCCCTTCTCTACTAATTTATGAAATATTTGGTGGAAACTTTGAAATAGACTTGATATTCATTCTTCTCTTTTTGAGTTTTGGAATAACTTGGACAACCCCCCTACTTTAACCGCTTTCTCTTAGTTTCTTGGGATATTGAAACCTCTTTAATCCTATGGAAAATCTGGTTAAAAAAATTCATCACATATTTCAAGATGAGAAAAAGAAATCTATTCAATTTTGGTATACAAATGTAGACATGTAAAAATGACCTAACACTTATCGCACATACTAAATGAAATTTTCTCATCATCGACATCATTATCACTGAAAATCACTACATTTCACATAAATTGCATCAAAAAACATAATTTCCTATATTAATTGAATAATTTAACATTATTTAATTAATTCACTTTTTCATCATTTTCAACTAATCAAATAAATATATTTATTTAATGAAGTCCTAATCTAATTTTATTCCTCCCGATTTATTAAATAACATCAATTATTTAATTATGTTGTTAATTTACTATAATATCCCCAATAAAATTATTAAATCTGATTTTTGCAATGGTTTATCAATTTCTGAGATTTTATGTGCAACAATAAAAATTGTGAAACCGGGTGCGCTAAAAATTGCACCAATGAAGCCAACCACACTTAGAATTTTATTGCAGCAATAAATATGAGAGTTATACAGAAATTTTTGGAAGCATGACAGCCTATAAAAATACACTTTGGACAGTCTATGGATCTACCCTTACAATATGCACAATTGCCACCAATTTGGCACTCAAAAGTACACCCAAAACCTCAATAGATTTGCACAAAAACTCTCCAACATTTGAAAATAAGAATATAATTGAAATATCTATGATATGGGTCTGATTTCTACATAAAAATCAACCCATTAATATTCTTCTACAACACCAAAAAAACAAATTACAAAAGTATGGATCAAAACTCACTGGAAACCCTAACAAAGAACCTGTAATAATACAACAACTAAGCTTTTGAAGCACAACTATAATCTCTGAGTGAAATTTCCTCTGGAGACCTTCGGAACCACTATCCTCAAGCCTCAAACTCCTTGGTTTATCAACCTTAGATATTTTTTCTTCATCGATTTATCAGCCTCTAAAGAAGATTCACAAATTGTGAGAGAAAATATGCATAGAATGAATCCAAAAAAAAAGAAATTGTATTTTATATTTGTTGCCTTCTTTGTGAAGCTTCTACCAAACATTGGATTCACATCCAAATATTCCTCCCCAATTTTAGCTACTTACAAAAATCATAAAATGCATTATAATGCCTCTCAAATTAGCCTTTCATATTATACCACTTATAAGACATCTTTTCACAACTCAAAATGCATTTTTTAAGGCACTTTCATAAGGTTAAAGTGATTTTTTTTCCAAAACTCACAACCCACCCGTGTTGGAACCACTAAACAATTAATACTTATTTGTCCTTTAGATAAAAATTGCACTAGGACAATATAAGTATTAAATAATATTATATTCCAATTTTGTTCTGATACCTCCGACTTACTATTTTTGGATAATGGAAACTTACTATTTTTGAAAAAAGGGACATGACAAGTCCTCCCTTCCAAAAATTTCTTGCCCTCAATAGATTACAACCATAATGCTCTACAATATTTTTTTCATAATGATAAAAGATTCCAAAATGAATATTAAGTTCTAATTTTGTACCTGTGAAGAGTTGCAATCTTTGCCAAAGAGTATTGTGCGAAAATGAGGACTCATATTCCTTTGTTCCAATGCTATGAATCCAACAAAAAAATATATACAATATAAGCTCTTGTATGTGTAATTGAATGATGCATTCATTCTCATATTCCAATTGAAACTCATCTTCCCACAAAGGTTTAGTAAGCTTGCCAAATGCATTACCATGTAATGAATCAATCCTATAACTTTTGAACCTTCTCCCAATTATAAAAATATGATTTTTTCTGCTTTTAGGTCTGATATATGATTGAATGCACTCAAAAATATAGAAAAAATGAAATTGAGAAATAGACACTTCTCTTACCTCCACAATACTGAAATATTCAATGCAAGAATGTGCAAAAAAATCCCATATTTTACCTCAACTTGGAAGATATTACTTTCAACTTCATGGACTGATTTAAGAAAAATTATTCTATAAGAGTGGAGAATAGCTTCATACAATCACAACATACATAGCACAATTCTCCAAAGTCTGAATTTACAAGAAATAACCCATCTATGTTGAAGTTGTTCTTCTTGAGACTATATGTAAGCATAAACTTATCACTCCACTTTTGTGACTCATCAATCTAAATATCTTGCCAAGGAGTACCATACATTTTCAGATACATCCAAGCAAACAAAATATTTTAATTTGTAATATCCCTCCGTTTTGCTTCTCCTTCAGTTTGCTTTATGCTATGTTTGGTTGTAGTCACTTTGATACTGGATACATTTTGTTATGATGTTTTGATCACTACTATTGAGCGACAACTATTATTGTGGGATGTGGTTATCTGATTATTGTTTCACATGCATTATGGATTAATGATGTTGTAAAGTTAACATGAGATATTATTATGAGACTATTGGAATTATGATGGAAGTGTCAATTTCAATGAGTGTATTGGTGAAGAGGACGGGTTCGCATCACTCGCTTGCAAGCGCCTTGCGAATCCGTAATTCCTTATTCACGGTGTGTATTATATGCTGGATATATTATATGATGTTGTTTACTTGGTTTCAGGATTGCAGGTCCATGACATCGACTCCACCTGGTTTCACAGGTTCGAGCGTGTTGATCCAATGGTTAAGTTGAATGGGAGATAGTAGTTAGGTAACATGTGTGAAGTCTACACCCTAGCCTTAGTGTGTCGTCAGCCTTGGTTGTTGAGTCATAGTTTACCTTATTTTAATATTATTTGATTCTGAAAGGTGCGTATTTATTTAATCAATATTTAGAATAATTGCATTTAAATCATGTTGATGGTTATTTAGTTTAAATTATGCAATGTGGATAAAAGTTTATATTTAAATTAATTAATTATATTTAATTTATTTAATTAATTAAATTTAATTAATTAAATTTAATCAAAGGGGGTTGAATTTAGTTATTAAATAATTAAATTAATTAATTAAATGTGATGCAAGAAAATGAAAGGAAATAAAATAATTAAAATTAATTTTGGAATTTAATTTCAACTTGTGGGAATTAAATTAGAAATTGTAATTAAATGTTTATTTGGGAAATGAGTTTCAACTATGAAAATTAATTTATTATTTGAAATTGCATTTTAAATTGAAAGTGGGTTTTCGAAAATTGAAATTGAAATTAATATCTAATTTGCATGCAATGTGAATTAGGGTTGTATTAGGTATTTTTGATTTATAAGAAATGCATGTTTTAATTTTGGGGGAGAGAAGTTTTTAGGAAAATTCATTTTTACAGCAAAGAAGAAATTTTGGGAAAATTTGCACAGAGAAGGGTTTTGAAGAAAGTTTTGATTGTAGAATTGATTGGAGGAAAGATTGTTTGCATTTTTTTGGTTTTGGATTGGATTCATTGGAGGATTGAAGAAAATTCAGGAAATCTTTGTAGGAGGCTTGCATCAAAAATTAAAATTTTCCTGTAGCTTCTTGAACTGGGTTCTCTTATGTGTTTTTTATTGTTCTTGATTGTTTTAAACTAGTAGTGATTAAAGATTTGTTTGTTAAATATGTTTTAGAAAATAAATTTGTTATTGGAAGAAAAGAATCAAATAAATTTACAGCTTTCGTTTTTGTGAAAATTCTTGAGTGAAAATTGTGAAAACCTCAGTTGAATTTAAATTATTTGAGGAAATCAATTATTTTTTTATTGGAATCAAACATAGAGATTGAACATTGCATTTAGAATGTTTTTAGAAAATGAAACCCTTTGTAAAAAAAAAATCAAATTTATTTTGAAAACCCTCTGTAGAAATTAGGTGGAGAAACTTTGAGGTTTCTTTTGAAACTTCTGATTTTAATTTAGATCCATTTGTTTTTCTTCTAATTGTTCAGGAATTTGAGAAAATAGTTTAAAAGGATTAATCCTTAAGATCTCTATGGAATTTGGTTTTTCTGGAAAAAGAGTTTTACAATTTCTCTTACAGCTGAATGTTTTTCATAAATTTTCCCTAATTTTTATTGTTGAAATTCGTTTGTTATATATATATATTATATATACATATATATCTTTGTATATATAATATATATATATATACATACAATTTATATTTATTAAATTTTTCTGGTATGTAAAATTTTCGTCGTCCGTATGACGCTGTGTATTTTTTTAAGAATCTGCGGAATGTGCCAAGTGAATTTCCATTTGCTGTATTTTTTTTTTGTATCGGCCTTGTTATATATCCTGGGGTGGGGATGCATTGCACACCCCACCACCCACACAATGGAGATGCGGTTGCCTCCAAGGCAACACCCTCCACTATGTGGAGGGAGCACTGCCTTTGGTGGCAGCACAGCCCCAAAGGGAGGCGCAGTTTGGAGGAGGAGTGGGGGGTTCGGCCACAGCCGACCCCTCCCCTTTATAAAATTAAACTTTTTTTTTAATATTCTTTTTTTAAAAACCAAAATTGTTCAATTCGGCATATTTAGGGCTTTTCTGGTTTAGTTCCTAGGTTAATAAAATTTTGATGTTTGTTATTTAATAGCAATGCATATTAAATAATTTTTAAATGATAAATATATTTGGTCAATAAAATGAATAATAAGGTATAATGTGTTAATAATATGATATATTTATATATCACCTGTTTAATTGGATTAAAGAAATAATTAATATGACTGTTGTGTAAATTTGTATAATATAAAATAATATTATAAAAAAAAAGGAACATTTTGGCTTTATTCAAATGTTTAAAAGTATAGACTCTTGGAGATTATTTGTTGATATTTAATATGTTTTATTAAATAATGTATTTTTAATAAAATATATTAATATATACATATGGTTTTCAATCAAGAGTATAGTTAGTTTTTAATTAGTTTCATTTAAGTACATGTATTTGAGTTTGCATGGAGAATTTTTAAAAAAGATAAGGTTAAATGCATGATTAAATTGTTAGGGAAAAAGATATTTTAAGATATTTTAAATTGCATGGTCAAATAGATAAGGAAAGAGATATTTTATAAATTTCATGTTTAGATAGAAAATTGATTGAATTATATGAGTTAGCTAGAAAACGAAAGAAATCCAATTAGATGTGTACTTATGTTGGTGTTGAATGCATGGTCGAATTGCTAAGAAAAATGATATTTAAATATATATTGAAGAATTGTAGAAATATTTATATTTGAATGTCTATTTAATTAATGAGATTCAATTGGAAACAATATGAATGCATGGTTAAATAGTTAAGCCAAAATATATTTTTATACACTAAGATATTGATGTTGCTAAATAGGGAATTGAAAAGATATAGATTTTGGATAGAAAGGGAATATAGTAATTGCAATAGTTTATGTTGTATTAGAAGTAAATCTAGGAAATGATTATATTGGAAAAGGCAAATATTTATTATGTTTTTATTTATTTCCATAGTGCAATTTAATCATTGTGATTGGAATATTAAATAATATATATAATTAATTTTTTTTTATATATATATTTGGTGTCTATATAATATGGAGCATATATATATATATATATATATATATATATATATATATATAAAGTGTAAAATCATTATCGTATTTTACTTTAATAAGATGCGTGCAATATATTTTTGAATAGAGATTTAAAAATGGATTGGTTAGTGTATATGGAAAATGGATAGAGAAACAATATTTTATTATATTAAAGTAATTGCATATTCTAAATAGAAAAATGAATGAGATGTAAGATTTGGTTAGGAAATGGAAAGAGTTTACATGCATGGAGTTGTGTTGATTTAAAAAGTAAATTAAGGAGTTGTTTATATTGATGAGGCAAACAACTATTTTAATTTATTTTATTTCTATTAGAGCAATTAATTTATTGTGAATGAAATATGAAAGAGATATGGATTTAGTATATCCAAAGGTAGTAACTTCTTCATGATTATCTTAAATGATATAATTCTCTGTATTCAGTAAAGGGAAGTAAGTTTAATTGTTTTAGATTTTCAATAATGAAAGAGGAAATAGGGGTTATGATTATTTCAGATGATCTAGTTATCGTGTCTTTGACTTTGTCAACACTACCTATTGAATGAGTATGGATTTAGGAAATCCAAATATTAGATTTGATTAATGACTTGAATGTTTTTGTTGCTATGTCGTCAAGTTGCATTGTGGGTTTTGGGATTTAGTGTTAGTCCTAAATTATAAGTCTTCCAGAAGAACTTAGAGGATAAGGGTTGTTGAATCTTTATGCCATCTAGTTGTTTTCCCTTGGGTAGTGCATGGCGTCTTTTCAGTTTCACCCGTTTTCCACGAACGGGGATGTTTTGGTACCTCCTGTGAAAGGAGTGGACTATGTGTTTGTTGCCTCCAAGATATTTGGAGTGAGTTCTGTCATTTGTTCCTCCTTGTGTTGGAGTGGTTTTGATGCCTTGTTTGTATGCACTTGTGTTTCCCTTGGTGGATTGTTTGGGTGTGTGTTGTCGAATAGAAGAGTGGATTTTGTTAGGGGTCGGAGCCCAAAGTGGTAAACGAGGTAACCTTCAAAAGTGAGTTAATCAAGTGATAATTAAATTAATGTACTTATATGATTAGGATTCACTCACACTAATCAAGATAATTTAATCCTCACTCATAGACACAAGGGCTCGTTTAGACTTGGGATGAGTGAGAAGGCCTGGAATGGCATAGTCATTTATCTTGTCAGTACGAGAGGTATTTGATGTTGCATGAGTGAGTATGAGGGCCGAGATTCGGTTGAGGCCATCAGGATTACCGGAGCCTATGAAGGATACCCAGAGGAGATCTCATGACTACTTGTGATGACACTCTATCTAGGACAACTGTTGTTAATTGTTTTATGTGTATGGTTCTGTGAACATACTTGATTAATATTATGTCTGGAAGCAATGTGACCTATGTCAGTGATGTTTGAGTTGTACTTGATTCGTACTTGTATTGTAATTGAGTTGTACTTGTTAGTTCATTTGTTTGATTATATCAGTATGAGTCAGTATGAGTTTGCCTTTGGTTAGTGGTTGTAGATCTTTGTCCATGTTACGTTGTTACTATCTCCTACCATGGGGGGTGGGCCTTCGGGTACCACTTGGTTGAGTGGAACATGCACCAAAACCGTTGGGTCCCCATCTATCTTCAGTACTTGGTGGTGAGACATCCAGATGGACAGCTCGTAGTTCTTGTTGTAATTTCTTGCATTATAATATTTCAATTTGTATAAGTTATTTTATCCCTCTTATGTTTATGAGGTGGAATTCTGTAATTGTAATACATTTGTACTATTGCCTTATTCTAGGAATGAGTGATGTAACTATTGGATTAAGTTAATGATTATGAGATTGTATCTTGGTTGATTATCTTATTATGTTATGTGGTATTCTTATGATGTGTGATTTTTATTTCATCAAGTTTATATTGCTATGGTTATATGTAATATGTATGTGAGGGTATAAGTAATCCTAACCTTGTAGCCTTAGGTTGTTGTTAATTAGTAAGTGAATGTGTATGTTAAATGCACTTTATAAAAAAAAATTGGTTTGCTTAAGACGTTAATTGCAACTTCCTTTAAGGTTACTTGGCGGGGCATTACATAATTCCCAATACATATAAATTTCATAAAATACTCACAAAATCTCCAAATCACACAATTTGGCCAACATTATTTTGCTCCAAATTGAAAAGATAAGACTATTACTTTATGAGATGATTTGAATTGGGAAATTAACAATATGAAATGACTCACAATAGCTTGAAAATTTTCTACCCAAGCAGCAAATTTTCCAATACACAAGACCCACAAAACTTCACACAACTTCATTGGAAACTTGCAGATAACACACACTAACTGCATAAGATGTGCATTACCTTTGAGTGATCCCAAGTCCTCTTGAATTTGTAGGAAAATGTCACTTCCTATAGGGGTTCTACTATTTGAAATTAATAACTCACCCAAAAAGAGAGAACCATAACTATAGAGAACCAAAAATGGAGACATACCAAAGGAAATATGATGACAATACTCCCCTAGTCGCTAACATTTCTCTTGAGTACCATGATTATAATGTGCCACTAATGATCCATGATACTCAAAATGAAATCTTCTCTCTTAGAATACCAAAAGGAAGACACCATCCAACTCATAATTGGAATTATTAATAGGACTAAAATCAATGCCATAATACATAGCCTTTTCTCTAAAATTCACCAACCAAAAAATTCTTTTTCTATCACCATCCTGAATGATGGCATCAACACTTAAACTCCAAGTTTCCAAAGGAAGGATCCAACCACACCCAAACAACCAATCCAAAGGAAACATTAAACTATCAAATATTATAATGCATTTCAACTCCACAAAGTAATTGCAATGACCATCTCTCACCAAGTTGGAACCATTGAAAGAATGAATTGGGTCTAAGAAAATACTTACAACCAACTGTCCAAAATTATCTCAATTCTCAACAAAAATATTCTCATGAAATTATATCTCCATAACAATCCAAATGATGTGAGGGAAACAACCACTAAACTGAAATTCAACTGAAAAGATAGGAGATTCATATATGGTAGTAACAACAGGATCATCCCATATAGTCAAAATATCTCTACCAACCAACTTTATCCAAGAACTGTTTTGTTGCAGGGCTGAAAGTTGATCCAAATCATTTGCAAATTGGTATCTAGAGTCATGCACAAATTGATTGGAATGTGGGAAACAATACTAACACTAAAGGTTGATCATTTTCTTCCATCTTGAGACAACATCTCATAGAAAGAAACTACAAAGAAACTACATCTAGGTCCCAAGTCCTACAATCAACTCCAATCTCATCATTGCAATATATTAGTTCCAAATCAAATAAAGGATTATCATGGGTCAAGTCAGTTTCCATCAGAAATATAGGATTATCAAAAATCTGAAAATTATCTTCATCCTCTTGCCATTCCAAACTTCTACTATCTAAATGTGCCAAATTATACTTCTGGACGCAATCTATATCCTCCATTACCTATTCATCCTCCTTGGTCCCTCCTTTTCGCACCTTCTTCCTAAATTGAGGAGATTCATAGATCTGATCATTATATTTAATAAATGCCTCTTGGACACTTTCTAGAGCAAGATTCATGGAATTAAACTCACTGGTGAGCTCACAAACCTCTTCCCTTAATTTCTTTGTCATGCACATGGTCTCATCTATAAACTTGTTAGTTGTACCTCTATCATGCATCATTTGCAAATAGGCTATTATAATCTCTTCCATGGTGCTCTTCATTATTTGTAAATCATAAAAGGTAGCATAAATCTTATATTGGACTCTTGGTGAAATTTGAATTATGCTTTCTACATGCCTTCGCATACTATCCATTATAGATAAATCTTGCACTATATTTTCAGCAAACACCAAGAATTTATTCTGAAAACTCTCCTCATGAATTGTAAATATTTGCAAGCTTAAAGTACTATCATTATATTGCATGCAGAAATAAAAATATTCTTCATATCTATCATCACCATGGTTGTCCCACATCTTATAAAATTCCCCTTTTACCTCTAGATGAAAAAGTGTAGCATGGGTTTGAGGATCCAAATCAATAATTCTATTGTGTCTTTTCTCATAATAAAAACTTTATACCTTTTCTAAAAATCAGCACCAAGCAATGATAAATCAGATTTATGATCAATATCATACCTTCCATCATTAAATTCCTCAATGCCATCCTCCATGCATATCTCCTAGGATGAATCTAAAACGACATTGGAATGAAAGATAAATTCATCCCAAGGTAGTACTAAATCATACTTAGATGCCGACACACCTAGATCCTAAGTAAAAGAAGGTTGGTTGCTGCAACCAATGTGTAAATGTTCAATGTGCTTCTCATGTGTGATTACCCTTTTGAGGGAGTCATTCTCCATCCTCCTAAGACTAAAATATTCATCAAAATATTTATCTTTGTCTCCTCTATGTCCATAATTTGAAATTGTATCAACAATCTCTTCATCATTATCTACTCTACTAGAAACATCAGAGTAGAAATTAAGCTTGGAATGATCATTAGATGAATCCAAGATGGGATTCAAGGCTACCAACTTGTCATGTTCTTCATGCACAACCTTATCCTCCATTATTTCACACATGTCCAAAGAATCATCCTAAAACTTTCAGGTCACATATTCATCATGCTTCAAAACAAACTGCATTAGACTCTCTTGCTATGTATTCCTCTACAACTACTCACTCTTCTTCATCCTTTTGTTCAAATCTATCAATCAAATTTTGACAAAATTCATCAAATGAATTTACTTGAATGTGATCTTGGACATTCATACCTTGGTACCACCAATCATGAGAAACTCCTTCAAGGTGCAAGATCACATGGAAACTTGCTCCTCCATGGAACTATAATAGTAACAATCTTGCATCTCAAATAACCAAGCTCTAACTGAGAGTTGGTCTGATCCATCAAAAGTGGAAGCTGAAGGTTTCGTGAATTTTCTCTTGAAATCTCTTCCACCTGCATTTTAATATTGTTTATGACTCTTCATGGCCATCATATTTTGCATCTAAGTGATATAATTGTTGTATGGGATAAAATTTCTAAATCCTTCATCTTGATTAAGACATTTTTCTCTGATGGTTGCAAGATCCCTAGCCAAATCCTCCATATGATCAACCATCTTTTAAATCCTCTTTATTTTGAAAAATATGATCAAACCCTCAAGATGGAAAGATAATGGCTTTGATACCTCTGTAATATCTCCAATAAAATTATTAAATCTGATTTTTGCAATGCTTTATCAATTTATGAGATTTTGTGTGCAACGATTAAAAATTGTGAAATCGGGTGCGCTGAAAATTGCACCAATGAAGCCAACCACACTTAGAATTTTATTAAAGCAATAAATATGAGATTTATACATAAATTTTTGGCAGCATAAAAACCTATAAAAATGAACTTTGGACAGTCTACAGATCCACCCTTACAATATGCACAATTGCCACCAATTTGACATTAAAAAATACACCCAAAACCCCAATAGATTTGTACAAAAACTCTCCAACATTTGAAAATAAGAATATAATTGAAATATATATGATATGGGTCTGATTTTTACAGAAAAATAAATTCATTAATATGCTGATACAACACAAACAAAATAGATTAAAAAACTATGGATCAAAACTCACTGGAAACCCCAACAAAGAACCTACAACAATGCAACAACCAAGCTTCTGAAGCACAACTGCAATCTCTGAGTGAAATTTCCTCGGGAGACCTTCATAACCACTATCTTCAAGCCTCAATCTCCTTGGTTTATCATACTTAGATATTTTTCCTTCATCGGTTTATCAGTCTCTGAAGAAGATTCACAAACTGTGAGAGAAAATATGCTTAGAATGAATCCAAAAAGTAAGAAATTGCATTTTATATTTGTTGCCTTCTTCATGAAGCTTCTACCAAATGTTGGATTCACATCCAAATATTCCTCCCCAATTTTAGGTACTTACAAAAATCATAAAATGCATTATAACACCTCTAAAATTAACCTTTCATATTATACCACTTATAAGGCATCTTTTGACAACTCAAAATGCATTTTTTAAGGCACTTTCATAAGGTTAAATTGATTTTTTCCAAAACTCATGACCCACCTGTGTTGGCACCACTAAATAATTAATACTTATTTATCCTTTAGATAAAAATTGCACCAGGACAATATAAGTATTAAATAATAATATATTCCAATGTTGTCCCGATACCTCTAACTTACTATTTTTGGATAATGGAAACTTACTAATTATAGTAAGTTCTATTTTGGAAAAAGGGACATGAAATTTACCCTATTCCCCTAAGTCAAATAAATTAATAAAACATAATAATTTAACTATGACACTTTCCACTAAATTTGAATAATTAAATAAATTATTGAAAACATCATAAAAAAGGTCAAAACAAACAAATACAACTTTGTTTGCAAAATTCAAGCTTGATTTTCATGTTCAACTCAAAAAGATTAATTAATTAAATCAATAAATTAATTATCCTCACCCACTCTCATGATTGAGAAAATTAAAATCTCCCGATTGCTCACTTTATTTCCTAACAAATCAATCTATTCTTCAATCCCACTGAAGGCTCAAAGTGATTTCATCAATCACACAAATTTCTCTACATGATTTCTTCAATTCCATGCATTATTCAATCCATTTTCTCAATACCACTAAACACTCAAATTGATTTCTTCAATCACACTGATTATGTAATTAAATTTTCACTGATCATTACCATCTAAATCCTTTCAATGGTTTTCAACCATTGATCGATATATTCTACTATGCGATCTTGAGCGTTCATTTTGAAACAAAAAATCTATATAAAAACCATCTTCTTTCTCAAAAACGATTGTAGAATCAACCTATTTTACACAATGAAGCAATGCCAAGATCTTAATCGACATTTTGAAAAAGCTTTACACACATCTTCAATCAACACACACACATTCTTCAAACATTTTGCACACACAATGGAGGCTTCACATTGATATGAAAACCCAACATCTTCGCGAACACACTCCAACATGGGATGGGTAAAAAATTTCGTTTATTGAATTCTTTGTATGTTCTTTGATTGCTTTGTTCTTGAGTTCATTGAATTTAGTAATTTCAATATCATTCATTTCATGAGTAATGGGCATGAATCGTCTTTATGTTTCATTAGATTAGTTTCCATTCATTCAATTTGATTACATTGCATGATCTCGATTTCCCCCTTACACATTCTAGCATGCCCAATTGGACAATGGTCCTTAGTACTAATAATTTTATGAGATAATTTTGAAGTTGCAGGTTCTGGAAGTGCACTGGAAAAATTTTCATGTAGAAGCTACAAGAATTTTTCACACTGGATTTCACATTTTCTACGCACTTGACCTTTTTCTGGCCGCTTCTAACTTTTTGTTGCGCTTTTGCAAAAATAATGAGGTGCACTTGAGTTTTTAAGCTGCTTATGATTAAAAACATAGGCCACTTTTGACTTTTTTGTTCGCTTTTTCTTTCTGACAAGGCCACTTCTGCTAAAATTTTATCACTTTTTCTCTGTTAAATTTTGTCTAAAAGCTGAATGTTAATTTTTGATTTCTAACACTAATGGGTACTTGATTTGAGTGTTTGAAAAGTGATAATTTTTTTTATAAAATATTTTTAGAGGTATGACATGTGTGTATCCAAGAAAAAATAGCATGTTTATTGTAGGGAAGATGAACAACCAAAGATTTTAAGTTTTCAAAGCTTTCATAATTAGAAAACTTTAATTTGGTGCTACAAAGAACCCCACAAATGAAAAATTCAAGTAGTGCTCTAAAAAGAACTTTTCAAAGCTTTCTATCTTAGCAAATGTTTTCAATTGGTGCTATGAAAAAATCCCCGCAAACAAGTACTTTCAATTAGTGCTCTAAAAATAACTTTTTGAAGCTTACTAGCTTAGCAATTTTTTTTTATTTGGTGCATAAAAAGAAACCCACAAACAAACGCTTTCAATTGGTGCTCTAAAAGGATTTATTTCAAAGCTTTCTAGAACAAATAATTCCTTTTTGGTGCTCTAAAAAATGTTTGATTTTTGTTGACCAAACGATTTCATTTTGCTGATGAACGATCGATTCATTTTGTTGACCATTAAGAAAAGGTTTTAGAGAAAAACACTTTGGTTGGTGCTTAAAAATGAATCAATCAAATTCTTGTCTTGCATATTTCTATCTCTTTATCTGAAATCAAGAATATTTCACTTTGGTGCACATAAAAAGAACAAACTACTATCTTGAACATATTTTATTTCATTTTTTGGATAGCGCCGCTTGAGGAGCTTTAAAAGAACATTGCAATGAAGTGTATATTGTGTATTCTATGCTTGGAAAGCTAGGTGTCTATCCTCTCCCCTCACACCTTTTGGCGATCTTGGGTGATGAAAATCATCTTGAGTTTCACACATTGTTTTCATTTCAAAGCACTACCTTTAGAGGGCTTGCCTCTTGAGACACATCCCACCTTGGAGAACTCAAAGGAAACCCAAGTGATACCTTCATTTCGGTCCGATATATAAATAATTATGAGTGTGAGGAAAGTTCTCACCCACCTTGTGTAGATTCTCTATATTGATGAATGTCTCCCTTAGTATCCAGATGATACATAAAAACCCACAAGGGCTGGGAGGCCTCTTAATTGAGTGAATCACCACATGTATAGACACCAGTTATCCCGAAACATGACTAAGAACCAATTTTTGTAGAAGCTACCCCTTTTAACCAAAAAATTCTCTAAAGTGGTGCATCAAAACTTTGATTTCGAGAAGTTACTTACCAAGTCTGACTTATGGTTGAGCGTAAAAAACTCTCCATTCGTTGAATGCAAAATCATCCCTTCAGGGAATAAGGTAAGCCCATCTAGGAGGAAGTGTTTATCCCTAGGGTGTACTTTTTCTTCACAATTTTTTTCCAAATATATTTAGTTACTTTGAAACATCAAACTTTGTGCTTGAATTAAAAATGAACATATCAAAATAAGCATTTAACATGGTTCTAAAATGGTAAACCCTTTTGACTTAGTGCAAATCCTTTGAAAAGAGCCATATATTTACACTCCTAAAATATATCTTAAAATAATATCTTTGAAGGTTTTTAGATATTTAGGCTCACATTTCAAGTTGCATTAAGGAAAAAGTAAATATTGGAAACTACAACTTTATCATTTCTACATTCATGAACTTTGAGATTTCGTGGAGGGAAACTTGCTTAAGGTGTAGAAATTTAGGTCACATAAGTTTTGATTACTGTGTTGCATGATATCACTTGCCAAATATTGAAATAGATGAAACAAAATCATCCAAAACTGCAAAAAAACATCCAAGCTACTGTCAAATACTGAAACTGGAAAATAAATCTACATAGAGGCCATTGTTGCTTCTAGTTTTGTCACACTTAACATAAAATGGGTCGCAATCAATCTAAAAAGCTCACCTTTTCTCTCTATATTATGATAATTGTTGATAAAAATCTATTGGTTTTGACAAACTAAGCACACTTGCTATAAAACTGGCCGCACTTGACCTTTTTGTGTCGTAATTGGCAAAATTTTATAGTTGTAGTTGACTAAGAACTAGCCACTTTTTCCAAAACAACTCGCTTTTTCCTGTGCAATTCACCAATTTGAAAACTTGACACAGAGGCCGCACTTGAAAAACCTCACCATATTTTATTTTCTAAACTGAGTGCACCTAATCATAAGTTGGCCGTAGTTAATTTTTTCAATCGCTTTTGCTTCAAAACTATCGCTTATGCTCTATTTCCTGCTGAAAATAAAAAATGATCTAAAATCGGTTACAAGATCCTTTTTGAAATTAAATAATTGGAAACCCAAGATACATCATATAGCCCTTCATCCATTTTTCAAACACTCCATCCTTATTTTGGAAATCAAAATCAAAACAAACAAAATTGGATTATTCCCTCACCCACACTTCTAAGATATCAACATTTTCTTGAACCTCAAGGCCAGTTTAAGTAAATTTCCCATAATATATCCTCTAGAAGAAGAATTAAAATATCGATCCAAGTCTTTTAGCATTTTGAGTTCCAAGAAGTGTCATTCCAAAACATCACTCAAACCTTAGGGTCTTGAGAATTACAACAACCATATCAAAACACCATACACTTTCATCATTCACCTTATGACCATTTGGCATCTAATTGATCTAGTTCAACAACTAAACCTTACACCAACTATCATACAACCAAACTTTGAGTTGATTGAAGGAAAACAAACATACATAACTAGTAGTTTGAGGAGCTTCATATTCGAGAAAAATGAAACACCAAACCAGTGGAGAAATGCAGATAACATCCTAGATAAAGAGGAGTGGAAAGAAAATCTCATGGTTGGAAGACCCGTATTACCACCTCCCACATGGAAATAGGTATCCCCTTTTAAAAAATAGAAAATCCCAAACACAAAAACACAATTTCATTTTCTTAAAAAACAAAAAAATCCCAAAATCAAAGTATTTTATTTCCATAGTTATAAATCACCAAATGTTCACAAAATCTTGGCACTTGTTTATGACAATTACGAGATCACAACATAGAAAAAACATGGAGGCCAACAAAAGAAGTTCCAGTATACCACCAAAAAACACCACAAACAACAGAAGTGACCCATGGGGATATAAACCAAGTGACCTTATGACAGGGTATTGAGCATCATAACATCCCCAACAACATGTCAACAAAAATCTATTACCCAAATCACTCTTATCAAGGGTCACAACATCAAGTAGGGAAACAACATAAAGGGTTTCAAAATCACCATCCAGGACTAATTCTAGAATAATAAATTTCCATAAATGAACTTGAGAAAAAGATTGAGGAACTTGAGAAAAATTAAAATATGACGTATTGCCAATACCATGTTCAACATCTAGGCATTTCATATCAACTACAGAAAAACATCATTCCACAAAAACCTTAATATCCACTTCAACAACACTTCCAATATCATCAAAACATTGATTCATATCAACAAAAAAGTCTATTTCCACAAAATCAAGTGAACCAACAACATCAGTGGTCACAAAATCAAAATCAGTAATATCCACATAAAAATCATCAACTACAGCATCAACAAGATCATCAATCTCAAAACCAACAAGAAATTCCATCTCAAAAATAACAATCATCTCCACCATAGCAAGCCTCACAATCAAATCACACTACTAAACATGAGTACACTCCTTTAGGGGAGCCAATTGAGGGTGTGTTAAACCAATTAGTCAATGCTAAACTTATTACACTTCCAAAACCGCCTCAAAGTGGTGAACCTAGCATCAAAAATACCATGGAGTAAAAGGTCATGATGCATGAAAATGTGTCACACTCAAAATACTCATACAAGACCTTATTGATCAAGGATAGATAGCTATTGAAGACAACATCCAAGGGCCATCTACCAATGACAACATTGACAATATCTCAACCTAAAAAGTTGGAAACAAGTATCAAGAGCTATCTACCACTGATCACATTGACAATGTCTCTACATCATGCAATGAGCAAGAGGACATACATCAAGAATTTAATTCCAAACATGGTAAAACTCAATCACCCAAGTCTAGCAATGATCTAGTCCAAGATATATCAATATCATCCAACCTCATGGTAGTACATATTAATGATCAAGAGACTCTTAATCCAACACTTATACCCAATGCATAAAATCTAAGCCAAGAGCTATCACCCATATACCCACATTTTGAGGAAACCCAAGGATCCTTTACAAGCCATCCCTTCTTTGAAACTGATCCATGTCAAGAATGTGAACCAAAGCATATCAAAGATAATACCATACAAAGTCAAGATCAAGAATCCCTATCATCAAAATACTGCAATGACTTGGAAGATATCTTCCAAGACATCTAAGGTTTTCCAAAAGAAGAACAAATCCATAAACCAAGTGCACATACATCTACCCATGAGATTCCTACTTCTAATGGACATGAAGATGATCTTCACCAAGACAAGAGTCTCATATTCTTGATGTCATTACCAAGGAACAAGAGTCACCTACTCTTAATATCTTTACACATGATCAAAGTATAGCAGAATATATAGACCTATTAGAAAATGATCAAGAAGAAGCATTGAAATTAGAAACATTCTCTAGGAAGATTGAAGACATCAAGTATGAAAATATTGAGCACAATATCTTAAAATCAGAAAAGATAATTGAAAATTCTAAGCAACAAAGTATTGTGTATACAACAGTTAAAGAAGCACCAATATATTTTGAAGGGCCATCAAAATATGATATTTCATAGGATCAAGTTGAATATCAATCAGGAAGTTATATCACATATGAAGGATCCTACCAATGAAGAAGCTATCACATTTGAAGATCCACAACATAGCATAGAAGGATTAGCACCTTGTTTCCAAGGTAAATCATATCCTATTGCAAATAATTTTTTTTAATGAATGCATTATCAAGGCAAAGGATTAGGCCTACATAAATAGGGTATCTTAGAAATAGTACAAATTATTGAAAATCCTAAGCATCAAGGTCTTGGTTATTCAACAATTAAGGGATCTAAACATATTAGTGATACCTCTCTAATACTGGGGGCAACTTTATCTAATGCAAGCAACAACATTGAGATCACAAAGATTCCTTATGATGAAATTTCTACCAATGCTACAACTATCCATATCATGAATCGTCATCCATTCATATTTCAATCCTCTAATTGGGACTAGCAACAAGATAAAAAGCTATATCAAAGAAAGGAACAAGTTGTTTAATCAAAATAATTAGAAAAACAAAATGGACAAGAAAAATTCAAATGGATACAAAAGAAAAAGCAAGAAAATCATCCCTATTAAACTCCATTAGTCAAAGAAACTATGGGGAAAAATTAGAAAGGGAATTCCTTCCATGAAAAAAGTCTAGAAATGCAAAAGAAAGCTTCAAGAGTGACCTACAAGTTATATCAAGATATTGGTCCCAATCAAATCTCCATATCCACCCATCATTTCTCATCATCTCAAGTTTGGAGAGTCAAAAATTCCAAACTATCGACCAATCCATTTGAATCTCATATCCCTCAACGTATTTTTCCATCCATGATATCCAAATCTCACATTGACCATGTATTGGAAGTGACTCCTTATTATAAGGACTCTAAGGGAACCCTATCACGATGTGCACACCAAGGTAAGGTTACTCCGATATCGCCAAAGAAAAGAATTTCCAAAGGTTACATTAAAGCGCCTGTATCTTAGAAAAACAACTCCTCCAAGTAGGATATTGTTGGCATGTCATGACAAAAAAACACACCCATATTAGCACCAACAATATCTACATCAACACCACCAAGTGGTTCAACATGAGGAAATTTTTTTCACCATGATGAAAACCTGGTAAAGAGGTGTCTTGTGTGACATCAAAAAAATCAAGAAAATAGTCAAGAGAAAAATTGTCCTCTAATGAAAACCACTATGATGGTGCTTTGAACTAGTACCATGATGAAAACCTAGAAAATAGGCATCAGGTGTAGAATTGAGCATCTACATGCACCATTTTAGGTGGAAGCATCTCAACTTATCCATAATAAATCCAATCCATTTTTATCCAAATCCAACTTATCTTGATCTTGACAAACGTTTGGTGTACACTTACACTTTCTTATGGAAAACATATTGACATGGGTCACTATCATTGACCGTATCCTATCCAACATTATCTAAGCCATGAGGCACTGCTCAAAAGGGAATAATTTATCTGGACATGTTATCCAATCACAAGATAATCCTTGCATTCTTTTAGATTGCTATACATTGGGGGAAAGTACTTACATATTGCTTTAGAATAAATATTGATCTATGTCTTCTAACTCATAGTGTGATCTAGGCATTGTCCCAACAACAAGGTATACCACCAACAAACTATTAGGATAACCTTAAAAAAAAATTCATGCCAACAACAAGGTGTACCACCAATGCACTACCAGGGTAACCTTCAAAACAATTCATCTCAATAACAAGATGTGCCACATGGTACCATTCCCAATCAATATTTCTAACAACAAGGTGTACCTTCAATGCACTACTAGGGTAAACTTCAAACAATTTTTCCCAACCCTAGGCAAAAGGGTGAAAATCCAAAAAAATCAAAAGAAGCAAGAAAAATAGTAAAGAGAAATAAAACATTCTTTTAGTGAAAACCACTTTGTGGAACTTCTAGAATAGGTACCATAGTGAAAACCTAGAAAATAGGTGCTACATTTGAATAATACTTGCATCATTATCTATTGATACTATCTGAAGCATCCACCCATTCATCCCATAATAAAACATGTGTCCAACCATGGCTTGGTAACTGATTGAGTATTGAACCTTGTTTCACCATTAATCTCAATCTCCTAGAGAAGGTAGTCTTGTCTTGAACTGGGGGAAACTTCTCGAAACAGGTAGTGGATTAGATCCTTGTGCATCCCACTATGGTAAAAAAACTATCGAAAACCAAAAACATCTAAAAAATGAAAAAAAAAAAAACAACTTTAGATTATTCCTTCACTCAAAAGTCTAAGATATCAAAATTTGCTTGAACCTCACAGCTAGTTCAACTAGATTTCCCACAACATATCTTATAGAAAACAAAAGTGAAATATCAATCCAAGTTATCAACGTTGTTTGAATTCCGAAAACATGTTATGCTTTGATTCAACACCAATCGAACTATGTGGTCTCTGCA
Source organism: Sequoiadendron giganteum (assembly GCA_007115665.2). Taxonomy (NCBI): domain Eukaryota; kingdom Viridiplantae; phylum Streptophyta; class Pinopsida; order Cupressales; family Cupressaceae; genus Sequoiadendron; species Sequoiadendron giganteum. The sequence goes on from CM021102.1 coordinate 475,185,012, forward strand.
TGTACAATATAGGCAAGGCTTATCAACCCCTAAGGCCTTAGGTCAATCCGCTTAGGTTTTTATCATGCTTTCTTTCAACTTAGTCAAAAAATAAAAAATCCAAACAAATCCAAAAATTTCAAAAATCCAAAAAACATTCACAAAACAAAAAGATCAAAAACATGTTCTTATCAAACCAAGCGAACTACGAGCCTCTACATGTACAACATAGGAAAGGATTATCTTTGATGAGCCCCCAAGGCCCTAGGTTAGTCCCTTGAAAATAACTCAAAAAACATAATAAAACTCAAAAAATAAAAAAGGTCCTAAACTCCATCATCATAAACCGCAATAAAATTTTAATCTATAATAAACAAATCATCATCTTCACCCTTTGACAAAAAAAACAAAAACAAACAAACACAGCAAAATAAAAGGCCAAAAATTTCAAGCAAACAATCAAAAAGCTTTGATTACAAACAGACAAATAGTGACAAAGTACTAACTACCTATCTTTTTAAAATTCACCAACAAAATCTTGATATATGCCTTAATGGATCCATTCCTATGATAGACATGATCAACAACGGATAATAACCCCAACCCAAACAGATATGGCAAGTGATACTGCAACATTTTTTTAATCTTTTTATAGTCTTATCTTTATGATTTATTTTATTGAATCATTCCCAAGATCTCTCGAGGATATCCATAAGGATTTAGAGAAGAAGGAATGGGGGCAATTGAGCATCATTTTGATTTGTTGTTTGTAAGATGTTTTTGTGATACTACCATGATGAATACTTTCTTTATTGAGTGTATGAAAGTTGTTTTAAGAAAATTCGTGTAGTAGTTACATGTTAGGTATTTTATACCTCTCTATGTAACTAGTCCAAAAAGTTTTAACACAACCCAACCATATATTTTAAACAAAGTTTCCGTATGTCTGGTATGAGGAAGAATATTCTTTGTATGTCGAGTCAAAGTCCACACAATGGATACAAAGTCACCTTGTTCATTAATACCTTGGTGCATCGTATTCATTTTCTACATCAATAAGAATTGTTAAAAAAGCAAAGTCTCCAAGAAAAGCAAAAGCAATTCCTTAGTAACTAACAAACATCAAATTTATATCCATAATCAAATATTTCTTCTAACTAACATCCATCCTACATCACAATATCATTAGTACCATATCCATCTTAAATCCACAATGTCGTCAATGCATATCATGATGATAATAAATCAATGAAAACATAATGTACCATGCATAGGGAATACATTCATCATATACATGATTAAACATCATATATCATAAAGATATATCAATCATCCATCTACATCACATGCATACATCAGAAAAGTAAAAAAAAATTATAGTCATATCTCATCATCCATGATCATCAAATAACACATAATGAAGCTAAATCAAAGCATGCATATCTCATATATATCAATATCAAAGCTGATAATTTTAGGTACATCACCAATGAAACATGTGTGATAGGATAATACAAAAAATACATATATATGAGGCCTCAGTTGGGCCGATAAATATATATACAAAACCATGTCTATAATAATGTCTCTAAAAAGAAATGAACATCATAATGATCAAGAAAAATAATGCTTTTTCCCAACCGAAGGAGGAGGACTCTAAGGATCAGGTTGCAGATTAGGCTATCTAATAGAATGTCCACCAGACACAACCTCCATAGCAACACTGGGCTCTCCAAACCATGGCTATTTTTGAGCCCTAGGAATAGAGGCATCATACAAGGTCTGATAATATGTCACCCTCCATAGAAATTGATCTCACTCAGAACATAGACTATCACACTCTATCCTAAGCCTATCCCTCTATGTGGTAATAGCTTGAAACTATGTCTCGGTAACAAGATGACACCCAATCTCGGTGTCTCACTTGCCCCTGCAATAATCTCTCTCATGTTTAGCAGTGTCCCTCTCTACTGTCAGTATAGAAACTTGAGCCTCTATAGCCTGTTGTCGCACTATCTCTGCATACCTCATGGTTTTCATCTATGCTAACTATACACCTTTATCTCTGGGTGGTGGAGGAGGACCTAGAACTTGTCCTTGATCTTGCTGCATTGGATCATCCTATCTACCCTGTCCACCATCTTGTCTGGCCCTAGCAAGTGGCTCAACAACGATCTCCACACGTTGCCTCTCCCCAATATGAAAGGTAATGCCTATTGTACCTGCTACAAGAACATCGACAAGATCTATAAATATCAATGGAATGTGTTGCGGCAACCATTGATCAAAATTAGGGGTAGTACTAGGATCTGCTAAACCCACTAGCCAACCCCACCTGAATGGGGCAAGAGCTCTGAAATCTGCAATAGCTGCATATCAATCAACTTGTAGACCCCATACATGGACCTTTCTAGTATTCCAAGCAAAATGAGCCTCATAGGTATCTAGAAATTGACCCTATCTCTCTCCAAACTTGCTACAAACCCTATTGGGTAGATATCTCTCTAGTAGAGAATGAATGCGACTAATGAGCCATCTACTCTGTGTACAAAATACCAACTACTCCTGATCGTCAGGCTATGCCTCACAATCCATATATGGTCTCCATACAAAACTTAGCATATCATCAAAAACACGACACCAGTAGGGAAGTTGTTTGGGTAGGGTATAATGAAGAAAATATCCATAATGATAAGAATATGGATCCCAAACAATACGATCCAATATACCATCAAGATGAGCAACTATGATGTGCTCCCAGGCCCATACATACAAAAGAGAGATACCGACATAAATATATTTCCCTCCACGATACACAACCTCATGCATATCTATATACAAGTGGGCAAGGAGACATGGACCCCATGCATATCTAATCCCACGCTCGAACATCTGCTCAATTGGGCAACTATTTTCCTCTCCTTTAGGAACAACGATTCCCATGACCAAACCACATATAACAAGTGAAACAATATTGACAATGCCTAGAAAACCAGACAATTCTATTTTTGACTCCCGAACCTGAAGATGTCTCACACCGAGTATGTGGTGCATGGCACAAGTACCCTGTCGAGAAAAATATGTCACAAAATCTACATGAATAGGTATGCAAAGGATCATTCACACATCCTCAAGGGTGAAATTAGCCTCCCCAGTAGGTAAATTAAAGGACGAGATCTCTGAATGCCACCTCTCCACAAGAGCAGTCATCATACCTCAATGACATTTGATAGTTGACATGTAGCAGATATGTCGTAACCCAACAACATCTAAAATATCTTGCTCTAGCTCATGGAAACCAACGATCAAGTCAAATAGATCATGTGGTCATTGCTCCCTCGACTAGAGAAGATTAAGAACCACCTACAACCATTCAACCCACGATGTTAGGGATTTTCTACAAAAACACAAAATGAACATATGATGATGGACAAATAGACTTAAAACTATAAAAATATTGAAAAGTGAAAACCTTTTGTCAAAAGATTTTTTTTTTAGCAAAAACGTTAAACTCGGGTGAAAGAAAATATTTTTTTGTCAAAAGCGAAATATAAATGCAATAGAGAAATATTCAAAAGTGCAAATGTTTTTCAAAATCAAACTTTTACCACAAAAGCAAACCAAAAAAAGACAAAAAGTCAAAAGCGCAAAATTCATGTGAGTGCAAAAATCAAAAGTGAAAATTTATGTCAACTGCGTAATTTTTGAGTAAGTTCAAGCAAAAAAACCAAAAGAGAACTATTCATAAAGAGAAGCGAGAAAAAATACTCAAAATTGAAAAATTCATGAAAATCACGCATTCGCCTACTTGAACTTCATGCATTAATTACAAAAACATGAAAATTCAAAAATAAAAAATGAAAAGGTACATACCGGGGCACCAACACTTGTAGCCCATCCAAACTCAAGAACCACATTTGCGTGATGTGGGGCTCCTTGAATCCTTGCCATAGCTCATCAAAAATCAACAAATCATGAAATCCAAAGGCAAGAATTCTCTATAGGCTCAAAGTACAAATGAGGTAATTTGAACACTAATTACCTATTTTAACCCCAAAACCCTAATTTTTAACCTAGGAAAGATTCCTAGATAAATTAGGACCTCTCAGGAACATCTAAACTATCAACAAAAGACCTATAGGCTTAATTTTTCATCCTCCATGCACCTTAACTGAAATGAAATAGTGTCATGAGCTTGACCCCAAAATTAATATTTTTGACCAGCCTCTTAAGGGGGTAGCCTAGAGTCCTACCATCATTCCATTGACTGCTGAGGCATAGTGGGGCATATAAATTTTTTCAAATCTTGATCTTAACATCAAAATATTTGAAACAAAGCAACCAATACTTTGTCTCAAAGAGGGGAAAACTATAGACATGTAAAAATGACTTAACACTTATTGCACATACTAAATGACATTTTCTCATTATCAGAATCATTATCATTGAATATCACTACATTTCACAATAATTGTATCAAAAACCATAATTTCGTCTATTAATTGAATAATTTAACATTATTTGATTAATTCACTTTTTCATCATTTTCAACTAATTAAATAAATATCATTTATTTAATGAAGTCATAATCTAATTATATTCCTCCTGATTAATTAAATAACAACAATTATTTAATTATGTCGCTAATTTACCATATTCCCTTGAGTCAAATAAATTATTAAAACATAATAATTTAACTATGACACTTTCCCCTAAATTTGAATAATTAAATAAATTATTGAAAACATCAAAAAGGTCAAAACAAATAAATACAACTTTGTTTGCAAAAGTCAAACTTGATTTGCACGTTCAACTCAAAAATATTAATTAATTAAATCAATTAATTAATTATCCTCACCCACTCTCATGATTGAGCAAATTATGATCCCCTGATTGCTCACTCTATTTCCTAATAGATCAATCTAGTCTTCAATCCCACTAAAGGCTCAAAGTGATTTCATCAATTGCATAGATTACTCCACATGATTTCTTCAATTTCATAGATTATTCAATCCATTTCCTCAATCCCACTGAACACTCAAATTGATTTCTTCAATCACACTAATTAAACGTAATCAAATTTTCAATGATCATTCCCATCTAAATCCTCTCAATAGTTTTCAACTGTTGATCAAGATATTCTACTACGCGATCTTGAGCATTCATTTCGAAACAAAAAATATATATAACAACCATCTTCTTTCTAAAAAACGATTAGAGAATCAACCTATTTTACACAATGAAGTAATGCCAAGATCTTAATCAAAATTTTGACAAAACTTTACACATATCTTTGATCAACACACACACACGTTCTTCAAGATTTTTGTACACACAATGGAGGCTTCACTTTGATATGAACAACCCAACAAATTTGTGAACACACTCTGACATGGGATGGGTAACAATTTTTTTTATTGAATTATTTGTTTGTTCTTTGATTGCTTTGTTCTTCAGTTCATTGAATTTAGTAATTTCAATATATTTCATTTCATGAGTAATGGGCATGAAACGTCTTTTTGTTTGATTAGATTAGTTTCCATTCATTCAATTTTATTACATTACATGATCTCAATTTCCCCCTTACACAAAGATAAAAGGTATGCTAAATGATACAATTGATACCAAATTCCATGATGAAGACCCTCTTACTTCTTTAGGTCTCCATATAGCTAATCATTTGGAGTTATCATTCACTACTTATTTATAGAATAGGTCTTTCCATAGAGCCAATCTTTCCAAGAAGGTGAAACTTATAGGTAAAAGGTCTCCTCCTAGATACTTTCTTAAAATAAATACAGATGGATCCTCAAGTGGTAAATCATGACTATATGGCATTGGTGTTATTTTTTGTGATACTACATGTTTGATTTGGTTTTTCTTCTCTTCTTCCTTGAGTACTCATTCTAAAAATTAGATGGAATCTTGGGATATTCGTTATGCTATTGAGAGATCTTGTGCAAGGGGTTGACTATAAGATTATTTTTGAGAGTAACTCTATGATACTTGTCACCCTTCTGAATATATATTTTTTTTAATATTTATCTTAGAGGTTAGCTTTGGTGGCCAAATATATCCTTTTAGGCACTAATTTTTAAATCATATCCTTTATTCATATTTTGAGATAATAGAAAAAGGTTGTTGATTGCTTAGCCAAATGGTCTTCAGAGGAAGTAAGTGGTTGGCATGTGGAGAATTGGGGAGATCTATATCAAAATTTTCACAATTGCTTCTTCAAATTATTTACAAGGACAAGAAGGATTGATATTGGTAGGCCAATATTGGGGTGATAAGGACTATCTAAATCTATTGCTCTTTTATATTTTATGTTATCTAGTTTTGTAGGAATCCTGTGTGGATTCTTCTCCTATTGTGTATTGTGGTAGTTATGAACATATAAAAATCTATATGGTTCTATGGTTATTGTACTTAAGTCATTCTTAATATAATTTTAATTTTTACCCCCCAATAAAAGTATCTAATCAATATCACATTTCAATTCATGGAGTGCAATGCCATTTCCATGGTCTTTTGGAGTATTACAATGAAATATTCACACTATTATACCTCTACTATAGTATTTACAACATAATAACTCTATAAAAATTATATATATGATTTAGTTAGAAATGAGATCCACATTCTTGAGAAAAAATTACCTTTAAAGTGATAGTTTCATTGTAATTTTAATGGTTACTCATTTTATACTATCCAACCACTCACTCATTCACATTGTAAACCTAATGACCACCCTCTCAAGTTGAGTGTTTGATAGTAAATAACATTAATAATTGATTGGCTAAAATGCATGCATCAATAGACACAACCTCATAAAAACCAATAATAGCATCTACCAATAATATCAATATATAATATGAATATTTTCCACCCAAACACTATCCATTCAAATAAAATACTATCAAACACAACCTTTTCTAGGTTTTAATATTTAGGAAATGAAGAGAAGATTCTATTATCTTGTAAGTTCACGTTTTTATAATAATATGTGCATACATCAACAACACTTCAAGAACATAGTTGATATTCAACAATGTTGGAGAACAAAATGGGAGGAAAATGCAAGGCTAAAAATTATTCAATAAAATAGAGATCCATTTAAAAAATATGTATCCTTGTTAGTTCAAACAACTAATCCTAAATGAGTATCATTTTTTTATAAATTGATAGTTACTTTGTGCAAAAAAAGAAATTTATTTTAGAAAAATATAACTACATTAAAAGTGTTTCTTGAAATATATATCTACTTGAAACAGGTATTTGTTTCAAAAATGAATGGACATCTATTTCAATTGGATATTTATTACATCATATTTTAAAGATATTATCCCAATTTTTTTTTTAGTATTGAAAAATTAAAAAATGGACTTGGACCTACAAGTATAATGCAATAACACCGTCCATCACTAAGACTTAATTTGAAACAATATGCCTAACAAATTTATCTTCAATTTTTCTTATGAAATTAAAACCCATTGTAGATAGGAATACCTACTTTTCAAATATATGTTGTTTCTAACTTCAAGATTAATATTCTAATTGTTTATTATTTAAAAAAAATAAATTCTCATAAACTTCAAATGATATATTTTTTATTTTTTTATTTTTTAAATATATATATATTTTTAAAATTTTATGAGCCTAAGCTAGCCATGATTCTCTACACACTAAAAAAACATGAAATAATTATTTTAGGTCAAATTAAGGTTGATGCACAGAAGGGGTTTGATGTTTATACCTCATCCTATTAAATAATTAATGAAAATAATTGATAAAATTATAAACATTAAAATTATTAAAAATTCCAGCTGAACAAATGGAGGAGTAGTCATCTTGGGTGTTGTTTTCTGTTGTCTTGCTACTTCGTCATATGTTTCTATTCAAGTTTATAGTCTGGTTTTGTTGCTCCTACATATTTTACTTACTCCAAATATTGATCAATCTGGCTATCAAAGATCCCCTATTGCAGTATTTTTTGTTTGGCTAAGTTTGTAATCTAGCTGACAAAGAGCCCTTTCTATTTCAAAATGTATTACAAAGTCTGTTATCTAGCTATTAAAGAGCCCTAAAAATAGATATATAATTATATTGTAATCCTTTATATATATTAATATATGGGCCCCATGCTCTTTTCTTAAAAATAAAATTAATTGCATTTATTCACAATTTTTTTTAACAAATACTATTGGCAAGAAGTAATTGGGAATTACAACCCAAAGATATGTACCTTGGTATCCCTTATGTAATCAATTAATAACCTTGAGGATACAATGAGAGAAAAAATTATTTGTGGAAGGGAAACTACATCTAACTATATTCCATGTGTAGCTTAAATAAGAACCTTATTCATCTATAACAGATATATTGATCAAAGCATTATAACTCCATATATATATTCATACGAAAAATACAATGGCAGGTCTTAGTCTTTTCTCTACATTATCTTCTATCCTATCTTCACATCCTTATCTAATAATTTTTTATCTCATATATTTCCTATATCTATTTCATACATATATCTTTTCTTTTTCTCCTAAAGAGATGTGACCCTTATAGGGTACCTTTTACTCTATCTTCCCTGTCGGCCTTAGGTTCCACAAGTCCTATGTGATATCTTGTGGTCTCTACTTTATAACTTGCTAAGGTCATCCCCCCTTTAAAATTATGTCTTATCCTCAATATATTTTATTTAGTTCCCTAGGAGGATATGCTTTTAAATCACCTTTAATTTCACAAGTGTCATGTCCCATTGTTGTTTCACTTGTTGGAAGAATTTGATGTGTCCTTGAATGTTTATGTTTATTATTTTTACCTTTACAAGAGTGTTAGGTATTTTTATCTATTAGATTGAATTATTTTCCTCCTCCGGAGATCTAGTTATATGTGCTAGTTTTATGTTGATGGTTTCCTTGAGCTGCTTGATTTGCATCTCAATTTTTCCCTTTGCTCCTAGATTTTCTATAATTGTGTGTGTAGATTCTCTATTTGTGCCTTGACAATGCCATACATATATTTTAGTGGATCATAGGAGGATGAGATCTATGTTATTTTTGCCTCCAATTATGTAATTTGTTCCTTCATGTTCTTAGTGAAGTTGGGACATTGAAGACAGATTTGAGATAACACATTTTCCTCCACTATGCCCCATTCTATGTTCTTTATTTTCTTTTCCAATTGGGAGTATGTTGTTACACACATTTTTGTAACCTCTTATATTTTATTTTTTATCATTTCCTCTTGTGCTTCATACCTTATTTTTTCTTTTTGTGCCTTTAGATCCTTTTGCAGGCTCTCCACCAACTTCTTGAGTTGTTGCGATAGTGGGAGGGATATCTATCTGTAGTTGTGATATAGTGTTATGCAATATGTTTTCCACCTCTTATATTTTCTCTAAAATTTCAATATGTTGTTGTAGGATTTCCTCCCTGAAAATAGCATGTAATATATTCCCTAAATGGAGCTTCTATAATGGGGAGATGTTGGAAAGGTTTACTTGAGAACCTATCACTAGAAACTGGAGTAGCTGAAGTCTGGGTATTTGCTATAGTTGCTTTTGTTGTGCTAGAAAATATTTAATGGATTTGATATGGGATGGAGAAGTAGATACTTCTTTAGTATTTTCCTCTAGTCCTCTATTATCACCTCCAATTGGTTGGCTACTCTCTAGAGGAGGGAATAGGTGTTTCCTATCTTTCTCTTCCTCCAAGATAGGATTTTCATGCTTTCTACTTAATTCTATTGTTTACTTTTGGACTTTCTCTGTTTCTACTTATTCCTCTTCCAATAAGGAGTCAACCTTCTATTTTGTCTAGAGTTCCTTAGCTTCGGATTGTGCCAATTTATCCTTCTACTCTGTGGCAAGGTCCAACCCAACCTCTTGGATTTCCTTTTCTCTCATCCCCCCCTTTGTTTTTAGGGCACTTTTTTTCTCTTCTCCTAGAGTGTAGAAATGGCTCTGAAAAGCCTTTGATTTCTTCATCTAGGCTCTTGTTGAATATCCTTATATACTTTACTAAGAAATATATTATTCTTTCCTTATTGTTTGCATTTGCTTCTTATACATAGTTAGGACTTATGGTAACATATTATGGTAGATGATAGCTTTTGTTGTGGCCATGACATTGATTTCCATGTGTGGTTCCTCTAGAGCCTCTGACTATTGCAGTTTCACTATTTCATCCTTATTCTTTTTCAGAGGCTTTTGTACCTCCTCAAATTATTATTCTTCCTCTTCTTCATTAGAGAGTTGTATTATCTTCTTATTAGTTGTTTAGCCCTTTCCTTGCAAGTTTTCTTCTCTGCACTCATCTGCATTAGGGTTTCTAATACTTAGTTCATATTTGGTGTAGTAAATATTTGTGAGGAGGAGGTGGGATCCTCAATTATGCACTAGATATTTTATGTATCCTTCTAGACTTTCTTGTTGTTGGTGTGCTGGTTTCTAAAAGTGGTGTGGAGGAGAAAGGTTATGTTGTCCCTTTTTGTGGGATTCCCCATTACTTCTACAACTATTCCTTGTTCTTCTCAAACTTCTCCTATGTATTCTTCTTATGAATTTTGTCCATAATTTATTTGTATGTCTGGAATCTCTCCATATTTGGGTCCTTTGGTTTATTGAGGATATTTGTGGCATAGGAATCTACTTCCCACTACTATACCTCATAGGGGAGCTTGGGAATCCTTGGCTCTACCACCCCAATGTATGTATAATATTTATCAACCAAGAAAGTGATGGTATTGATATATTGTTTAATAGATTCATATGGTATCTACTCCCTAACATGTAGCTGTTGTTGGAAGATCTTGAAGAATCCCTAGTATGCAATAGTGTATGTCAGTTTATCCTTGAACTATAGAGTACAAAGTTTTATTTGTACTACTACCGGTAGTTTTGGTTGCCATAATTTACCTTTGAATGTAATTAATTTCATTCAAGAAGTAGAATACCAGACATATTAGCATTGTTCCATACCAAAAGTTATATTGGGAGGTTTAAATTTTCTAGACATTTTCCATTAGCTTCTCCCTCATCACCTCCTAGAGGTTGAAATTATTCCCCTCCAACACTATTTGATATGTGGTATGTTTTTTTGTTACTATTGCAAAGTCTTGTCTATTTTTATAGTAGATTTTGTATGCAATACCCATAGTAGAATACCGCACAACATGATTTATAATTTCTTAGATGCTCAAACTATGTCTATTTGGTGTGGCTCTTGTAAGCTCTATTAATTTATCATTTTTGATGGATTTCTTGGCTAGAATTTCTCCTATCATGCTCAACTCGATTACCATGTGAATTTCCTCCTTTATGATTTAATAGGGTTTTCGAGGTAGATAAATTTATCATGAACTTTTTTCAATACTAGCCTAACCTAGTCATTCTCATCATGAAATCTTGGGTAGTCTTTCTATACACAAAGTTCTTTCATCCCACCTCCTAGTATTGTGGTTGGTATGTGCTCTGACCTGGAGTGAGTAGGGGGTAATTATGAATGTTCCTTCTTACTTAAAGAGCACAAAATATCAATGAAAATAGCGAAGATACTTACAAATTTCTCTATTCCATTGGATCTCAGAGCACATATGAAGGTTAGGGTTTTGCAAGATATTGAAAGGAAAGAAACATTCAAAAACAACAATTATAAATTTTTTTAACACATCATGCATACATGGAATATAATAAAAAAAACCCAAATATGAAGGCAAGGAGGATTTACATAACATATCCAAGGAGAGAAAAGGCAAAATGATCAATTTTCATTAATATAGAGGCATAAGCCTATTTACATTTGAAGAGTGCAAAAATGCATAAGTTTTCTAGAGAAAACCAAGGAAGAACCCTTACAATGAGAAAAAAAGTTCCTTTTATACATCTATAGGTTGCTAGAAGATAGAGCATATGACTAGATAATAAAACTTGGCCAAAACTCTTTAAAAATTAGGTACAAATATGTGGAACTCAAGTATCAAGTTGAAATCTTTCCATAATTGCCCTGACACCATGACCATGCCTCTTCATTCATGATTCTATGGAAGAAGAGTATAAACTCCTATGAAATCCACATCCAAATCATGATTAGGAATGTAATTTTGATAGAAATGTATTTTGTAACCATTAATGAAGAATGAGATCCATTTTTTTCCACTTGAAGTTGATAGAAAATACATTTAGAACCATTATTGTAGCCTTGAGAATCATATCTGATGACTGGGGAAGTCTATACAACATTATTTCTTATTTCCCATGAACCAAGAGTGTTCAACTATCCATTTCTCAAGTTTGAATATGATCCATATATATTGAAATGTCAAGGTATGATGGAAGATTAATGCATTCTCAAGGTATACTACATAAGTAATTTAAAAATACTTTGGTAAAAATGAAGTGTATTAGAACTACTTTCTAAAATGATAAATGGATGTGTGTCTCCTTGCCTTAGTTACCAATGTATCAATACATTAAAAGAAGAATATTAAATTTGTGAAATGCACTGACAATGAGCACTTGACAAGTGTTGGCCCTTTATGGGTTGCAAGGATAACACATTCTGTCTTTGCATTGTAGAGATGAAACTGAGGTGTGAAGAAAACACGTGTTGCAATGAATAGTTGACACTTGTCCATCCGCCACCATTTCCACTCAACACATTTTACTTATGTTGCATTATGAAGAAAACATGCACTATAGTGAAAGGGAGATAGGTGTCTAGGTGGGGCCAAATGAAGCAGTCACTTAAGTTATAAATTTTTCATGTGCTCTAAAGTTTGTTTTAAAGTGTTCTAGGATACATGGATGATAAGTGGTAAAAGGATCAAGTTAGAAAAAATAAAGGCCATGGAAAAAAAATTAAGTGATTGGGATATAGGAGCCAAAGGTCAATGAGAAAACATAAAAAATGCAAGGGATTATTTTATGAGGTTTAGGGTTTTAGAAAAAAATCAACTTTGCTGCAATTTTGACAACTTTTAGACATGATAACAAGGCATTGAATGGGCATGATAGAGGGGGTAACACAATTACTAGAGGCATACCTAATTTTGATAAACCCATTAATATTTCTTAGATCGATTATAACCTATGGGAATAACAAGGGGTGGTACAAAGTGATAATATTTTGGTGACCTTTGTGGGGATGCTTTCTTTCTAATCATGGAATCTAGGGACCCAATAAATCCATTGGGAATAGAGTTAAAAGAGGGGAACTACAACAACTATCCCTCCTCAAAATATAAAACATGTGCAGACTGCACTTGGAGGGAAGAAAAAGTACCTAAATCGTATGTTCCCTTAAGGAAAATGGTGTGTAACTAAACTCCTTGGAAAAAGTAGTAACAACTAAACTAATATATACATGAATTATTAAAACCCCTCAAAATAATATTTGAGATGAATCCCATTAATTGGGATTAGGAGAGCTTCACCATCTAGCCTAGAGAGATGAAAATAATTGGTCTCCTTACAATTGGCTATAATATATGGGCTACTCCAAATGGTATCAAACTTGGTATACCTTCCTGATTTAGCTTTTTTTGTATCCCATTTCAATACAAGATCTCCCTCTTAGAACACTTCGAGGATAACTTTCATGTTTAAATTCATCTTGACCTGTGTTTGGTGGGTCTCAAGTGTATGGATGGCCTAGTTCCCGATCTCTTCTAGCTCCATTAGCTAAGTCAAGCTTAATTCCATAGCATAATTTTCCTCTAATTCTAGCCTCTCTACTAACTCAAGAGAAGTCAACTCTAAGGATAATGATACCCTTTCTTCTTTCCCATAAACCAACATGAAGGGAGAATTTCTAATGGCTCCCTTGTGAGTGATCCTCCTATAACACAAGGGTAGCCTTTATAGGAGTCTAAAATGTTGAGACAAGCTACTCACACAACCCCTTACCTCTCACAAGCTTGGTGATCTTAATATCAATTCCATACCCCATCACCTTAGTGACCCACCCAACCCTTTTTTCACTAATATCTTTGCTCAACAAAAAATATTTGATACTGGTGTGGACACTTAATTTTGACTAACACATTTTATCCAAAATGAGTCACTTTCCACCATCTAACCTAACTAATCCATATTCTATATTTAATTAAATAATTTCATTTGATTAAATTAATGATCATTTTTACTTCACCATGATAATTAAATATTTTTAATTTCCTCTTAATTCCACTTTAATTAAATAATTTTGAATTATTCAATTAAATTATCTATTTCACTACTATTCATCTATATTAATTAAATAATTAACATTACTTAATTAATTTACTAATTATTCTTCTATTCCAAAGTTAATTAAATAATTTATTATCATTTAATTAATTATTCATTTCCCACTTCCTAAAATTAAATAATTATGATCAATTATTTAATTTATTTCTCAACACTATCCAAAATAAATAAAATCATTTATTTTATTTATTAAATTCAACCTTGCACATGCAAATAATACTTAATTTATTTAATTATTAAATACTCATGTGAATTCCACCTCACCTACTAACTAAGACTTACTCTCAATACACTCATCAATCAAATCCACTTCACTCCCACTCACTTCGAGTCCACTGAGAAATCAATTCAGCCCACTAACCATCAATCTCAATTATCACTCCAATCGATCCTTTTAACTAATCCATATGATCAATTAGTTGGAATCATGTAGTCACTTAACTAACAATAAATTCCTCTCATCAATCTTGAACCATGGATCTTTTCAATCTCTCCTTTGATCTCGATTGTTGATCGGTGTCACCAAAATATATAAATCAAACCATCCTATCATTTATTTATCATCTTAGATCATGCAAGGAAACTATATTTGAATTTCTATAGTGCTTTATTGCTATTATTCTTATAAAAAATATGAGAGAAAAGACTACTTACACCATTCTCAAGGGTGAATAGAGGAGAAAAATGGAGTTATACTAGAGAAAATTGTGTGTTTTAGTGTGCACAAGGTTATTATTTCATTTGATTCAATTTTCTTTATTTGCTTCATTGATTGCGATATTTTGAATGTAATTTCTTGTTGATTATTTCTTTTATCCTTCAATTTCATAATTGAATTTCTAGGTCATACAAGTCCAAACTTCGAGACATCGAATGCAAGGATTAAGAGCTATTCCAATAAGAATTCACATTGTTGATAATTGTGTGGCATATCTAAGAGACATCCAATGGAAGCCATGACATTTGCTACTTTTTTGTGATATATTGCCCTTGAGGACCAATATAATACAATATTCACTTTTCCATGGGGACCTTTAATTGGAATGGCATGCCCTTCAACCTTAAAAATGTTGGAGTTACCTATCAATGGGCTGTGATAAATTTTTTCCATGATATGCATATCTTTATGAAATATTATGTTGATGATCTGCTAGCAAAATCACTCACCAAGGACGGTCATTTGGACATACAGACCAATTTTTTTGATAGAATGGAGAAGTATAACCTTCGACTAAATCGTGAGAGTGACCACACAATTACGGACCTCCCAGCCAAAGGTTCCATTTACTTGGTTCTTGCACCCCTACAACCCACAATTGCACCTCCTAGGGTTTGGCACATTTTCCAAACCCTATCTCAAACAAAATTCTAAAACCTAACGTTCCCTAGATACAAAAATGCATAAAACATGCAATTGACAAAGAAAGTTCAAAACCCTACCTTGGTTGGTATGCCATCCCTCTACTCAAATTTCCACACCCGCTCCATGCAATGATCACCCTCCAAAATTTCCACCATCTCTCACAACACTATAATTCTCTAACCAATTTCCACAAATTGAGTGCAAATGGGGATAATTTTTTCCACCCAATTTTTATACCCCCATCTAGCCTTTTTTTTTTTTCCTTTTCATTTTCCCTCCATCTCCCTAACCTATTTATTCTAACTTCCACTCCCCCCATCAAATTAATTCATTTCATTTTACAAATTTTATCATTTTCCACTATCATCCATTAAATTCTCATTTTAACAAGTCCATCTAAAAAATATTTTTTTAATATTTTTTTTGCCAAACCCCTGAGGGGGCATCCCACCTCCATTTCATTCATTCGAGTAGACTAGGGAGCACCATCACTTTCTTTGAAACACTATAAAAACAAATTATCTCCAAGAGGGGAAAAATGTAGACACTTAATTATGATATACATTTAATCCAAAATGAGTCATTTTCCATCATCTGACCCGACTAATCTGTATTCAATATTTAATTAACTAATTTCATTATTTCATTAAATAACAATCATTTTTTTGATGAATTTTCCAGATATCTATATTAATAAAGATAAAATTAAAAATTCACAAAAAAGGGGCGGGTGGTAAGAAGGAACACCCCAAAAGTCACATGGCACTAGCCCAGAAAAACCAAAATATCAAAGGTCACATGGGCCTAGCCCAGAAATTAAACAGCAGAATAAAAACTAAGCAGCTAATGTAGTGCCAGTAGATCTTGGGGGATCCTGGTCATCCATATGTTTCCCCCATACATTAGTGGGGTTTGGAGTGACATCAAGAGGAGCACCCCAACCATCATCATTCTTTTCTTCCTCTTTATCTTTATCCTCATGTTGAGGTGAGATTGCTAGAGCAAGCCGTGGAAATATTTTGCTAGTGGAAGGCCAACCAGAGCTAGAAGCAGGTGGAGAATCTGAAGGCCACCCAGAATCGCCACCACTGTTCCTCGGCGCACCACTAGAGTGTCAGCCCTGACCAAGATGCGACGAAGGAGAATGAGCTCACCTGGGAGGTCGAGAATCCCTCTGAGCAGGAGGCTGGGAGCGAGCCCGCATGGAATCACTCTGCTTTTGGCCTCGAGAGGGCGACTGGCCATGGGAGGAGGAGGGTGAGTCAGGGATCTAAGCCACAGTACAAGGGGCATTTCCCCAGTGGTCTAGGAGAACCTACAAGTGAGCCACTTCCAGTGCAACCTTATTTGCTTGCACTTGAATCTGTAACATTACATTAGAACATATAACTACTTTAGCATAAAGAGACACATTAACATCTAAATATGAATGAGCAAAAATACAAGCATTTCTATCTTTCCAGATATTGAAGAGGATTTCCACTCTGAAAGTGTGCCAAAGCTGGGTGAACTTAGCCAGGGTTCCAGGCGGGTCCCCCAGTAGAACCATATGCCACAAAAAGGGTTCGGGCCTAAAAGGCCAAAAGAAATCATGAATCCAAGTCCAAAACTGCTGAGCTCTGGGACAAAACCAAAAAAGGTGCTTGAAGCTTTCTGGCTGCCCACAAAAAGGGTAGCAAAGGTCAGATACCCCCAAATGAACCAGCCGAGAGCCCACAGGCAAGCCTTGGAAAAGAATACACCAAGCAAAGTGGGCCAACTTTGGATTAACAATTGCAGACCAAATGACATCAAAACTCCTACGCCAAGTAAAGGCCGAGGAGTTAAGAAGCCACCGCTAGTTCAAAGAACTGATTATAGGGAAATGGGGTGAAAGCCACCTGTAACCAAGCCATGACTTGTAGCTCCTTAGAGGAGTATCTAGAAACCATTTCCAGTCTTTCCACCAAGGTTTGTGCCCACAAATGCCAACTTTGTGAAGAATTTCCGCCGGAATGGCATTCACCAGCCTGTCAAAAGTAGGATGATCCTGGTTTTGAAGGCTGTAATGGGTTTTAAAAGCATCCCACTACAAAATACTCATGGTAGGTCGGTGGAAGAGCTGGTGCAAAGTCTGAATGCCCTTCTTATGAAATCAGAGAGCTTTGAACCAAGGCAACTTAGCCAAGGGTTGACCATTCTGAGCCAGAAGGGGAGACCACCATAGGTTATGCTGGTTGATGGAAAGCCCATCACGAAATCCAGCCCCAACCCAACAGAGCCAAGGCTTGACAGTTTCCCAAGAGCGCCCAATAATTTTAGCCATAAAGGATCCCATAATTTGAACCAGCTCCCTCATAACCAGAAGGGTTTGGAAGCCGATTCCTTTCCAGGCAAGTCTGTGAATAGGAAACCCAGACTGTATACAATTCCTGAGGAGAATTTTCCAGGCTTCATCCACGGTAAGCACACGGATAATCCATTTGACACAGAGAGCAGTCCCTTGTCATTGAGTGGAAAGCAAGCCGAGCCCTCCTGAATCCTTGGGGAGATAACAAAAGTCCCAAGCGACCCAATGAAAGCCCTTATGGATCTCATGAAAGGCCCAAAGAAAATCGCGGAGCAGCTTCTCAAGCCTGTTGTAGGCTGCTTTAGAAGGAGCCCAATAGGAAGAATAATAGATGTGGGTGGCAGCCAAGATTTTAGAGCACACCTGAAATTTTCCAACCAGCGAAAGAGGCTTAATTTCCTCTTAATGACACTATTCATCTATATTAATTAAATAATTAATATTATTTGATTGATTTACTATTTATTCTTCTATTCCAAACTTAATTAAATAATTCATTATTATTTAATTGATTATGATTTCCCACTTCCTAAAATGAAATAATTATGATTAATTATTTAATTTATTTCTCAACATTATCCAAAATAAATAAAACCATTTATTTTTGTAAGATGGGTTAAAACATTATAGTCTAGATTCTAGTGACAACCACAACATTTCTAAGCCAAAACCTAATCCAAAACAAGAGAAAAAAATGAAAAGATAAGGAAAATGAAAGCATCAAATGAAAGAACTCCCCATGTTTGAACTTGAATCACTTCCCTTGTCTCTTTTCATTCTTCTTTTGCAAATATTCCCTCAGATTTGTAGTTGAAATTGTGAAAATACTTGCAAATTGTAAGAAAAAAAGGTTGGAGATAAGTGGTTGTTAACTTTAAAATGGAGGAGGAAGACTTCTTTTATAGACAACCATTTGAATGGACAAATGAGATTGATCTTCTAGAAAGATTCTAAGATCGACACATGAGAAGACATGTAACCTAGAGGATTGGAGGTTACAAAATAAACGGTCAAGATTAGAAAGAGCCTAGAGACGATCGATGACTGAGATTCGAAAATGAGATAGTGGAGGAAGAATATGGAGGAATTAAAAAATTAAAAAATAATTAATTCATGAGAAGAAATCTTTGACCAAGTGGAGGCATAAATAATTTATTTATTTGAGGAAAAGGCAAGTGGGCATTTAATTAAAATGATTTATGCAACCATTTTAATTAAATAGGAGGAAATATAAAAAGAGATATTAAATAATTAACTTGAATCAATTATTTAATAAAAGATAACGTTTGAGAGACAGTTAAATAATTTTGACAATTATTTAACTATAGAAGAATTAAAAGATTAGTGAATAGTCAAACAATTAATAATTATTTAACTATAGACAAGTGATGATAAGCAAATGATTAAATAAATGGTAATTTATTTAATTATAGAAGGAAAGAGTGTTAGCGATGCAATTAAATAAATAATTTAATGGATCAGAGGAGAATAAAGATCAAGAAATGAATTAATTAAATAATTAAAATTATTTAATTATGCAGAGACAAAGACCAAGAAAAATGATGCTCGTAGACTAAGACATTTTTTCAATGTCTACATTTTGCCCCTCTTTGAAATAATGTAGTTCATCACATTTTGTCAAAGAAATTCAGTCAAAATATCCCCAGTGAAAAAAGAGTATAAGTAATGCCCCCTCGGGAAAATTTTACAAATTTTCAAAAAAATTCAAAAAATTTGGAAAATTGTCTCGATAAGATAATTTGATCGCTAGGAATTCAATGGTGAAGAAAAAATTAATTTTCAAGGGTGATAAGGAGGTCAAAGTCAAGCTTAAAGTCATCAAAAAGTGCACCTAATAGACAAGGTAGGTGGAAACCCTAATTTTTGAGCTATAAATAGGAGGTTGATGAAGGAAAAAGGTCATTTGTGCATTTTGATTTCAAAAACCTTAGGAGCTATGGGTGATTTTGTTGAGGAGATGTTGCCTATTCTAGATGTTGCCCATAAAGCATATCACATCCACAACGTCCGCTGACTTGAGGGAGTGCCTGCCTCAGTGAGTACTACAAACTTTCCTTCTTTTTTTGATTTTTGTACATTTAGGTAGAGAAATAATTTAGCAGGAAATTGTGTCGCATGCCATGCGACAAAATTGTGTGTGTGAGTGACACAGATGAGAAGCGGTTTGCCACAATCATCTCATCATGACGCAATTTCTCAGGGCTAGGACAGGGACAGTTGCATCGTGACACATTTGAATATGTGCCACAATTGATTTTTTGAGTCACATATGTAGCCGAGAATGATGCAAGAAATATTTTGTGACACAAGTGTTGTACAAAATGATGCATTTGACAGGTGAGCAACACAATTGCAGTTGCAAGCTAGTGAAAGATGTATGCAACACATTTGACAAAACAACACAATTGCCTGATTAATAAGTTGCCCCAGATTATGATATTTTGACTTGGTCAACTTAGGTCTAATAGGGTCAAATGGAGATGTTGAATTGACATGATTTATTTGTGATGACTTCAGGTTGTTCTACCTCCAATCTATACATGGGAGTCATGACTAGATGTGTTTAGTTGCGGGACCAACTGGATGAAGTGGAGAGATAGGGGTTGCTAGGTCTTGGTCTATTCTATGTCACCTACATGCCCGTTATTAGGGAAAATAGGGGAATGTTGACAATGTTGGAAAAGCGATGGAACTCTGAGACTTGTAGCTTTCATTTTCTGATGGGGGAGGTGATAGACACCCTTGAGGGTGTCTACAGGATTCTACAACTTTTGATTCATAGCGAGGGTACGATATGAACCCGCTCAAGGATTGCAGGAAACGTATGAGTATTATGTGTGTGATGATGATGCTGAGCTTGGTATTCAGGGGTATGAGATCATATGAGAGACCCCAATAGAGAGGTATAATAGATATGACTGTGTTATGCACATTGATTGTAGGGGTGATGATTCTTGATTGTAGAGGTCACAATTTCCTAGTAGGCTGGGAAGAGATGCTTTGGGGGATGGTCCAGGATGGGACAATGTACATATGGGGACCATGCCTATTGGGTATATTATATTTCTAGTTGCATGACATCACATATAGAGGGGGATAGAGCTTGAGTTGTGGGGTCACATTTCTTATGATATGGGCTTGGGAGCACATAGTAGCATTCTGACCATTGAAGGTACATAAAATGGGAGTGGGTGCTCCATATGTGTATCTATATCGGGGAGTACTATCACAGACACATGTGGGTGATATAGGCTATTGGAGACATGGATTGGATACGTTGGTTAACTTCATCTAGAGACCATAAAGAGACTATGATTTGTGAGTCGATGAGGATGATCACTTTCCATGGTGCCGACAACCTAGAACCTAATCGAGCAAACAATTCAGAGTCAACATATTATTGAGATGTATCTTCTTTTGTGTATCAAATGATAGTTCAGGGAGAGGCAGGGTGTTCATGTGGGTACAATTGAGTTTGCATGGTCCTCTCGAGAGGTTCACCCTGGGGGCCATAGATTATAGTGACTACAACTAAGCAGATGATTGATGCCCTACAGGAGTTATATTAGGGTTGGATAGGAGGTGATGTAGATGTAGGGACCACACTAGAGTATGATGCTTGGTGGTTGATTCATTAGTCAATACCATTAACAGATTTAAAATAGGCAATGCTTGTAGAGCGTAAAGCTAGGGGCCTGAGAGGCCAAAGAGGAGATAGGGGATGAAGGGGTGGAGGGAGAGGAGATAGAGGATGGGGAAATGGAGGATGAGGGGATGGAGGAGGGGGAGATGACGAAGGAGATGGCTATGGAGGATACCGATGGAGGAGGAGGGATGGAGGGTGGAAGGTGGTGAGACACTTATCACCAATTTGGGAGGAGGGGGAGGATCAACTAGAGGTTAGGGTAGCAGAGGAGGGAGAGAAACATGTAGAGATGCCCACTCTAGAGTCAGGGAATCAAGAGATTTAGGTGATGGAGATTAAGGAGAATGCAGAGGAGAGATGGGAGGAGCATGCATAGGATGAGTTGGTGATGGGAGAGGCAAAGAGAATCCTCCGAGAGAGGATCATGATGGGAGTGGAGGAGGAGCTAGAGGAGATGGGGACCAAAGAATATGAGGGGTCAACAGAGTAGAGGATATCCACCTTGTAGGTTCGAGTGCAGGCCTTAGAGGTAGAGCTTAGGATGGTGACAATAGAGAGGGACAACCTTAAGGCCAAGAGGGATACACTACAGACTAAGAGAGACCTAGCTTTCATCAACCGACAATAGACAAATCAACATATGATATAGTTTACAGCTACATGTAGTGGATTTGTGGTTGATGTTTCTCAGGAGTATGCTAGGGCTAGTAAAGCTATGCAATTTTACAAGGATCTTTATGAGAGGATAGTACCACTAAAGAGGAGGGATCCCAAATTTTCAAAGATTGAGAGTGGTTCACAAGGAAAGACCCACAACATGACACACAACAGGAACTCTCAAAGTGGTTTAGAGAGTGGGGAGACATCAGCCCCTAGACGACCCACTCCATATGAAAAATAGTAGACAGTAGAGCATAGGTCTCCAAATGCACCTCAATGAGAGGATAGGGAGGCACTAGGGTCAAGAGAGCAGGAAAGGTTGGGCTAGATCATCTTTGTGAGATTTTTTATATGGACACTATATTTTTTATTATCATGCCTGTGAGCTCCATTTTTGATAGACATGACATATCTTGACATTTTACCTATGACACATATTTTGAGCGATATATGATATGATTTTTGGCAGATATTTATGATATGTAGTGTTATGTGATGATGCTTTATGTTTATGATGATGTTCATGCTTTTATGATGTCTATTAATGCATCCTATATAATCGTGTGATAGTTTAATATGCTTTTATGATTATACATTTATGATTATGTTATGAATTTTTATGTATTTATGATATGTATGAATGATAAACATAGTATAGATGACCTAATTTGATAAATGCAATGCGAATGTAAATTTATTTAATGTATATGAACTGTAATGCAATATAAATGAAATTTAATGCAATGTATATGAAATGTGATGCAATATAAATGAAATGTAATGCAATGTATATAAAATGTGATGCAATGTGATGTGATGGATCATGATGGAGAATGCAATGCCATGATTGGTTATTTGCTGGTGTGATGGAATGTTAATGTTATATGGATAATTGTTTTTTGTATTTTCTCATGCAAATATATGTGGTGTAATATGATGGTGATGCTTCCTAACATGATCGTGTATGCAGGATATTTTTGTGTGTCACAAGACTCTGTCAAGATGCAGACGAAAGAAATGTTAATGGAAAGAAGGGAAGGAAGATGGAGTGTTAGATGAAAAATGACAGAGGATAAAATTTTATGTTTTTATATTTATCATCATCGGGCATCAAAAGTGTCACAAATGGAGCACAAAAACCATGGTATGACATAGACCAAGGTGTGCAAGGTGACCATTTATGAGAGACAAACAACCAAAAGATAAAGCCAAAAGATAAGGAATGCCCTGAATCATACTAATGACCCAATTATCCCAGTCTTTTTGCCAAGACAAAACACAAACAACAAGCAAAGAAAAGAGGTCATGATCCATCATCTCTCCTCTAAATCATTCATGGGACATCCTTGAGGTGCATAGTAACATGACCACAAACCAATCAAAAAGATAAGATAGACTCAAACCAACAAAGTGTTTGTCAGAGAGATAGTGTTTGCCAATAATATTGATAAAAAAGTCCGATTTGATTGATTAGGTTGACCAAGATGACCAAATTTTATTGATAAGTTGACAAGTATTGAGTAATTAGTTGACAAAGGTTGATCGGTTGATTTGATTGATTGTGCCTTGTTTCAGGAAAGACACATCCTAATTAAGGTAAGATTAATTGACCAAGATGGAAATATTAATTTATTTGATAGAGTGATTGATATGATCGATCGATGTGATGATGCCTAATTTTAGGAAAGACATATCATGTTGGAGGCAAGTAACACATCTGATAAAGTTGACCAAGTGACCATTTGTTGATAAAGCACCTAACTGCAAGAAAGACATATCTTGCTTAAGGTGAATGACGAGATTGACCAAAGACAAATTCTAGTCTCAGGAAGGATGCATCCTGATAAAAGACAAGTGCTAAGACCAAATGAGACAAATGACATAATGCCCCATTTTGATATAAGACCAATGACCTGATAAATTGATTGATGATAAGATGATTGATTGATTGAAGATGAATGATTTGTTGGTTTTGTTTTCCTATTGATTCATGATCTGGTTTGAATGATGATTGCTTGTAGAAAAAAAATAGACTTGAAAAACCCTAAAGGACTAATCTAGGGCCATGAGGGATCATCAATTGATGGAATTTCCTACATTATACATGTAGAGACCTCGTAGTTTGACATGACTTGATTTTTCTTTATTTAACAAAAGACTGAGTCATGATTTTATTTGAACAAACATAAAAGGACAAACCTAATGTATCTGGGGCTCATTGAAGATGAGCCTTGCCTATGTAGCGAATGCACTGAGACAAGGTAATTCGACCCTACTAACAGAAACTGACTCAGACTCAGACTCTAAATATGACTCTATTTTTGGAAGTTTGGATGGTTTCTGATTTTTTTGGATTTTAAAAGTTTTCATGATTTTTTTGGATTTTGATGGTTTTATGATTTTTTGGATTTTGAAGGTTTTAAAAGGCTAAACCATGCATCAGATCCCATGAAGACATAAGTCAAGGAATTTCCTCCAGTCAAGTGTAGGACCAATTTATTATGCATGAGGGGAAGTAGCGAACGAATGCAAAGGATGATCATGAAAGCAAAGGAGACTAAATGTCAATGGTTCTCAAGCCATGAGAAGGATGCCAAAGCTTTATTATGGATGGGTGAATGGATGAAAAAAGGGTGGAGGACTAGAGGGAGTGATAGTAGACAGAGGAGCATAGGCTGGCTACAAATGGCGTGTTTGCCAAGTTTTCACCATGGTACTTATCCAAAGCGCCACTGAAGCAATTTTCACTTTTGGACGAATTATTTCTCTTTACTATTTTTATTTTTTATTTTTTTTTGGTTGTCACCAAGATGCCTGTTTGCCAGGTTTTCATCAAGGTGACCATTTTTAAAAAAAAAATCTTTTTTGTATTTTTTGACTTTTTAAAGGGTTACTCTAAGAATTAAGTGTAGTACTTGCAAAGGTGCATGATGTTGATAGGATCGATCAATGGTTCACCTTCAGGCATAGAGAGTTGATAAGCACCAAATCCATATGTTGTTGTGATGATATAAGGGCCCAACCAATTAGGTTCAAACTTTTTGGGCTTTTCTTGATCTATCTGATTCTTTAGATTCTATTTTAGGACTAACTCACCAATGTCAAAAATTCTAGGTTATACCTTCTTATTATAGCTACGTCGAAGGCGATTATGATATGCTTGCAAGTGTGTCAAAGTATTTTGTATATTTTCATCTATTAACTCTAGCTCATGTCAATGGGATATGTGGTATTCTTCTTGATCAATTAGTCCTTGCATAGAGACTTGTAGGGATGGTAACTTGACCTCAATAATAAGTATGGCTTCAGATCCAAAGACAAGGGAATATGGAGTGGCTCCTGTAGGGGTGAAAACACTAGTACGATAGGCCCATAGCATAGGATTAAGTTGTAGGTGTTAGTCATGGCCAACATCATTGACAATATTCTTTAAGATTTTAAGGATAGTCTTATTAGATGCCTTAGCTTGGTCGTTACCCTAGGGGTTTTATGGGTAGAAAAATGGTGTTGGATATGAATTTTTTCATAAAGCTCATAGACATACTGATTCTTAAAAGGGTGACCATTATCTATAATGATGGACTATGGGATACCATAGCAACATATAATGTAATTTAGGATGAACTTGGTTATCTGCTTTCCAATAATGTAGGTCATTGGGATGGCTTTGATCTAGTTGGTAAAGTATATAGTAGAAACAAGGATAAAATTATGTCCATTTACAGAAGTGGGATGGATCTTTCCTATGAGGTCAATTCCCCATTGAGAAAATGGCCATGGTGATGTGAGCGGTTGTAGTTCTTGAGTTGCTACATGTATAAGCTCTCCATGAATTTGACATTGGTAACATTTCTTCATAGAGTGATAGGCATCACGTTCCATTGTAGGCCAATAATATCCCATCCTCATGATATATTTGGCTAAGGTAGGACCAATAGAGTGAGCTCCACATAAACTGTGATGTACCCCTTGTCAGGTTGTTTTTGCTTCATTTGAGTTGAGACATTGAAGGAGGGTTCTATCTATGTTGTGGTGGTAAAGGTATCTCTAATGATGGCATATTTAGAGGCTTTTCAGATAAAGGTTTTGTGTTGGTTGAGGGACAAGTCAAGAGGGATAATTTGGTCATGTAAATAAGTATAGATGTCTTTATACCAAGGAGATTCAAGGCCAAAAAGTTCACACACAATTTTGGTTTTGGGGATATTGAACGTAGGGACCAATATTTTTTCTATCAAGAACTCATATTGTGATGCATTGTTAGGAATGTCCAAGAGAGATCCCATTGTAGCCATTGCATCGACTTCTTTGTTCTAGATTCTCGATATTTGCTCAAAGGTAATAGCATCAAATTATGGTCTAAAAGTATCAGTCATGCACTTGTAGGGTATCAATTTTTCATCCTTGGTGTCATAATCATCATTAACTTGATTAATCACTAATTGAGAATCACCATAGACTTGAAGATCCTTGATTTTCCATTTTATTGCTTTTCAGAGTCCTCCCAATAATGATTTATACTTAGCTATGTTATTAGTGCATGGAAATGGTATTCGAAATGACTTGGGAATGGAATCTCCTTGATGTGTGATGACTAGAATTCCATATCTTGAACCATGACTTGTGTAAGATCCATCAAAATACAGCTTCCACGTTTATTGGTTTGTCTATGAAAAATATTAATTCATTTGGGAAGTTAAATATTAGAGGATGATTTTCCTTTACTGGTGCATCTATGAGTTGATCAACTATCACTTGTCCTTTTATTTCTTTTTGATCAACGTACTCGATGTCATACTCATTCAAGATCATAACCCATTTAGCTAGTCTTCCTATTAGAGCTACTTTGCTGAGAAGATGTTTCAAAGGATCAATTTTGGCAATCAATTTTGTCTTGTGATTCAACATGTAATGTCTCAATTTATGTGTTGCAAAAAAAACTACTAGACATGCTCATTCAATAGGGCTATAGTTTAACTCATATCCAACTAAGGTGAGACTAATGTAGTAGATTGCTCATTCTTTACCATCATTGTCATTATGTGCTAACAGTGCCCCAAGTGCAAATGTAGTTGCTATCACATATAATATCAAATGTCTCCCATCAGTCAGAGGCATAAGAACTAGTGGATTCAATAGATAATTCTTGATCTGATCAAATTCTTCTTGGAATTTTTTTGTCTAATTAAAGAGAATTCCTTTGCGCAATAGATGTTGAAATGGATGAATCTTGTCTGTGAGGTGAACAATGAACCTACAGATTGATTGCAATCTTCCTTGTAATGTCCTTAACTAACTGATATTGTTTGGTGGTGGGATGTCCAAGATGGCTTTTACTTTGGCAGGATCAACTTTTATTCCTCTATGAGAGATAATATATCCTAAAATTTTTCTGGATTGGACCCCAAAAAAAATATTTCTTTGGATTTAACCTGAGTTGATATTTTTCAAGTCATGTGAAAATATTGTCCAAGACTCTTAGGTAGCAACTTCGTTCTAGATATTTTGAGAGAAGGTCATCAACATAATCCTCCATAAGTGTGTTCATATAATCATGAGAGATGGTATTCATGGATCTCTAATATGTAGCTCTAGCATTTTTAAGTCCAAATGGCATGATGTTCCAATAGAAAGCAACCCGAGATCATGTGAAGGTTGTATTTGGTTGATCTTCAGGATCAATTACTATCTGATTATAACCCAAGAATCCATCCATAAGTGATAGCATTTCATATCCAATAGTAAGGTCTACTATGATATCAATATTTGGTAAAGGGAAATCATCTTTAGGAAAAGCTTTGTTGAGATCTCTGAAATATGTGCATACTCTGATTTGTCCATTTGGTTTTGTGACAGGAAAAAGTTTTGATATTCAATCTACATAATCAATAGAGCGTATGAATCTGACATCCAATAGTTTCTTAAGTTCCACCTTGACCAAGAGTGCGATCTATGGATGCATTTTTCGTAGCTTATATTTATATGGTTTGGCATTTGGTAACAATGGTAGGTGATGTAAAATGAGTTCAAGATCTAATCTAGGCATATCAGCATATGACCATGCATAATTAACTTGTCTTTCTGAAAAGAATGCTATAAACTTAGGCTTTTCCTTTGTGGTCAAAGATGCTACCAATTGTATGATTTTGGAATTGTCTTGTGTCCCAATGTTCACTTCTTCTATTTATTCTACAAGTAATGGAAATCTCTCTCAATCTATAGGGAGACTATCTAGTCCTCCATCCTCATGTTCCTCAAAGAGTTTTTCACCTTCAGATACATCCTTTATTTTTACTTTTTCACGGTCACAAGTGCCTTTCGGTTTTCACTTGAAGACCTATTATTTTTATTTTTACTTTTTTCATTTTCAGTTTTTCGACTAGAGGATAGGACAACCTCAACAAATTATGCTTCATAATTGAGTTCTATGGAAAATACAACCTTATCATCACCACTAGGTATTCCTTCACGAAGTCCCATGAACTCAGCAATTGCTTCGTCGTTCTTGAATGTGTCCAAACTTGGTGGTCTTTTTTGATCCCAATCTATGAGTTGCAGGTAGATAAGGGGTAAGCCATCATCGGAATTGTCAAGGGTCATGGTATAGGAATATAGGGTAAAGAAGGAAGTAAATTCATCAGGTTCCTAGGAAGCGACATCAATGGTTTCCCAAAAGTGTTTGATCCATTCTTCTATTTTCAAAGGGACCTTTGGACGAGAATTTGGTAGGTTTGGCGGGGAACCAATTGTAAGAATTTGGTTGAATTTTTCTTCAAGGGGAGGTTCATCAAGTTTTCCAAATAGTTTATTGAGGTCCATGTTGGTAGCGGAGGATAGGGAATCCCATTCATATTCATTGGAATCAACGTCAAAGTCCTAATATTACTTGGATGTCTCGATCTCATTTGAAGCATTAACATCCTCACTCAGAGGTGACCCGATACCCCGGATAGTCACTTTTACTGGTACAAACTCCAACCCTTGGTTCTTTAGTAGTTTAGGAGGTTGTAAGGGCTCCAACATTCCTTGTTTGTTTAGGTCAAGGATGTTGTGTCCATCATATCCTTTTCATTTCATTATTAGGAACCCTTTTGGATACTGTTCAACTAGAAATTTCTTAGGCTCAATATCCTCCTCTTCTTTGTACAACCATGTGAGAATGTGGTAATCCAAAGACTCTTTGACTAGCTCCCCCAGTTAGTGAAGGTGGTAGGGGGATTATGAATGTTGAATTTAGGTTGCATGGGATGCAGTTTTATGTAAGACTTCGGCGATTTAGGTAGCTTTCCAATGAAAAAGAGACTCTTAATTTTGTATTCTCTGCATCCTTTGTCTTGAATCTGGATTTTGGGTTTGGAAGGTGTGGATGATTTGAAAAGGGTAGAGGGATCAATGAAATGAGATGGAGTGGCAGATGAAGTGGAGGATGAGGCCTCTCCATTGATGGGAACTTGATGTTCAACAGTTCCTTTTAGGTTTGTGCAATATTGAAAAGGATTGGCATTGCTAGTAATAGTAATTTCAGTGCCATTGTATGGGAACTTGAGGCATTGGTGGTATGTGGATGGGATAGCCTTCATGACATGAATCCATGGGCAGTTGAGTAGAAGGTTGTAGTGTAAATCCAGATCCAAGACATGAAACACTATATTCTATATTGTTGGACTGACCCTTATAAGAAGTGAAATTATGCCTTTGGATGAACACTCAACATCATCATAAGATTTTATCACAATTTTCTTGGTTTGGTCTATGCAATTCTCATAGTATCCTAATGCTTTCACCAATTTTAGTGAGAAAATGGCCAGACCCACTCCACCATCTACTAGGACTCACCTAATCTTATGTTTATTAATGCTTACTTCAAGGTGTAGGGCATCGTTAGAACTTTTTTGTGAAAAAGTCTTGTTCAAATAAGGTGACATGGTGTGGCATCTAGATTAGTGGGTATAGATTCTTCTTGTAATTCTTTATCAAGGATAGCTCTATGTTGGGGAGATATGCGGAAGAGTTCTAGGATGGAAATCTATGCTGGAGTCTTCCCCAGCTAATCTAGAAGATTATACTGACTTTTGGGCTATGGATTAGAAGGAGGTCCTGGAAGAGTTATCTTGGCTCTACGAGTGGTGATTGCACATTCTGAACTTGGCTTGTTTATGATAATGGTGATAATGCGATCATCAAAGGGTCTAATGTTAAGGGTAATAGTGATATAATCATGTTTGATGGCTGCATAATTGCCTTTGTTGTCATTCCCTGAACTAGAGGTTTTTCCTTTGTCATGGTCATGCAAGGGAGTTTTAAATATGGTATGATCAAAATTGGTTTTTCCGTGAGAGTCTCCTATTGAAATGGTTCCATTTTCAACAAGGTCTTGAATGATATTTTTGAGTTTCCAACATCTATATATTTTGTGTCCTTTTCTGTGGTGATATTCACAATATTCATCTTCTTTCCACTAGTCGAGTTTGATTAATGAGGGTTCATAATTTTTGATTTCGAGTAATGTGATGACATTAGATTGTAAAATCTATTTTAGGACTGATTCAATAGGTTCACTCAATGAGGTGTATATTCTCTTAGCATGGGGAGTACCTCTGTATTGCTGATTATTTTGGATTGCATTCAATGTTTAATTTTGACCTTGTGTTTGAATATTTGACGCATTTGGTGTGTTTGATGAGGAAGGACCTTGGTGGTAAATGGTAGCACCTTTTTTTATCACTTCGTCATTGACAACTCCATCATTTGTGACATTCTTGTTTTGGGACCAATATTTTCTTTTGTCATTATTGGATTTTGGAGTCTCTTTGTGTATCTTGACTAGTCCTTTTGTGATAAGAACTTTTCCAATAAGGACACCTTTCTCAAGGATTTCATCAAAGGTTGTACAACATTGAATTTGGAGGCTACTCATCATTTATTTTTCAAGATTTTCAAAAAACATGGCAACTAGTTATTTCTTAGGAATGTGACAAGGGAACTAGTTAACCAAACTTCACCATCTCTAATAGAATGAGGTAAGTGACTCCCCTTCTTCTTGTTTGGTTGTACATAATTTTGCAAGGGTTATATCACTCTCAACGTTAAAGGTAAATTCATTAATGAATTTATCATCCAGTTCACCCCATGATCTAACCCCTAGAGGAAGATGTGAAAACCAATCAAGGGCTAGCCCCGTGACACTTCGTGGAAATAATCTCATAAAATAGGTGGGATCATATGTGATTTCCATACATGATGTATTAAATTATCAAATGTGTTCTACTATATCTCACCTCCCTTTGTACTTAGGTAAAGGTGGTTTGTGAAATAAGGGGGAAAGGGTGGATTGTATATATTTATGTCAAATGGAAAGGGACACAATTCCTCCATGGAATAGGTTTTATTGTTGGTTCCCAATTAAATGTTTGTCATTTATTGTTGGATGGCCTGTATTTGTTGAATCAAAGTATCTATAATAGATGGTATTGCATTGGTTTGATTTGGTGTCATGGTGTTGTTATTAAGGTCATATGACAGATTTGGATTAGGATTGGTATTTTGTGGTGTGGGACCTTGGTTGCCATGTTGATGTAAATTATTTTAATTTGGAATGAAATTGGCATTTATATTTTTCCCAAAGGTCATGTCTGTGTTTGGTATGCTATTTTGAAATTGAGGTGTAGGCCCTTGATTTATCTCCTGGTTTTAAAATGTTGGTCCTTGACCCATGTTTTGGAAAGATGGTATGGGTCCTTGATTGTTATTTGAAAATGTAGGTCCTTGATTGGTGTTTGAGAATATAGGTCCTTGATTAGTGTTTTGATTTGGGATTTTTCATGGGACAATGTGAATTCTCTTAGATTTGTTTGGTGGGTTTTGATTTGATCGGGTATTGCCTTGGATTTGGAATGAAGGACCTTGATTTGTATTTTAAAGAAAATGTGTGGAACCTTGATTTATATTTTGGAAAAGAGGGTTTGTGAAGGTCTTACTCATGGAATTTGATGAGCTTCCAAATGTGAATTTTTGTCCTTGTGTAGTAGCATGGGTCACCTTTTTCCCAAATGTGGAGATGCTAGGAATATGTGTGGTATTGGTTGCCATGTGTGTTGTTGTCCCAAGTGGTAGTGTAGTTTCCATTTTTTGTGAAGTGGAATGCAAAATGCAAATGGATTTTGGGTGTCTTCTTCTACAATGGTTGAGACATCAAATCCTTGAGGGATTCTAGCACCATTTTTGGCTAGAGCATAGAATAATCTATTAGGATCGACACCAATGAGTTGATCAACCATGCTTAAAATCCTTGGGTCTTGGTATGCTCTTTCAATCTCTTCGGGAGTCATTCTCTTGTTGAATTCATCTAGACTTATATTGTCAAATGTGTTGGTTTGGTCTCTTTGTGGTGTTTCTCTTTGAGGCATGGATTCATTTGAATTTGATCTAAGGGTGGTGTCATGAAAGGGATCACTTGAGAAATCCATTTTCTTTCTTTTGGTTCGTGACCTTGTTTCAACCATGTGAGACTTGCAAAGTTGGAAGGTAATGCAAGGTGATGATGAAGCTAAACTATGTTTTTGGGATTTTTTGGATATAAGTATGCATTGTGATTATGAAAGGATATGAAACCAATGGATGCTAAGAGGACCAAAGTTTGATTAAATAATGACCAAGGATAATGATGAGGTGTCAAGCTAATGATCAAAGGCAATGATGCAACTAAGATTAAGATGAAATTAAGCTATATTTTTGTGTTTTTGGGATAAAGATACAAAATGAAAATGCAATTTAGGTCCAAGGCTAAAGTTATGGTCAAAGGGTATGATATGTATCTAAATGAGACCAAAGGTAATGCTAAGGATATGAATCCTAAAATTTAAGACAAAGGATGGCAACCGAGCTAATGTAGGTCCAAGATAACAAACCCAAATGTCATTGACCTTTGTGATAATCAAGATGATAATTTTCACAAGGTTGAGTCTAGGCTAGGACACAATATTGAGACTCAAATCTGACCAAGGTGACATTCAAAAAGGTTGGTAAAATGAAGAATGAAGGTCAATAAAAAAATGGATAAGCAACCAAGGACTATTCAAAAGCTTAGTAGTCTTCCTATGTCTAAAATTTGAAAAGGAGATGAAACCTAAAGTTTAAGATTGATTTATGCAATTCAAAAGGATGAGGAAAGATAACCTATAATGTAATGTATTCCTAATTGGAAATGCTAGAAGGAACTGGTAAAGGCTCGCAAGTCTCTGGTTTAGCAGTCAGGGTCAGTGTAAAAATGATTTGATTGAACTTGAATAGGAATTTTTAAATTTTCTGGTTAATAGGCAGTTGTGACACTATTTTCTTCAAATACGTCATTTCAAATTGTGGGTTTCCAGAGTGCACTTACGGTTTTGAATGATAGTTGTGGATTTTTTTTTTTTGCAAATGTGGTTCAGTGTAGTAGTTGCGGCTTTCTAGTGATCAATCGCGGCACAAAAGTTTAGTTGTGGGCCTATTTTTATAGTTGTGGTGATAGAATGTTGATTTTGTAGTTTTGATGGTTTTGACCTAGTTTTTGAGTGGATTTTGACTGATTTTGATGAAATTTGATCTTGAAAACACATAATAAAATCACAAAAACTTGTCTTGGTGTGATTTTGGATGTGATTTTTTTTTTATTTAAGTCTATAGTAAAAAAATCATAGACAACATGCACAATTCTTATGGCTGGCAAGGAAACCACTGGTTGATATCTCCACTTGGATTTCTCTAGCCACTTAAATAAGGCAAACAACTAGATACTTGGTGGTATTGGCTCCCCTCCATGATACTCACTTATTGGGCTCACCAAGATTCATTCCCCAAAGAGGAATTCATATCTCTACACCTGGTTAGTGAAGCCGTGGGGTGGCTTCAAAGGTCTGACCTCTTGCAATCAATGAGCGTATATAAAGGTTTTTGACCACTAGCACAATTGGTTCTTAGTAAGGGCATCCATTCAAGGTGGCCATACATGCAGAAAGATTAGCTCAAGATTATGGTCAATCAAGAGGCCTCCTAGTCCCTTCCTAAGAAAGGATTTTAATGTAGCTCACGGGGCTACTAAGGGTGGCACTTTTTGGTATGACACATTTGCACCTGTTGCTAAATGAATTTTGTCAAGAAGCACTTTTATTATATAGTGTTTTGGAAGAGCTTGGCCTTAGCTTTGTTACCGATTGGGTTGTTCCCACCTTCCTAAGAAGGGTGGTAGGCCCTCTAAAAATAAGGTAAACAATAGCAAGGAAGTATGTTGTTTATGATCTCCCAGATCGCACGAAGTGTGAGGAGAGATAATATGCAACGAATTTGCCTCACACTCACATGGTGTTCATTTTAAATCCAAATCAAATTTGTGGATGGTTGTACAAGTTCCAAAGGAATAATTTTGATCCTCAAGATCACCAAGTGGCATGAGAGGAGAGCATACACATCTAATGACAAAATTCAAACCACAAGACATGAAAAACACTTGTTAATTTTATCCCTTACTTATGATGAAATAGACACTTGGATTATTTTTAGACCAATGATGTGTGATGCATGTTCATTTTAGATCCCATGAGTGTAATATGCATTTTTTTGTACATTTTAAATCCTTATGAATGAAAAATGCATGTTCATTTTAACTCTTATGATCTTGATGCAAGTTGTAATTGTGAAAAACAAACAAAATGAAATTGCTTAAACCTAAACTAATAAAGAACTCAATTTTTTTGTTGTTTCTAAAGAAACAATTTTTTGTGAAACTCCTTAGCTCCCAAGCCACGTGCTAAAAATAAACAGTTAGCACACAAAAAAAACCATAACCTACTTGAAAAACCAAAAGGAAAAACTCGAATAAAACTAAAATAGAAATTTTTATACCTAACCAGGCGATTGCATTGTTCGGGTCTACAGATGCATCACTGCAATGCATCATTCCTAAAAAATTGCATCATGATTTTGAATTTTGGTCTCTCACCCACAGATGTGTCACTTTTTAACATATGTATCATTCTTTTGAATCCAAATTCCCACTGAGCAGTTGCGTCATTCTTCGTATTAGATGCATCATTTCTCCAAAGTTGCATCGTTTGACATCTCAATTGCGTCATTTCATACAAAAACCTACAAAAAGAAATAGAAATCTTTATAGATCCTACAAAAATCGATCTTCACATCGGATTCACCAAAGTAAGATGGGTTAAAATGTTATAGCCTAGATTCTAGTGACAACCACAACACTTCTAAGCCAAAACCCAATCCAAAACAGAGAAAACAATGAAAACATAAGGAAAATGAAAACAAAAAATGAAAGAACTCCCCATTTGTGAACTTGAATCACTTCCCTTGTCTCTCCTCATTCTTCTTTTATAAATATTCCCTCAAATTTATTGTTGAAGCTATGCAAATACCTACAAATTATAAGCAAGAAAGTTGGAGATAAGTAGTTGTTAACTTGGAAATAGAGGAGGAAGGATTCTTTTATAAACAACCATTTGAATGGACATATGTGATCGATCTTCTAGAAATATTCTCAGATCGATGGATGAGAAGACATGCAACCCAGATGATTGGAGGTTACAAAACAAATAGTCAAGATTAGAAAGAGCCCAGAGATGATCAACGGTTTAGATTCAAAAATGAGATAGTGGAGGAATTAAAAATTGAAAAATAATTAATTCATAAGAAAGAATCTTTGACCAAGTGGAGGCATAAATAATTTATTTAAATTATTTATTTGAGTAAAAGATAAGTGGGAGTTTAATTAAAATGATTTATGCAACCATTTTAATTAAATAGGAGGAAATAGAAAAATTGACTAAATAATTAATTTGAATCAGTTATTTAATAAAAAGAGAAGGTTTGGGAGACAGCTAAATAATTTTGACAATTATTTAACTATAGAAGAATTAAAAGATTAGTGAATAGTCAAATAATTCATAATAGTTATTTAACTATAGATGAGTGATGATAAGAAAATAATTAAATAAATGGTAATTTACTTAATTATAGAAGGAAAGAGTGTTAGCAGCACAACTAAAAAAATAATTTAATTGATGAAAGGAGAATAAAGATCAAGACATTAATTAATTAAATAATTAAAATTATTTAATTAATAGAGGAACATGATTAGGAATAATTAAATTATTTAAATTATTTAATTATACGGAGATGAAGACCAAGAAAAATCATGCTCACAGACTAAGACATTTTTAAGTGTCTACAATTTTGTTTATTAAATTCAACCTTGCACATGTAAAATAATTAAATTTATTTAATTATTAAATACTCATTCAAATTCAAGCTCACCTACTGACTGAGACTTACTCTCAGTCCACTTATCAATCAAATCCACTTCACTCCCACTCACTTCGAGTCTATTGAGCAATCAATTTAGTCTACTAACTATCAGTCTTAGTTATCACTCCAATCAATCCTCTTAACTGATCCATACGATCGGTTACCTGTAATCATGTAGTCACTTAACTGACCATCAATTCCTCTCATCAATCCTAAACTAGTGATATTTTCAATCTCTCCTCTAATCTTGACCATCAATTATTGTCACCAAAAATCTATAAATCAAACCATCCAATCATTCATTTATCATCTCAGATTGTGCATAAAAACTATACTTGAATTTCTACTATGCTCTATTTCTATTGTGCTTATAAAAATTTGAGAGAAAAGACTACTTGCACCATTATCCAAGGTGAATAGAGGAGAAAACAGAGCTATGCTAGAGCAGATTGAGTATTTTAGTGTGTGCAAGGTTTAAATTTGATTTGATTCGATTTTCTTTATTTTCTTCATTGATTTTGATCTTTTGATTATGATTTCTTGTCGATTATTTCTTTTATCCTTTAATTTTATAGTTTAATTTCTAGGTCATACAAGTTCAAACTTTGGGACATTGATTACAGGGATTAAGAGTTGTTCCACTAAGAATTCATACTGTTGAGTATTTTGTGACATATCTAAGAGAGATCCAATGGTACCCATGACATTCAATGTTTTTGTTTATAATCAAATCCACATTTCCCTTGAGGACCAACATAAAACAATATTCACTTATTCATGGGGTACCTTTTGTTGGAACATCATACCCTTCGACCTTAAAAATGATAGAGCTACCTATCAATGGTATATGCCAACTATTTTGCATGACATGATGCATATCTTTATGGAAGATTCTTTTGATGATCTACTAGAAAAATCACTCATCAAGGAAGGCCATCTAGACATACTAGACAATTTTTTTGATAGATTGCAGAAGTATAATCTTTGGCTAAATCCTAAGAGTAGTCGCACAATTGTGGTCCTCCCAACCAAAGGATTCATTTCCTTGGCACTTGTACCCCTAAAACCCAAAATTGCACCACCTAGAGTTTGGTGAATTTTCCAAACCCTAGCTCAAATAAAATTCCAAAATTGAACATGCCCTAGCTACAAAAATGCATACAAACAAGCAATTGACAAAGAAAGTTTGAAAACCTAACTTGGTTGGTGTATCATCCATTCGCCTAAATGTTCACACCTGATCCATGTAATGATCACCCTCTAAATTTCCTACCATCTCTGATAACACTAGAATGTTGCAAGTATGAAGGTGTTGTCATTGTTGTCAACAAGCCTATGTTGTCATTAGTGTCAACTATGTAGTGCTTAAGAGAGATTGTTGTAGTATTGTGTATTGGTTTTTCTCCGCATTTATTCTAGATTGAAGATATGCTTGTGTGGTTTAGATATGTTGGTTACAGGTGTTTAAAGATTCTATATTCAATTTTTTTGGTGATGGATCATTGTATAGAAGACGTTATGTTCACTAGTGGTGAACTATGCAGTAGAGAGGTGTTTGAGAGAAATTTATTTGCCCCACATTTCTTTGTAGTTCAGTTTCAAGTCTTGCAATTTTGAGTTAGAGTTAGTGTTGGTATCTTGCCTATGTCAAGAGGATTCATGGTTTGGTATTCTAGAAGATGGTCCTTCAAGTTATAGTGTGTGGCATTTTCGTTAGGATGTATTGTAATTTTACATTCTTTAGGTGAAATTTGTTGCAAAATAGTTTGTTAGTTTTTAGAATGTTTTTTGATCATGTTAAGGTGAAGTTTGTTGTCCGATAATTATGGATTGATCAAAGGAAGCATATACTTAAAAGTTTAATGGTGTTTGCATGGGTAATGACCAACCTAGTGTTTACACTGCATGCAAAGCATCTTCAAAGTTTTTGGAAGCATGTTGAGGCATGTTAGGATAGATTTGGGTCCTAGATAAGGATTTGTGTGGTTTTCCTTCATTCCTATCTACTGGAGGAATGTTTTGGCATTGACCTAATTTGAATTTTTCATGTTTGAGGTGCATTTCTGACCTTGGAAAGGGTTTCAAGGTTGAGGATAGTATAAGTATGACTTGAATTGTTGATGGAGGTGAAGACAGATGTAAGATAGATGAGTGTGCGAAGTATGTGATGCGAGTGATGTGAAATTGAGCATAGAAGTGCAAAATTTCAAATGTTGGATTAGCAGATGAAGTGAGTAGAAGGTGTCTACAATCATACAAATAGACTATGAAGGTGTTGGAGCTATTGTGGTGGAATCCCTATTACATTGAGATCATGTTCTTTGTGTAACATTTCTTCTCTATCTTCTTTTCATTCTGGTAGTGAGCCTTGGCAATGAGCCTTTCTAGATAGTGTTTCCTATTCTAGTAGTGAGCCTTTGTACCGATTTTGTTATTACTTATATTATGAGCTAATCTTCACTGTGGTTTTTCCCTTCTTGGGTTTTCCACATAAATCTGGTGTTCTCTTGTGCATGGTGTTGAGTTGTTTTAGTTTCTATTATTTTTATTTCATGTTTAAACATTATAACAGATTAAGGGTTTAATTAATGTTTATGGATCTAAATGTTAATGAGGGTTTTGATGTTTTGATAAGATACAACTGATTCACCCCCATTCTTAGTTATCTTGTTCTTTCAACAATTGGTATTAGATCAAGGTTCCTTGGAGAAAATCTTAACAACTTGAGATAGATATGTGATGGTGAACAAGAAGGAGATCCCTATGTTTGATGGAATAGACTATGAATTTTGGAAGGTTAAGATTGAAGGCTATCTGGTTTACATAGATATGATGTTTTGCAAACACTAAAGAATAATTAAACCATACCTACAAATGGACCAAGCACAAGTGATGAGATCAAGGCCTATGAAACAAATGGTAAAGCAAGGTTTGTTCTTTTGAGTTGTCTTGCAAATTCTAAATTAGTGAAAGTTTTGGATTTGAAAACTGTTAAAGAAATTTGGGATAAGATAGAAAGTATTTATGAAGGAGATGATAAGGTTAAACAAGCTAAGATGCAGAATCTGAAGACACAATTTGAGAGCTTGCAAATGTATGAATATGAAACAGTTACAAGTTACATACAAAGGATTGATGAACTTGTCAGTGCAATGAGAGGTCTTGGTGCAAAAGTCAAATAACCTAAAGTGGTAAAGAAAATAATTATAACTCTTCCTAATTCATATGGTCAAAAAGTTTTTACTATTGAGGAAGTTGCAAATTTTAAAACTTACACTAGAGATTAGTTGTTTGACACACTAACTACATTTGAAATGAGAAAATTTGGTCTGAATACTGGTGCAAAAGTGGAGATCACTTTCAAGGCTGGAAAATTAAAAAACAAAGACTAAAGATTCAGATGGAGATGGAGATGATCTTGATGATGTAGAAGATAACTTTGTAAAATGGATGAAAAAGGGCACCAATAAGTACAAAGGTAAATTACTTTTCAAAATGTTTCAGTTGTAGAAAAATAGGTCACTATGCTTCAAGATTTCCAAACTGAAGTGTGAACAATAAGAATAAAGAAAAAAAAGGTAAGATAATCAAGAAAAGCTATTATGTTAGAGAAGATGCTGGTATTTTTTATGATGAATCTGATTATGGAGACTATGATGATAATTAATGCTTGTTAAAAGATGAATTTATCTATGCTAACTCTAAGAGATGTGTGAAGGAAAGTACTCTGAAGACAAAGGAGATAAAGGATATAAAGGTTAAGACTGAAGGTACTTTGGTATCTACTTTTCATGTTAGAAAAGATAAGAACTATTGGATCATTAATAGTGGTTGCTCAAATCATATGATTGGAGACAAGAGTAAGTTTGTTAAACTTGAAAAATATCATGGAGGACTTATTAAATTTGGAGATGATTTAGGTGCTAATATTTGTGGAATAGGTTCAATCAGTTTTGATGGAAATCATAATACTGATGATGTTTACTATGTCAAGGGTTTAAGGCATAATATTTTGAGTGTTGAACAGATGTGTAGCAAAAGATATGATCTTATGTTTCAAGATGATGGATGTGAGATTAGTTTAGGGTCCAAAACTATGATTATTGCTAGAAAAAGTATAGATGGAAATTTTTATTAGCTCAAGGGTGTTGATGGTCATTTCTTTATGACTCAAATTAATGAAAGCTAGCTATGACATAAGAGGATGTGTCACATCAATTTTGATAACTTGGTTAGAATCAGTTCAGTTCAAGTAGTGAGAGATTTTCCAAGGATTATGAAGAGTATCAATGTTGTTTGGAAGGAGTGTCAGATTGGAAAGAAAACAAGAAGTCTCAAGGGTAAATAATGATCTTCTACTAGATTATTGGAATTGGTGCATATAAAATTTTATGGTCCTACAAAAGTGAGAAGATGAAAAGGTGATAGGTATTTCATGTTTTTGATTGATATTTATTCTAGAATGACATGGGTTACTTTTCTTAGAGAAAAATATGAAGCCCTAGATAGATTCAAAGCATTTAAAGTTATAGCTGAGAATGAAATGGATTTGAAGATAAGAAATTTGAGATCTGAAAGAGGTAGAGGAATCACCTCCAATGAATTTAACATGTTTTGTGAGAATCATGGCATAAAGAGGCATTTGTCTGTCCATGGAACTTCTTAGAAAAATGGAGTGGTTGAAAGGAGAAATAGGACTATTCAAGAAGTTGCAAGGACTATGATGAAATAATCTAACCTACTAGAGGTCTACTAGAGAGAAGAAATTCATACTGTTGTTTACATACTTAACAGAGTTTAAGCAAACAAAAACAACACAAAGACTCCCTAGAGTTGTGGTATGGAAGGATCCGTACTGTCAAGTACTTTAGAGTGTTCAGAAGAAAATGATATATCAGAAGAGATGAAGAAAACTTAGGAAATTTTGATGTAAGGTCTGATGAAGGAATCTTCCTTGGATATTATACTCAAAGAAAATCTTATAGATGTTACAATAAAAGATTTAGA
The DNA here is from genome assembly GCA_007115665.2 of Sequoiadendron giganteum. Lineage (NCBI taxonomy): Eukaryota > Viridiplantae > Streptophyta > Pinopsida > Cupressales > Cupressaceae > Sequoiadendron > Sequoiadendron giganteum. The sequence goes on from CM021102.1 coordinate 475,226,572, forward strand.
AAGATCATTGAGAGTGTAAGTGTCAAAGTGGATGAAAATCTATAGAATTTAGTAGTGATAGATGGATATGAATTAGATGAACTTTCCTCCAGAGAAGGAGATGAAAAATATAAGGAACATGAAGCACACAATGAAGAGGAAGAAGCTTTGGAAAATACCCCTAGAACCCCTAAGTATGTGAAGAGAAATTATTATGAAGAATAGATCATTGGAGACAAAAGAAAAGGTGTGTTGATAAGAAGGAAATTTGCTAAAGCAGAGGTAAATTTATGTCTACTTTCTAAACTAGAACCTAAGACAATGATTTAGGCATGTAAGGATGAACATTGGATGAAAACTATGGAAGAACTTATGTAGATTGAGAAGAATTAGACTTAGGAACTTTTCCCAAGACCAACAAACAAAAACATAATTGGATCTAAGTGGGTAGTCAAAAACAAACTGAATGAGAATGGAGAAGTGGTAAGAAACAAGGAAAGGCTTGTGTGTAAAGGATATGCACAAGTTGAAAGAATAGACTTTGAGGAGATATTTTCTCCAGTGGATAGAATGGAAGCAATCAGGATGTTTTTATCTTTTGCAACACATAAGGATTTTAAAGTTTATCAGATGGATGTGAAGTCTTCTTTCTTGAATGGAGAGTTGAAAGAGGAAGTATACATGGAACAACCGAAAGGATTTCAATTGTTAGATAAACCTAATATGGTTTGTAGATTGAAGAAGGAATTGCATGGATTGAAGCAAGCTCTTAGAGCTTGGTATGCAAGGTTGGATGAGTATTTGATATAGAAAGGATTCAACAAAGTCATTGCAAATAGTAATCTTTACTTTAAGGTTGAGAAATATCAAATATTGATTGTAGTAGTGTATGTTGATGATTTTTTTCAGAGGCAATGAAGCTATGTGTAAGAATTTTGTAGAAGAGATTAAAAAAGAGTTTGAGATATTTATGTTTGGGGAGATGAATTTGTTCCTTGGGATACAAATCAATCAAAAAAATAAATGCATATTCATTTCATAATCAAAGTATGCTAAATAAATGTTGAAGAAGTTTGGAATGAAAGACTCCAAACCTAAATGTACTCCTATGGTTACTGGTTGCAAATTGAGAAAGGATTATAAATTACTTAAGGTTGATTAAAATGAATAAAAATCCATGATTGGTGGAATGCTATATCTAATTGCTACTAGACTTGATATCATGCATGCAGTTTGTCTTGTGGCTAGATTTCAAGAAGATCCTAAAGAGTCACATGTTGCAGTATTGAAGAGGATATTCAGATACTTAAAGGGCACTTTGGATCATGGATTATGGTATCTAAAAGATACTAATTTCACATTGAATGCTTACATAGATGTATATTAGGTTGGTTGTGTGGATGACAAAAAAAGTACAAGTGGTGGTGCATTCTTTCTTGGATGTAGATTGGTGTAATAGATAAGTATGAAACAAGATTTAATTTCTTTATTTACTACAGAGGTTGAGTATATTACTATTAGCATGCAGATTTTTCCTTCAAAGATAAATACATAAAATGACTCAACATACCTAGAAGGAAGAACAAACAATGCTAATGGTTGGAGAGATCATCATTAGATCAATGATCTTCCTCTGAATTTTGGAAAGGTACAACTACCTTTTTATGATGTGCAATGAATTAGAACAGGGTATGCTTTTGACCAGAAAGTAGGAAAGGCATTTCTAATAGCTATATGTATGAAATATTAATTTGAAATGAAGTGGATGCAAATAAGGAACTCAAATTTTATCTATCTAAAACCCGCAAATGAAAACCAGGAAAAGAATGAGCAACAAATTCCCCCTTCAACAGATGAATTATTCTAAATTCAAAGCTTCATAAATGATTACACATATAGCTTGACATAATAGAATTAATACTAGAAAGTAACTGCAAAGACCCAAAGTTCATTTTCAATCAAAGAAAACATCAAGAAATACAATGATTTGAAAACACCTTCCTTATTTCTCCAATATCAAAAATGTGAGCGCAAGACTTAACACTCCTATACAGAAAACCATGATTGAAATTCGATTTTGCTCGGAGCTCTACATGTGGCTCCCTCTCGTGGCTTTCTACTGGGCGTTCTTGCTGCTTTCTGTCGAGCTTCATCTAGATGACACATGGCATTTCTTTTTCATGCGCCAGTTACCTTGGAAATGCTGACGGATCTTTTGTGCTTCCCATAGCTACGTGTCTTCTCCTGTTGCTGCATGGTTTTCCATTTTGAATCGTGGCCTCGCTGGCATGTTGTTGATCAATAGATGTTTGCTGTGGCAGCTCAGATTTATCTAGGTCGAGGATTGCCATGTGTGGTCTGCTCTTCCATGATGCATTTTTAGGTGGTGAGATGGCCTATATATGGGGCCTGATTTTTCTTTTATTAGGTTGTTGATGAAGTTTAAGAAATCTCTTAAGCACTGAGGATTAAGCCTTGTGTAATAGTTACTTTCAATTCAAAGACTTCGGACTATGCCAAATAGACTCGGCCTTTCTGTTTTCAATTGTTCGCTGGTACTATTAACCTGTGCTATTGTCTTTATTTTTGTATCAATGCCTGTTCTTCAGTTTTTGTAACCTTTCATAGCTAATATAAATACAGATCATGTTTCTTTGACTCTTCTATGTTAAAACAAATTTTTGTTCAATTACATTATACATATAGAGGGATGGTGTTGAATGACAAGTGCTTTTGAGAAAATTTATCTTAATTAATAGCAATTTAATGGTTTGGGCCTTTGTATTATGCACTGTGCTCTGGTAAAATTCATCTAAGAATTTGGCGCATCGCCTATAGTGTAAGCTTTACATTCATGTTATTCTCCTTATCTTTTTCCTCAAACCACTAAGCGAAGAGCCGGCTTTGATAAAATCCTGGAGGTCACTTAGCTAGCGCACCATGTCCCCCAATAGCTAAGTTTTCCATAAGACTGTTGCTACATGCAAAATTTTACGTCAACAGTTCTTTTTCTAGCACGCCCAGTGGGACAATGAACTAGCACATTTGCCTGATATTTATAAGTGTGTATGAGCCATCGGCCTATAACTAGGTCATAATCTGCAAGATTCCCTGGCTAGCTTGTACCGCCTTTAGTTTCCGTACATTCGAGAGGTCGTTGAAATGGCCCTTCACCTCCTTCGTCACCTCTTGCTCCATTATCACCTAATCCATTTGCGCCCATGGCTACTAGAAATTATGTAGTCTAGGACTCCGGTAGTTCGTTGGTAGCACCTATGCCTCCTGCAGTATGGGCCCCCATGCCCGTTTCGGCCTTAAAATCTATTCCTAAATATTCTGGGGATGAATCAAAAACACCCACAGAGCATCTGCAAGATGTAGCCGACATATGTCTGGTACATGGCGTATCAAACAAAAATGTAGCCCTTAGATTGTTGGCTGCCTCATTTTGAGGAAAGGCGTTGAACTGGTATTGAACCATTCAAGCAGGCACTATAGCTACTTGGGACTAGCTCAGAACCCCTTTTTACAAACGTTTCTCCAATGTTGGTGATAGATCTTCATTGTACCATCAATTGGCCAACATAAAGCGAGCTCCTCATGAAGCTCTGCCCGATTTTAATGCAAGATTTCACTCAACTTGGCAGAGAGTGCATGTTGGTAGTTGACCACCTCTTGATCTGTCTTTTATGTTCTACCTGAAGTCGATAAATGTTGATATCTCTATGATGTTACAAGCTCTGGGTGGAGAAACTCTTCCTGATGCTTATGTTCTAGCTGTTACTACAAAAAATAATCTGACCGCTGCATGGAAATTGGCGCCAAGACCGATCATGCCATTTTTCCTTGAGTCCAATGCTCTAGAAGCTGAAGTCCCTTCCACCAGCGCGCCTACGGCTTCCCCCCAATCTATGTACGTCTATCCTATGAGTGCTTCAAGCACAACCCCGATGACAACTCCTGTAATAGCTCCTATGCCAAACCCCATGGCTGCTGAGATGAACGAAATGAGAGAACAGATGCAGGCTATGACGAATGAACTGACTACTTTGAAGCGACAGCAATACAGCTATCAAAAGTCGGCATATCAAAATTACCAAGGCAGAAAGCCTCTGTACCAATCAAATCAGTGGCAAGATAAGTCACGTGGGAATACCTCAGCTCAATCAAGTAACCAGATGGTTCCAGTAACCTTTCCTATGTAGACTGTTCACCCTAGTTCAAATAAGGAGCTGATAGCAGGACAAAATAATTTGGCAAAAGATGCTAATTCATGGTGCTTTCCTTGCAATGATGAACATATGCCGCAAAACTGCCCACAAGGAAATTTGCAACAACAAATTGCAGATCAACGTAGCCAAGGCACCACATCCATTTCTGGTAACACACCATATGCCTCTCAACAAATGAACAATGCCGTCCTTATAGCTCAAATGTAGGGGATGTCCATCCAACAAGAATTAGAAATTGTTCCTGACCAGGCTCTCTTTTCTTGGATGGAGGTAGAAGAGTTAGCATTTCCAAATGACATCCCTATGGATAAAGTACCCCGAGTGCAATCAGATTACAACACCCATTCAAAGCGAAGATTCACCGGAGAGTTTGTAAACTCATCTAATCAAGCGTCAGCACCACCGGCACTTGGTCCTATAGCGAGCCCATTGCCCATCCCACCATAGTCTGAAGCGGCTATTCCTAGCCCTCCGAAGCCGCTTCTTTCGAAGGTCATAACTCCTACAGTCATCCCTGCCACGGTTAAATAATCAGACACACCGGCCATCAGGCCCGTATCAACTGTCAAACTGAAGGAGCAAACCATTGCAATTCACTAGTCCCGAGCATAATTCAACATAGTGGAACAACTAAAAAAGTCATCTGCCAATGCTTCCCTGTGGGATGTCCTGGCTATTCCGGAGTAGGTGTTGCTACAAAAGGCATTATCGGGTGAAGAAGATGCAAATATTTCTTCTCAATCCCATGAAGAGAAGGTATCCAAACCCAAACTGGATAAGGTGCTGACAATTCCACATGAAGAGAAGCTAGAATCCAAAAAGGGAGGTAAGCCTAAGCCTAAGACTTTCTTTCTAACACTAATTGTTGGTGAAAAATTACTACATAACTGTATAATTGACTCTGGTGCTAGCACCATTGTCATGCCAAAGAAATTTGCTGATGCTTTGGGACTAAAGTATGAGCCGCTAAATAAAGGAGTCATGCAGCTTGATGGAAACAAGGTTGATACTGTTGGGATAATCAAGGGATTACCTATGACCCTGTTTGCCTACCCCAGTATCACTGTAAATCAAGATACTGTACTTATTGACATCCCTCCCTTGTTTAGGATCTGCTTATCCAGAGAGTTCACTACAAACATAGGAGGATATCTAGATTTAGACTGGTCCCACTTGATTCTGAGGACAAAGCACATGGCTAAGATGAAGTTATTGTCAGAAAACCTGCATTTTGCACATGTTGTCGATGAAGCTCTACTAAATTTTGAAGCAGCACACACTTCTATTTCTTAGGAAGAGAGGCGCAATATAGACTCCCTTGAAGACAAGGAGGCTACTAGCTCCCGGACACAGGATGAAGAGAAGCTGTTGGAAGAGTTTATTGATACAGATCCTTTCGGAAATTATCATGCAACTAGCCTCGGAACCTATGTAATACATGAAGAAGGGAAAATCATGCCTAAAGTTACTAAAGAACCTAAAGGTGAAGAGTCTCCTGAAATATGGATGTTATACTTCGATGGAGCTCGATGTAAAGTAGGAGCCGGAGCAGGAATTTGTTTGATATCCCCAACTGATGAAAAGATGTTGAGGTCTTACCGCTTCCAATTTGCATGTTCCAACAATGAAGCTGAATATGAAGGGCTCATCCATGGTTTAAGCCTTGCGAAGCAAATGGGTGCAAAGCAAATAAGTGTCTTCAGAGATTCTGAGCTGGTAGTTAATCAGGTCCAGAGAACTTCAGCTACGAAAAATATCCGCACGCGATCTTACTGGCATAGAGTCTGAGATCTAATTGACAGTTTCGAGGCATTCAACATTCAGGAAATTCCGAGAGAAACAAACGCCGAAGCCAACAAGATGGTAGCTATTGGAGCTCAGTTCGAGTCGGCGTCGGACCTGTTAAAAAATAGACATGCTGTAAAGGTAATTATAAGACCTGCTGTCCCAGATAAAAATCAAGATTGGCAAGTATTTGATAGTGATGCTCATATTGCATCATTCCTTCAGTCATCCGAAGAGTTTGTCGATCAGTTGCAGCCGAAGATCACCAAGGCTTACGGAGATCAAATTATTCAACTGAAATCTAACAAGCTTCTGAGGGGTCTAGTCACTCTAGAAATTCTTTTTGATTTCGATGATGCAACAAGAGATAAAAGGAAGCTCATGGCTGACAAAGGTGATTATACCGATCTGCATGTCGGAGAAGATAGAAAGCTTAAAGTTGGAAAGGACGTGTCGGAAAAGAATAAAGATAGACTAAGACATTTCTACGAAGAATATCCAAGCATAGTTGCCTAGTCATATGATGATTTAAAAGGATATGATCTTGGGATCATTGAGCATACTATTGAGCTGACGGAGGGGGAAAAACCAATCTGTCAAAAGCAGAGGCCTGTGAATCCGAAAATAGAGTCCCTAATGTCACAGGAGCTGAACAAATTGATTGCATCCCGGATAGTGTTTCCGATCAAACACAACACTTGGGTGTCTAACCTAGTGCCAGTCCAGAAAAAAAATGGAGATATACGCTTGTGCATAGACTTTCACGACCTAAATAGGGCGTCCTTAAAGGATCACTACCTCCTACCTTCAATGGAGGTAATTCTTCAGACTGTAGTTGGTTCCAAAATGTTTTTGATGCTGGATGGTTTTTCAGGATATAACTAAATACGGGTAAAGGAAGAAGACCAATACAAAACGGCGTTCATCACGAAGTGGGGAACGTATGCTTATGCCAAAATGCCTTTTGGGCTCTCAAACGCCGGAGCCACATTTCAATGAGCTATGGACATTGCTTTTAAGGATTTGATCCACAAGCTAATACTCATCTACCTAGACAACCTAACCATATTCTCAAAATCTTCTGATGATCATTTTGATCATCTGGAGCTTGTTTTCTAGAAATGCTAGGAATTCGGAATCTCCCTGAATTCGAAGAAGTGCGTGTTCGGAGTTCCCCAAGGGAAACTATTGGGATATGTCATCTCTAAGGAGGGCATTGCTATTGATCCAGAAAGAGTTGATGCGATCTAGGAGCTCCCGTTGCCAGTCAACAAAAAAGGTGTGTAGTCTTTTTTGGGAAAGGTTAATTTTACTAACCGTTTTATTGCGGACTTTGCAGGCATTGTTCGTCCAATTACTTTAATGCTTAAGAAGGATCAATTTTTCAAATGGATGACAGAAGCTAGAAGAGCTTCCAAACTTGTAAAAAAGGTTATTTATTCCGCTCCTATGCTGGTTAATCCAGACCTGTCAAAAGATTTTATCATGTATGTTTTTGGTGGTGGTAGTAGTATTACTACAGTGCTTATGCAGAAAGATGATAAAGATGCAAGGGAGTCTCCTGTTGCCTTTTATTCGTGAACTTTAAAAGAATACGAAGTAAAGTATAACTTTGTAGAAAAACAAGCCTTCACCATTGTTAAAGGGCTTAAGAAGTTCCAACATCTGATATCATATAATAAGGTGATTGTATGTGTTCCACATCCAAGTGTGTGAGAATATATCATGGAAGGGGAAATCAAGGAAAAAAGAGTTAACTAGATCACCAAGATCCTAGAATATGACATTGTGGTCAGACCTATCAGGACTGTCAAGGGGAAAGGACTATGTGAGTATATCACCGAAAATAGTGAAACATCGACAGAATGTGACGTTCCAAAATTTGTGTTAATAAACGAAGAGAATCCCTAGAGTAACTGGCTTGATGATAGGATAAATTTTATGCAGACAGGAAAATATCCGACGGATCTCCCATCTTTTAAAAGGCGTTTCGATTGCCTACAGAATGGCAATTTTGTCATTTTGGAGGGTGTCCTATTTAAAAGAAATTTCAACGGCATCCTGCTGAGATGTGTTAATGAGGAGCAGGTCCGGAGGATATTAGATCAATATCATAACAGCCCTGCTGGAGGACATTTTTTCGCAAGAACCACGACAATTAAAATCATATGTGTCAGTTATTATTGGCCAACATTTTTTAATGATGCATTTTCCTTAATTAGGTCCTGCAAAGAATGCCAATTCTATGTTGGAAGGAGAAGGAATGCTGCTATGCCTTTAAGGCCCATAGTGACAGAGGAACCTTTTGCTCAATGGGGTTTAGACTTCATCGGTATGATCAACCCTCTTTCCTCAGTAGGACATAAGTGGATATTAACAACAACTGACTATTTTACCAGGTGGGTAGAAGCAGTGCCGTTAAAAAATGCAACTGAATCAGAGATTATTAATTTCCTAGAAGAACTGGTAGCTAGATTAGGCCCGCCTAAGACAATTATCTCTGACAATGCCAAAGCTTTTCTCGGCTTGAAAATGAGTCAGTTCACTCTAGAATATGGGGTGTTCTTGAAGACCTCCTCTAACTATTATCCCCAGGGAAATGGTCTTGTGGAGTCCACTAATAAGAACTTCATCCGGTTGATCAAACAGATAGGCTCGGAACATCAAAATGAATGGCATAGAAACCTCCGGACAACACTCTGGGCAGATCGAATTATGCCCAAGTAGGTATTGAAAACATATCCTTATGAGATGGTATATGGAAAGGAGGCATTATTGCCTATTGCCACATAAATTCCCGCCCTACAATTACTCATGTCTCTAGAAGTTGAACAAAATGGAGCGATGGAAGTAAGGTTTTCTGAGTTGCTTGAGGTGCAAGAGAAAAAAGAACACGCCCTGGAAGCAATGAATATTTGCCAACAGGTAGTGAAGAAATAGTTCAATAAAAGGGATTCAGATCAGGGACTGCAACGTGGAGATTTGGTTCTCAAATTCAATGAACGCGGAACAAAACCCGGACAACATAGCAAATTTGGTAGCCTCTGGGAAGGGCCATTCAAGATCTACCAGTGCAAACAGTTTAACTCTTTTGAGTTAGAAGATATGGAAGGCAATGCTCTAAGTATTCCAGTTAATGGAATACATCTTAAAAGGTTCTATTAATTATGTATATGGGTTAATTTTGTACATTTGTATATATGTAATTACTCTTTGTCACTTTAGGTTTTGGGTCTTCTTAGCACAGGATTGAAATAATGCAGCGATGGTGTAATTAATTGAAAGAAAGTTATAAATGAACCAAGTGCTAAAAAAAGAAGCATAGTGGATTATATTCATTAAAGTCAAAAATTTACAATATAGTGGGGCCGGAAGACCTTGGGTTAACATTTACATATGCCTGCTAAGGCACGGGACTTGTAAGCAGAAAGAAACAAAATTGGTAAAACATTTTTGTCTGTAGAACACTAGTGACAATGACCAGCGATCATAGCAGCAGGCAGGTCAGGCTTTGAAAATACCATTCTCTTAAAGTTTTCATACCATTGAAAACTAGAGAAAGGCTCAAGATAATGAATGCACATCAGAAAATGGTAGCCTTCATGAACCCTGGCGCGGTGCTCTTCATGGGTTTCCAGCTCAAAGCCAAACAGAGAGGGCCTAGTTGGGACGATGCCTCCATGCAACTGTTGCAGGTGAATGTTCCGGACCGAAGGAATTCCTCAACCCAATTGGGTTGCATGCATAATTTGCTTCAAACCTCTGAGGTAGCGTGCAGGGAACACTAGCTTTGTCAATTTTATAATTTTATGTTTGCTGACGCTGATGTCCAACAGCGAGGCGAAAAAGTGAGAGCAGATGCTGGTGTTCACATGATATTGCTCTTCATAATGCACGCAGTCCTTCCGGAGGGCCCATTTGATGGCTTTCATGTACAACTGGTTTTTGGCACCTGTCATACGCTTCAAGCGTCTGCAAGTAATCTTGCCAAGGAATGCTGCCTGGGTCTTTCTGCAGGTGAGCCTCACTAGTGTTTCCATGATTTCTATTTTCTAGGCTAAGAGATTAAAAATACTATCTCGCAAGAGATTGCTAAATTGAAAGGCCAGTTGATATTGTGATTCGCAATGTAGCCTTGGGGCTAATTTATAGGCTGGCTAAGCTATGTTTGCTGAAGAAATCATGATTAGCAATTTCACGGAGTGGGTCACTTCACCTTGGTTTTCCATGTCGCAGCGTGCAAACTGACAGAGAGGTGCAGGATCAGCTTGCAACTTGCTCCGCTAAGCTGCCACATCGTAAATAGATTGGCCAATTGCCAGTAATACAAAGTGCCACCATCTCATCCGAATCGGATGAAGTTATTGAGAAAGACTCGATTGGGCAATGCACCTTGTATGAGCATTAATGTCAATCAATACAAATAGCCTGTAGAGAAATGATCGCGAGGTTTGCCTGGGTTCATTTTCCAAGACAAGGATCCGTTTCTGTCACATGCAAAAGATTGCCTTTTAATTTTTAGGCAGTTTGGCTAGTTGGTGACCTTTTCGCATGAGTAAAGCTGATAATGCATAGTAACAACTTGGTGTAAACGGCTGGCACGTACCTTTTTCGGTCGCCATTCCTGAGAAAGCTAAAAATGAAATTTATGGCATGTAGGGAAACACATTTATTGCAAAAGTTGCCAAAGAATTAAGCAATTAAGGCATTCGCAAGAAGAGAGAAGTCTGAAAAGAAGCTAAGTCATTTACCAAAAGATTTGCATAGAGACCCTTGTGTTGACAAAATGGCCGAAATTGCAAAAAACCCTGCACAGACTTCAATTCAAGTAGCTCTAAGTGAGCAGATGAAGAATGCGCCTTGCGTGCAGCTTTATGATGGAGAGTCTTATGCCACTCCAGGCATACCTACAAAGCCTAACTGGCCTTTCACTCACCCAGTGAACCAGAGGTTGTTGAGAATGGTTCCTCATAGGGACCAAGCAGTGGTTTTGGAGGATTGAGACAATGTCTTTGACCTCGAAATGTCGAGCAATCCTAAGAGCCTTTAGGAAGCTGCATGCAAGAGGATGAAGAATACAATGAATAAAATTTTCCAAATGACTTTGGTACTGTGGGCTTACACAGTACATAGTTCCTTTGGTACACTCTTACCTAGAGATTGTAGCAGCATGCGCGACACAGTTCGACCCAAGCACTGGGGTTATCAACGACAAGGATTTTCAGGTAGTCATTAGCCCCATGGCTATTCAAGATATGTTGTGCATCCCGTTTCCTTTAGGTAAGGAGGTTGAAGATTTTGAGATGGAAAGAATGCAGTAAAAGTGAGGAGAGTTCCAATTTGGGCCATAATTTTATCGCTCCGAGCTTCAACATCCGAGCAATTCAGCCCTGCCTAAATTCCCTTTCAGTTTGAAAGCTCTGAGAGGTGCGGTACAATCTGTCGTTTCTATGCTGGCAATGGTGTGTGGTTTGGACTCTGACGCAGAGGTCCATTAGTTTCAAATGTCCCTCTGCTTTATGTTAAGGAAAAATCGCGAGAGCCTGCTTTTTGATTTTGCAAAGATTATTAATGATGGCATCTGGCTGTAGTTAAAGGAATTTGGGGTCGGCTCTAGGTTCAGGTATTCATCTTTCTTGGTCTATTTAATTTTGCACCAAAATCTGGATTACTTTTCAACGTTTTTGCCCTTGCCTATTTTTGATGAGAATGGTTTGAGGAAGCCGGTTTCAACATGGACTCCTGTCATGTCAAAAAACTTTGATTATTACGCGTTCTCAGATGCGTTCATAGCCCTGACTATGAGGGTTTTGGGTAAAGCTGGTATAAATATGACCGAACACATTTCACCCTGCCAGAGGTCCTGGTTTGGAAAGTTAGTACCACCCTGTGACTGGTTCTTTGACACGGATTTCACTATGCTTTGTTTGTCGGGTTTCATCTAGAAGCCTTTCTGGTTTCCCCATTTCCTCTCTAACAGAGTGCTAGCCCTAGAGGCAATGAGACAGCTATGCACCCTTGATGATGATTATTGGGGAGGAAAACACCAGACCTCCTATTTACTATTGCCAATTGTGTTTGGTTCAATGTCACTAGTAAAGAAGAGGACCCGGCAGCTTGATACCTCGGTAACTCTACTTTCAAAATTGGGTCGTCTCGAGCTAGTACTGATAGATGATTCTTGAAATTACAACCCTGACAATAATTTGTTCGACATTGGCATCAGGATTGCGCACTCACCTCAGCCATTCCGGGACCTCCGGAGGGATCTCGAGGAAGGAAACCTAAGTGGATATGTAGGCCTTGAATATTTGCCTACAGTGGATGGTCAACCACCCTGGCTGAATTTTTATCACATCATAGGGAGGGTCAACCCAAAGCTTGCAATCAACCCCCCTTTGGTTACACAATAGAAGAAGCTCAATTGGGAACCCAACAAGATGCAAGCTTTCTGGATATACCAGTAGGAGATTCTAGCATCTAGCAAGCTATATAATGAAGTCGCCCTCGATGAGAAGTTTGATGATATCTAGGAAAATGAGCATCCGGATGTTGAGTATTCACCGAACCGTTCAACATCCGTGCAGCAATATGGAGAAAAGGAGGCTGTTGCAGAATCTGAGGAGGAAGTAACTCAGATTCCCCCCACCATCACCAAGAATCCAGTAATTGAAGGAAACACTAGTAAGCAACCTGTGCAGGAGGAAGAGTCGTGCGCACTAGCATCCATGCCAGCTGCCTCTTCTAAGCCAAAATGAAAGTGGACAAGGACCACTAGTAGTAAGAATCGAGTCATTCTTGACCTCGATGATGTCCTGAGAGAGAAGCGAAAATGTACCAAAAAGGCCAGTGTAGAGGAGAAGCAACCAGCAACGGAGGTGGTCGAGACATCTGCAGCTCCACCGAAACATCAGGTAAGCTTTCCTCCCTCTTCTCTCTCCTTTATGTTTTTGGTCCCACCGCAGTCTGCCCTTGCTACCTCATCCGCGCTAGCTTTCTCAGCTCCTGGATTTGTCGGTCATTCTGGTCTTGCTCCTCCCGTTTTCCCTCCTATGTCCTCCACTTTTACTACTTTACCCATAACGCAATTCGGTGTCAGTACCGGGCTCGTGGGTCAACAATTTTTATCCCCAAGGCCCAACCCTGCAGTTGGTGCGTCTCCAATTTTTCTCTACTCTTTCACTTCATTTTTATCCCCTCCGAGTGGCCAATTTATCCCGCCTTTCTCCCCGGCTAGTATAATGCGACCCAAAAAAACCTCTGATGCATCAGCTACACTATCTTTCCCGTTGTTTGTCCCTTAGGAGTATCCTTTTGCTGGTGGACTGGGTATCCCGACCCAGGAATATTTCTCGCAGGTCGACGCAAATAAAAGTGCTCACACCAACCGAATCAGCAAGCGAAGAGCGAAGGACGCGACCAAGTAGGCGAAGCCCCACTTGCAAACTATTTTCAATGAAGCCCAGAACTCCTTGATGTTCACAAAGATCACCCCTAGTGTGATCAGGGCAGTAAGCGAGATGCAACCTAATGACTATTCTGTGAATGTTGTAGGGTTAGAATTGCAGCAGACCCGACCGCAAGATAAAGTTGAATTCATGGAGGAGACTCAAAAGATAGTGACTACTGATTTCCTCAAGCTCAGCCGGCAAGACAAGAAGAAAGATGATCTAATTACGGAGTTGAAAAAGAAGGTTGACATATGGGTGAACAATATCAAAGCCCAAGAGAACGAAATAGGTCGGCTGGAGAAGGAGAGGGGTACCTTCGAAAATAAAATCAAAGAGTTACAAAATTTAAGCGAAGAGGTTATTCCGGCTCTTGAGAAGCAAGTTGAACTGCTCCAAGCAAGTGAAGAAAAGTTCTAGGGAAAGGAAAAAGAGCTCCACACTGAGTCCGACCTGCTAATTGAAGGCATGAGGGAGCTCCGGCAGAATACAACTGCCGAGATTACTAAAGTGAATGCCAACCTAGAGTTGGAGGTTCAAAAGGCTAAGCAAGTCGAATCGGCCTTGGTAGAGAGGGAAATGAAGTTCTTGCCCTAAGGGAGCAGATGTCTGCATTGGATAAAAGCTTGACAGAAGCAGTGGCAGGTTTAAGCAGCAAAGAAGTAGAGTTGGCTACCCTAAGAACCCAACCCATTGTGCCTTAGATGAGTTCCTTGGAAATTACCAAGGGGCTGCATGCATCATACTGGGATAAGGTAAAAGCTTTGTGCCTTACCCTGCAGCCCACTTTAAAGTTTATGGCGCAAACAGCTAGCCTCTGCGGAACGGTGAGTAAATCGATACAATAGGTTCAGGAGTTAACCTCTGACAAGGTTCCCGAGGCTAGGGTATTATTAGGTAAGTTATACACCACTTTAGATGAAGCATTGAGTAGCGTGGGCATCAACGACCAAACGATGGAAACTTTGGGCACATGTAGCCTCATTTCCATGCATGAGGTTGTTTAACAAGTGGCAAATTGTAGAGCTCGATTGAACCGGATCACAAGCGACATGCGGGCAAAGTTTTCCCATTTGACCCAAAGAGGCCTCCCCTTGCCTTTTCATTACAGACCAAGCAATAGCAGGAGTGGAGCATATTATTGAAATGATCGAAGAGAAGAAGTAGTACCTTTCTATCTTTCAGACCTTTGATCAATCTTCGATTGCTAAAGAGATCGAGGCAATCATACATCAACTGACACAACTTTTTTTCCAATTGGAATTGTAAACAAAAGTATCAGGCGGATTTCCCTTCAAAGCAATCATCGATCTCCAAATGGCTCACAAGCACTTGCGAACTCTCTCTACACCATCAGAAGAAATATGGAGCAATCTGTAGGCTGCCCTCTCAAAGTTGTGAGCATTGTGTTGCCGAACCAAAGGTTTCTGGGGTTCTCCTTTCTGCAAAGCGAAAATCCCCTATGAGTCACCAGACTGTTTAATAAAAAACCGCCCATGCCTTGGCCATTTTCTTTTCCTTGCGGCTACGCCATATTTTTGTATGCTCACTATCTTCGAAGCTCACCACGTGGCTGCCTCACGAAGCTTTTTGCTTTAGCTTCATTTTGCTTTTCGGCGGTCTCCTTTTGCTTGTCGTGTGGCTCGAGCTGGCTGCTCTTCCAAGCCAGACCCACCTTCGTCCTTTACTTTCTACCTCATTCTTCACTTTTGCTTGGAGCTCTACACGTGGCTCCCTCTCGCGGCTTTCTACTGGGCATTCTTGCTACTTTCTTTTGAGCTTTGTCTGGATGACATGTGGCATTTCTTTTTCATGCGTCGGTTACCTTGGAAATGCCAACGGATCTTTTGTGCTTCCCGCTGACGCGTGTCTTCTCCTATTGCTGCATGGTTTTCCATTTCGGATCGTGGCCTAGTTGGCATGTTGTTGATCGATAGATGTTTGCTGTGGTGGCTCGGATCATCTAGGCCGAGGATTGCCGTGCATGGTATGCTCTTCCATGATGCATTTTTAGGCGGTGGGATGGCCTATATATGGGGCCTAGTTTTTCTTTTATTAGGTTGTTGATGAAGTTTAAGAAATCTCTTAAGCATTGAGGATTAAGCCTTGTGTAATAGTTACTTTCAATTCAAAGATTTCGGACTATGTCAAATAGACTCGGCTTTTCTGTTTTCAATTGTTGCCTGGTACTATTGACCTGTGCTATTGTCTTTATTTTTGTATGAATGTCTGTTCTTCAGTTTTTGTAACCTTTCATAGCTAATATAAATACAGATCATGTTTCTTTGACTCTTCTATATTAAAGCAAAGTTATGTTCAATTATATTATACATATAGAAGGATGGTGTTGAATGACAAGTGCTTTTGAGAAAATTTATCTTAATTAATAGCAATTTAATGGTTCGGGCCTTTGCATTATGCACTATGATCTAGTAAAATTCGGCTAAGAGTTTGGCACATCGCCTGTAGTGTAAGATTTACATTCATGTTATTCTCCTTATCTTTTTCCTCAAACCACTAAGCGAAGAGCCGACTTCGATAAAATCCCGGAGGTCACTTAGCTAGCACACCATGTCCCCCAATAGCTAAGTTTCCCATAAGACTACTGCTACATGCAAAATTCTGCATCAACAAGTACTTCAGCAACTTCACAATGTAGTTGTGTATCAATCATAACTTCATTATCTATACCAGGACTTGGACAGAAAAAATCATAAATGAAACATTCTTTCTGCAAATTGCATGGTGAATCAATCTCTGGAAATGTGACTATTGATTGTGGTTTTCAATATCACATTCTACAAGCATGGGATCAAGTTTGATAGAAATAACTTCTTCTCCTCTTGCGCAAGGAAGATCATCTTGAAGAGGATAAGCAGATTGGGAATGCAATTTATCAATTCCCATTCCCTTTTCAGGTTCAATCATCATATCATCAAATTTTTCAATTTAATTTCTATATGCATACATTTCCTTCACTAAATCAGGACCACAGGTAATATTAAATTAAGAATTGAGCCATAAGAGCTTGTGTAATGTCTCATTTGGAAAAAAAAAATCTAACAATGGAAGAACATGTTACCTCCTTTTGTGATTTTCCATCTTCATCAAGAAGCTTAAATGTTGAGTATTCAGGAGAAGTTCCTATTGATGCAAAAGTTTGCAGGCAGCAGCCTTATGGGAAACTTAGCTATTGGGGGACTTATGCGCGTAGCTAAGTGATCTCCTGAGTGTTATCAAAGCTGACTCTTCATTTTTTTTTGGGGGGATGGAAAGGGTAAGAAGATGAACGTAAAATAAACAAACCTAAGCTAAGGGGATGCACCAGATTAGAAAGGAAATAGTTAATATAATGCTTAGTTCCTTCATTTGTTCATATTTTTTCTTCATTTGGCAACTGAGCTTGAGGAAGTCGATGGTCACCACCCTTTGGGTTTCCTCCATTAACTCAAATTTATCCTATAGACAGGCATTCTGCAAGTCAAGCCCTGTGACATTGACAGAATAATCACTTGGTTGAATTTTTCTGACCGGCTTGATAACATTGGGTGTGACATTTGCAAACATCAACAAATTTTGGCTCTCATTGAACACGGTCTACAAAAGGGGCTCTACAAGTCTGCTTGTGTCCTTTTCCCTTCTTTTTTGAATTTGGCTAGCCTGAGCACCCTTGCTTGCATCCACTTGCGAGAAATATTCTTGGGATGAAATACCCAATCCACCAACAAAAAGAGTCTCCTGAGGAACTGGTAGTGGGAAAGACAGTGTGCTCAATGTATTGATGGATTTTCTAGGCTTAGTAATAGTTACCAGGGAAAAAGGTGGGATAAACTGACTTCCTGGAGATGGTGAAAACATGGTGGGAAAAATGAGTGGGGAAGTATTTTCCTGATGCTGAGGCCTTACATATATAAATTTCTGACTCAGAGGGTCAGGACATGTTACCATTACTTTTTCTTTGAGGGTGGTAGACATAGCAGGAGATGGAAGGGGACCCCTAGGGGAAATAATATTGACCTACCCTGGGTAACCATTGATAGGAACAACTGGCATGAATGACATGGTAGGGGCAGATGCGGAGGAGACCAAAGACATAGAAGAGAGAGAAGAAGGCAAAAAAAAATACCCGAGTTTCCCAAAGACCTATAGCAGATACCACCACCTCTTCATGTTGTAACTCTTCCCCTCTTCCTGATTCCTTTGTTCGTGGCCTCTTCTCCTCCAGGGAATCGTCTAGGTCCAAAATAACTTTTCGGTGGCATCTGGAAGATATCGGCCTCTTCATGCCTGATCTAGAGGAGCTAGTAGGCTCTGACAGCTATGTATTTAAGGATTCTTCATGCTATGATTGTTGTATACTGACTATCTCTCCTCATGTAGGATCTTCTTCAACTATGGGAGCCTTTTGGGCTACCTCTTCTTCATACTCTGGAGTTGCACTTTCTGCCTCATAGAACCTCTCGAAACCCAAAGGGTTAGGAGAGTCCTCACTGTTTGAATGCTCTCGACACTAGATATCATCAAACTAGTTGTCCCAGTCCATCTCCTGGAAGAGCCCATTAGTCTTCTTTATTTTTTTCCTATAAATCCAAAAATCTTTAATCCTTTCAGGCTTCCAGCGGAACCTATTTAACTGGCTATAGAGAAATTGATTTATTTTGTCGCTGGGGTTGGGCTTTGACATTATGTGATAAAAATTCAGCCAAGGTGGTCAACTCGAGCTAGAATGGATGTTCTCAAGGCCGATGTATAATTCCTCATTTCCCTCATCTGCATTTCTTCGAGAGTCCCAAAATGGTTGAGGCTAGTGGGGAATCTTAATGCCCAACTCTAAAAAATTACCCTCTGAATTATATAGCCATGTGTCACAGATAATCATTAACCCAAGGTGGCCTAACTTAGAGTACAAAACTTCAGAGCTATTTACCTTCAAGCTCTTCCTCTTTACCAATGACACAGAACCGAACATGACTAGTAGTTTCAAATGGGAAGTCAAATGTTTCCCTCCCTAGTAATCATTTAAAATATTGTACAGCTGCCTGAAAACCTCCAAGGCTAGTACCCTATCCGAAACAAAATGCGAGAGCCAGAAAGGTTCCCGAAAAAAACCTTGCATACAGAGCATTGTGAAATTTGTATCGAAGAACCAATCACAAGGTGGTACAAGCCCTTTCATCCATGATATATGGTTTTATGTCAAGTGACCAGACATACTGCCTCCATTGTGATCCAAAGCTCGTTAAGTTTGAGCTAGGAATGCGTTTGAAAATGCGTAATAATAAAAAGTTTTTGAGAGGATAGAAGTCCAGGTTGAAATTGGTTTTCTAGCGCCATTCTCATCAAATACTGCCAGGGGAAGATATTGTAGGAAAAAATTGGGTTCTGATGCAAAATCATGTAGGTCAAAAAAGAAGAATACCTGAACTTGGAACCGGGTTCAAACTCCCTCAGCTGTCAACACATCCCTTCAACAATGACCTTTGCAAAGTCCATCAGTGGAGCTTGGGTATTATTTTTCAGCATAAAGCTGAGACTCATTTGGAAGTATGAGACTTACTTATCCGTATCCAATCCACATACCAATGCTAACATAGAGAAGACAGAGGCTGAACCTATTTTAAAATTAGCCAGACTAAGAGGGAAGCTGGGGGGAACAAAGTTATTTAATGGCTTACCCATCTTAGCATTAAAAAATTGTTGCACCAACCTAAGCGTCCTCCAATAATTTTACAATATGGAAATGTCAAAATCCTCGACACCCTCAAGAGAATTAAAAGGAATGCACAACATATCTTGGAGGGTCTGGTGACAGATTACCACCTAAAAATTTTGGCTGCTTATAATTCCTATCCGGGTGTCGAATTTTTTTGCATAGGTAGCAACAATTTCTAGGCAATGGTGTACCAAAGGGACCATATATTGAGGAAGCCCACAGTTCCACAATCGGCTATGAAAAGGATCCGTGATCTTTTTCATTTTTTCACATGTAGCCTCTCTAATACTTTTAGGGTTATGAGACAACTCCAGATCATGAACGTTATCCCAATCTTCTGACACCAAAACCTGGTTTCTAAGAGAAACCATGCTTATCACTTTCTAGTCCGCCAGCTTAGTGTAGAGCCATGAAGGCTTTTTGGAATGCTTGGAGTTGCATAATAATCTTGGGCATAAATATTCACGCAAGGCACTTGCATTCTTCGTTCTTCAATGCTTTCAGCCCCGATGACCTAAGTTGAGCTTTCTGCAATTTTAGCCATTTTACTTGTCTTCAAAGAACTCTTCAAATTCTACAACTTAGCTTTTCAAAACCCTTCTCTATCTTTGCAAATGACTTAGACGGTTACACACTTTGTCAATCTTGCACAATTAATGCCCTTCGCATGCTCCTATCTATCTTTTTTATTTTCGAGAAAAATCGGCTTAGCAAGGGTACATGCTATCTTTTCACAATAGTTATGCCATGCACCACTAACCCTTTTCATGCATGCAAAGAGATTGCCAACTTTCCAAAATAATCTACACATTTAAGAAATATGAATTCACATATGCTAGCTCTTAATTTTTCTTGGAAAAAGCACAAAATCAGCATCGCCATATCTTTTCGCGAGCCTTTGCATTTATTGATTACTTGATCATAATTAGGCACACCAACCAACAACTTCATTCTGAAAGATTTTCTTTTGTGCTACATTAGGATGGAAACATTCTATATGTCGAAAACTATCTCCCTCTCATCCTTTTATCCATGACTCAAATTGAACAAGTTGTAACTGCATTTGATTATCTCCATTATTTCGCATGTTACAAAACTGCCTGTCTAAGCTCCTCATACTATTTTCCTCTGATGTAATCATACCTTGCTCAATTAGGGAGGACTCTAACCATCTATAAAAAGGACCCTTGGCACTTTTGGCAATTCATACTTGCACTTAGAATTTTTAGCAATTGGCCCTAGGACATTGTTGGTAATTTTATTATTTGGAAAGAGTAGCGGTAGGTATGGAAACACCAATTAGGCTCATCTGCAAGAAGACCCAAGATGCTTTTGTAGACAAAATTAGGTGCAGGCATCTGAAATGCATAACTGGTGTGAAAAACCTTCTATATGTGAAAGCCATAAAGTGGGTGCTAGGTAAAGATTGCATGGAATATGAAGACCAGTATAGAGTGAATACTAGTATCAGCTCCCACTTTGTAGCTTCCCTTTTGGACATTGGTGTTTCTAAGAGGAAGATTTTGAAGTTGACAAAGCATGTATTTCCCCAACACTACCCTAGAGGGTTGGAGAACATAGTGAGAGCTGTTGAGATTGATCATGGAATTCCATTTGTTCGAAACCTGTTCCAGCTTATCGAATGAGGAACTGTGTTGAATAGGCCCTTTCTACGTGGCTTTGAGCTTGAAACTCATGAGGAACATCACCACAAATTCTATCGCCTACCATTTTCTAATGAGGATGCACAACGTTGAACCTTTTTGCGAGTGCAATGGTATGAGAATTTTGAGAGGATGGTGTTTCCTCATCGTGCGCAACCTACTGCTATCGTCGGTCCCTTGAATGCCTGAAGACGTCAAGAAGATCCTTCCTATTTTTGCTTTTGTAGACAAAATTAGGTGCAGCATCTGAAATATATAACTGGTGGAAAAACCTTCTATATGTGAAAGCCATAAAGTGGGTGCTAGGTAAAGATTGCATGGAATATGAAGACCAGTATAGAGTGAATACTAGTATCAGCTCCCACTTTGTAGCTTCCCTTTTGGACATTGGTGTTTCTAAGAGGAAGATTTTGAAGTTGACAAAGCATGTATTTCCCCAACACTACCCTAGAGGGTTGGAGAACATAGTGAGAGCTGTTGAGATTGATCATGGAATTCCATTTGTTCGAAACCTGTTCCAGCTTATCGAATGAGGAACTGTGTTGAATAGGCCCTTTCTACGTGGCTTTGAGCTTGAAACTCATGAGGAACATCACCACAAATTCTATCGCCTACCATTTTCTAATGAGGATGCACAACGTTGAACCTTTTTGCGAGTGCAATGGTATGAGAATTTTGAGAGGATGGTGTTTCCTCATCGTGCGCAACCTACTGCTATCGTCGGTCCCTTGAATGCCTGAAGACGTCAAGAAGATCCTTCCTATTTTTCCTTTTGTATTTAAAACCTTCTTTGCAACACTGTGTCAGTGACAATATATATATGTATTTTGGAACATGTCAAACCATCTCTTTAATCTTGTTGGCGGCTGGTCATTGCCTCGAGAGCATGCTCTCTTTTCTCCTGAACTTCAATTAATTCTAAAAACCACTCCTCCATTGCTCCATTTTTCTCAATCTTAAGAGACTCGAGTAGTTGGATTGTAGGGATTTCCATAGAAATTGGCAATAGCGCCTCCTTCCCATATACTATCTTGTAAGGAGATGTTTTCAATATTTGCTTGGGCATAATACGGTCTTCCCATAGTGTTGTCTGGAGGTGTTTATGCCACTCCCTTTTATGTTCTGAACCTATCCTCTTGATCAGCCTAATGAGGTTCTTGTTTATAGATTCAACAAGGTCATTCCCTTGTGGGTAGTAGTTAGAAGATGTCTTTAGGAAGACTTCATACTTTAGTGAAAATTGGCTGATTTTGGAGCCAAGAAAAGCCTTAGCATTATCTAATATAATTGTCTTTGGTGGGCCAAACCTGGCTACCAATTCCTACTAGAAGTTAACAATTTTTGCCTTTGTTGCATTCTTCAATGGTACAACCTCAGTCCATTTGGTGAAATAATCAGTTGCCGTTAGGATCCACCTGTGTCTGGCTGATGAAAACGGATTGATCATGCCAATGAAGTTGAGACCCCATTGAGAAAATGGCTCTTCCACAACAATTGGTTTCAGTGGTATGGCAACATTTTTCCTTTTCCCAACAAAAAACTGAAACTCATTGCAAGACTTCACCAATGAATACAAGTCCTTAAATAATGTAGGCCAAAAATAACCAGAACACATAATCTTGATTGCAGTAGTTTTTGCTGAAAAATGTCCTCCGGTTGGGCCACTGTGTTACTGCTCCAATACATTTTTTGATTTTTCTTGTGTTACACATCTTAACAACATGCCATTGAAGTTTATTTTGAAAATAACTCCCTCCAATAGTACATAACCATTATTCTGCAGTCGATAAAAACACCTTTTAAATGAGGGGAGGTCGAGCAGATACCTTCCTATTTGCATAAAATTAATTTTGGTTTCCAGCCAATCATCTCCGGAACTCTCTTCATTTTGCAGCATGGGTTCTAGCAATTCAGGCTCAGTAGTTGCTTCATTGTTTTCAACCAAATATTCGCACAACCCCTTCCCCTTCACAATCTTGACTGGCTTGATCTTGATGTCATACTCAAGAATTTTGGTTATCCAGTTAGCCCGCTTCTCAGTGATTTCACCTTCCATAATGTATTCTCGCACACTAGATTGGGCACACAAACAATCACCTTGTTGCATGATATGAGGTGTTGAAACTTCTTCAGCCCCTTTACAATAGAAAAAGCTTGCTTCTCCAAAAAGTTGTACTTCACCTCATAATATCTCAGAGTGCATGAATAGAAGGAAATAGGTGATTCTCTTTTATCTTCATCATCCTTCTACATCAAGACAGTAGTGATACTCATGCTATCACCAAAGACGTACATAATGAAGACTTTCAACAAATCGAGATTGATCAACACGAGAGAAAAAGAGATGATCTCCTTTATCTGTTTGAAATCTTTCCTAGCTTTCACTGTCCATTTGAAAATATGGTATTTTTTCAATATCAAGGTAATGGCCCGAACAATCCCTGCAAAGTATGCTATGAATCGGCTGATGAAATTAACCTTGCCCAAAAAAGATTGAACTCCTTTTTTGTTGACAGGTAGAGGGAGTTCCTTGATTGCTCTAACCCTTTCCAGATCAATGACAATACCTTCCTTTGAGATGACATAACCCAAAAACTTCCCTTGTAGGACCCCAAACACATATTTCTTCTGGTTCAAAGAAATCCCGAACTCTTGGCATTTCTGGAAGACAAGCTCGAGATGATCAAAATGATCCTCGATAGATTTTGAGAACACCATCAAGTCATCAAGATAAATAAGAATGATCTTATGTATCAAATCCTTGAAGGCAATTTCCATAGCTCATTGGAAAGTTCAAATGGCATTTTAGCATAAGCATATGTCCCCCACTTGGTAGTAAACGCTCTTTTGTGTTGGTCCTCCTCTTTCATACGAATCTAATTATAGCCAGAGACACCATCTAGCATTGAAAACATCTCATAACCAACAACTGTTTGTAGAATTACCTCCATGGAAGGCAAGGGGTAGTGGTCCTTCAAGGATGCTCTATTCAGGTCTCAGAAGTCAACGCACAACCGTATATCACCATTCTTCTTCTAGACTGGCACTAGGTTAGACACCCAAGTGTTGTGTTTGATTGGGAACACTATCCAAGATGCAATAAACTTATTTAATTCTTGTGACATTAGCGACTTGATCTTTGGATTTAATGGCCTCTGCCTTTGACACACGGGTTTTGCTCCTTCTAGTAGCTCAATAGTGTGTTGGATAATCCTGGGATCATATCCCTTAAGATCATCATATGACCATGCTACCACAATTGGATACTCCTCGCAATAATGTGTCAACCTTTCTTTATTCTTTTGTAAGACTCCTTTTCCAACCTTAAGCTTTTTATCTTCTCCAATGTGTGAATCGGTATATAGTTGCCTTTATTAGCTACAATATTTCTCTTGTCTTTATTTGCATCATCAGAATCAAAAAGACTCTTGAGAGTGACTAGACCCCTGGGGAGCATGTTTGATTTTAGCTGGATTACTTGAACCTCATAGGCTTAACAATCTTCACCAAGAATTAGTTGAAAAATTCTTCGAACAACTGGAGAAATGACGCAATATGAGCATCACTATAAAAAAATTTCCAATCTTGATCATTATTTGGGATTGCAAGCTGCACATTAACTCACACTGAATGTTTGTTGTTAATTAACTCAAAAGCTGGCTCAAACTGAGATCCAACAGTTGTGATTCAATCTACTTTAGAGTTCTTCTCTCTAGGTACGACTTGGATGTTGAATGCTTCGAAGCCTTCAATCAGATCCTAGACCCTGTGTTGGTATGATCACATACAGAGATTATTGGTAGTAGATAGCCCTCAGATTTGGTTGACCACCAATTCTGAATCTTCGAACACCCATATTTGATTTGCACCCATCCATTCCACTAATATCAAGATGTGAACATGGCCTTCATATTCTGCTTCATTTTTCGAGCATGCAAACTAGAAACGGTAAGACCTTAAAGTCTTTTCTTTGGATGGATATATTAAACATATTCCTGTGTCAGCTCCTAGTTTTCATCTTGCTCCGTCAAAGTGCAAGGTCCATAATTCTAAGGGCGTTTCACCTCCAGACTCTTTAGTCACTCTGGGCATTATCTAGTCCTCTTCATGTATGACATATGTTCCTAGCCCAATTGTATGATAGTTGCCAAAAGGATCCATGTCTATGAATTCATTTAAAAGAGCTTCTTCTTTCTTTGTTCGGGAGTTTCTTGCTTCTTCTTCCTCAAGGAGTTCAACATTGAGCATCTCTCTGGAAGTGATTGAGGTATGTGCTGCCTCAAAATTGATCATGGCTTCATCAACCACATGTTTGAAATGAAAATATTATGACAATAACTTCATCTTAGCTCCATACCTAGTTCTTAGGATCAGGTGCGACTATTCCAATGCTAGATAACTACCAACATTTGCATTGAATTCTCAGGATAGACATAACCCGAACAAAGGAGGGATGCCAATGAGCACAGTTTCATAATTCACAGTAATGCTAGGACAAGTAAACAATGTCATAGGAAATCCTTTGATTACTCCAACAGTTTCAACCTTATTTTCATCGAGTTGCATGACTCCCTTTTTTAGAGGCTCATATTCGAGTCCTAGAGCTTCAGCTACTTGCTTAGGCATGATGATGGTGCTAGCACCATAGTCAATCATACAATTATGTAGCAGTTTGTTACCAATGATAAGTGTTAGAAAGAAAGGCTTGGGTTTAGGCTTACTCTCTTTTTCGACTTGCTTTTCTTTTGGTTGATTTGCTAGAACTCTATCCAGGTCCAAATTGGATGTCTTATCTTCTGAGGGCTTCTCAAGCATCTTCATGTCTTCTTCTCCCGATAATTCCTTCTGTAATAGCAGCTTTTTCTCTGGGATGGCCAAGATATCCCACAAAGAAACATTAGTAGAGGATTTCTTTAGTTGTTCCACCACATTGAATGGCGTTCGTGACTGATGAGTTATGGTACCTTGCTCATTTTTCCTTGTAGCCAGTGCATCTAGCTATTTTGAAATAGTCGGGGTGGCCATGGGAGCTCTTATCTTTGGAGGATGTGGATTCGTGGGACTGGGAACAACTACCTTAGAATGTTGTGGAACTGATGACATATTTGTTGATGGACTGGGCATTGAATTAGGTGACCCTTCAATCTGCAAAGATGTGAATTCTTGAGTGAGCCTCCACTTGGAACGAGTATTGTAATCTGACTATACTTGTGGCACTTGGGTTATCGAAATATCATTCAGGAATGTCGACTCCTCTCCTTCCATCCAAGAAAAGAGTGTCTGGTCTGAGGCTATTTCTAGCTCCTTCTCTATAGACATTCCTTGCATTTGAGCAGTAAGAACTACATTTTCCATTTGCTGAGAAGCTTGTGTATGACCTCCGTGACTAGGCATGATGTGTTGACTTCATTGCTCTACTATTCTCTGTTGTAAATTCCCTCGTGGACAATTCTGGGGCATATGTGCATCATTGCAAGGGAAGCACCATGAATTAGTCTCCTCGACAAGATTATTTTGTCCTGCTACTAGCTCCTTGCTTGAACTAGGATAGATGGTCTGCATTGGCATAGTCACAAGGATGATCTGATTGTTATGTTGAGCTTGGGTATTGCTGCATAATCTATCTTGCTACTAGCTCGACTGGAAAGGAGCCTTCCCACCTTGGTAGTTTTGGTAAGCAGGCTTCTGGTAGCTATACTATTACCTCTTAATACTAATCAATTCATTTGTCATAGTTCACATCTACTCCTTCATGTCATTCACTTTAGTCGCTAGGTGGTTAGGCACTAGAGCCATGCTTGGCATCATTCTCTGGTACACATACATAGACTAGGGAGCTGCAGGAACATTAGTTGAAGCTACCTCTGGTTTTGTTGTAGTCGATTTTGGGAATAATGGAATGATAAGTCTCGACGCTAATTTTTTGACAACAATAATATTGTTCTTCGTAGTGATGATAAGGTTGTATGCATCAGGTAGGGTATTTCCAGCGAGAGCTTGTAGCATCATAGAAATATTAGCATTTATAGACTTTAAATAGAAAATGAACACACGATCTAGAGGTGGTTGCCTACCGACAAAACTCTCTACCAAGTCGAATGAAACCGAGCATTGAAATCTACCAAAGCTTCATGGGGATCTCACTTTATATGAGCCAATTGGTGATATAGCGAGGATCTGTCGCCACTATTTGAGAAGCGCTTGTAGAAAGGATCTCCAAGATGATCCCAAGTGGTAATTGTATTATCCAGAAGAGTACAATACAATTCCAACACATTCCCTCTGAAAGAGTCGGTGAGAAGTTACAAAGCCACATTCTCATTGGTAACACCATGCACCAGACATACATCAGCTACATCTTGCAAGTGCTCCATCAGAGTTTTTGAATCATCCCCAGAGAACTTAGGGACAACCTTTAAAGCAGAAGTCAGGATTGGAGCCCACACTGCCGGACGCACAGGTGTTATCAAAGGACTACCAACATCCCAGGCTACATAATTTCTAGTAGCCATTGGCACAAGAGATGGAGGAGAAGAGGGAGGTGAAATATTAGCTTGCCGACGTCTCGCCTAGACTGAAACCAACGGTGGTACAAGAAGGCTAGGAATTCTTGCAATTTGAGACCTAGTGACGGGCCTATGGCTCATACACTCTTATTAATCAAGTGAATATGTTAGTTCGTGTCCCATTGGGCGTGCCAAAAAAAGAACTATTGACACAAAAGTTTTCCAAAAACAACCTTATGGGAAACTTAGCTATTTGGGGACTTATGCACATAGCTAAGTGACTTCTGGGGTTTTATCGAAGTCGGCTCTTCATTTTTATTTTTTTGGGGGGATGAAAAGGGTAAGAAGATGAACTTTAAATAAACAAACCTAAGCTAAGGTGATGCACTAGATCAGAAAGGAATTAATTAAGCACAGTGCTAAGACAAAGGCTCGAATAGTAACTAGTGTGTATCAAATAGATGATTCCCAACACTACAAACATAAGAACATCAAACCATTTTCATAGTATAACCAATACAACATAAGATAACAAAAAAGAGTAGCAACATGATTCGTATTATATTAAGTTGCATAAAGATTATAAAATCTTGAAATAGACATTCATATATTCCAAAAAATACAAGCACAATTTAATGTCCTATTAAATGCATGAAAATAGAAAGGCCGAATAGAATGGAATAGTCTGCAAGTTCAAGTTCAATAGAAAACACTACAGAGGCTAATTCCCAATGCTTGAGAAATTTTTATCCATCTAACAAAAACCAATAAAATGAGGAAAAGACTGCTTAAATAAGCTAGTCCACTGCCTAAGGACCCCAACAAGAAAGATGCCTTAGCGAAGCCATCAACGATCAGGATTTTCTTGAGCCGACACCAATAGAAAGATCATCCAGAAGCACGCCAATAGGCACGTCTTGAGAAGACATGGGCCACACAATAGCAGAAGAAGAGAACATGTGGCATCAAAAGGAAGACCAATGCACAAGCATCAAACTTGAGATAACGGATGCACGAACAAGTGCCACACGTCAAACAAACAAAGCCTGGAAAATGGAAGGTGAGACAACCCAAAAGAAAGCTCTGATAGGAAGCCACATGTAAAATCTTCCAGCAAAAGAAACTACAGTGTGGGCTTGACTCGGAAAGAAACAAGCGGAGGCCATGCGTAAAACAAATGGAGCTCGGCAAAAGAAAAGCGATATGACCCAAAAGAAAAATCTGATAGGATGCCACATGGTGACTACCGAGAAGCTATGAGCGATATCGAAAAAAAAGGTGAAGCCCTGAAATGAAGAGAAACTGTGAAGGAAAAAGAAGTGTGTGAATAAATATTCACAGTGCTAAGATTTGATTGTTTCACTTCTTTAGATGTTAAATCAGTATCATCAAAGACAAAAAACTCCATGTCTGAATTATGATCTGAAAACCCTCTTTTAGCCTCATAAGAAATACTTTCTATCACTTGGTCCTTTTCATCAATATCAAAGTTAAAGATTTATGATTTAGGAGAAAATACAGTACCATTCATACCTTCTTTCATATCATCGGAGGCACAAGTGGTTGCACTCACTTCAGTGATTTGACCGTCTACATCTAGGATTCCACATAAAAAGTCATCATTTGATCCTTCCAGGTACCAGCTTGGAATAAGAATGACATTGAGTTCTTCTGATAGTAACTTTTCATTATTCTCTTCAAAAAAAGTAGATGATTTTTCAATCTCACTCCTTTGTATGCATGTTGAGAAAGATTTTGGTCCTTTATTTTCAGCCTGGCTCAAAATTCTTTCTTGCTACTGATTATGATTCCATGATGCTAACAAAGATTTGGGCTCAACATATTTTTGCACAGAATCTCATTCACCAAGAACATAAAAGTTATTAAAAACTTGATCTTCATTTTCTGGTTCTTTTTTGAGAAATTTTAATCTTTCTATATGATAAATCTTTTGTTCATGGTCTTTGAGAAGATATAACCTATGATGCAAACTTTTGAGCATCAATGTGGATTGGTAATCTTTGGATGGATGTAGCCTTTTCTTTTCCACTTTAGATATGCTCACTTTGAGACTGTTCCATAGTGAATGAATTATTACATCATCTTCAACCAATATCTCTTCAATTGTTGGCATAGGTTGTCTTCTAGGTTTGGGCTGATTTCTTTGATCTGACTGAACCATTTTTTGAGTTCTTCAAATAAAACAAAGTCACCAACCTCACTTCTTGATGAGGTACCATTAAAATACTAGAGAATAAGGATGTACCAATATTCATGTTCCCTAGTAGAGTCACCAAAAATCTGCTAGTTGATAGATTTTCCCTTCGAAAATAGATATAGAAAATGACTCAAGATGATTGGAAAGATGAACAAACATCACTAAGAGTTGGAGAAGTTTTCATTGGATTGACAACTTTCCTCTGAATTTTTGAGGTACATCTCCCTCTTAATATATTCAATGAATGGGAACATAGGGTATGCTTCTAAGCGGAAAGTAGTAAAGGAAACAAACATCTTCTGCATCTACTTTCATGGTTATGGGTAGATGTTTGTTTCCTTTCCTGCTTTCCAGTTAAAAGCATACCCTATGTTCCCATTCATTGAATATCTTAAGAGGGAGTTGTACCTCTAAAATTCAGAGGAAATTTGTCAATCCAATGACTTCTCCAACTGTTAGTGATGTTTGTTCATCTTTCTGAGCATCTTGAGTCATTTTCTATATCTATTTTCAAAGGACATATCTATCAAATAACAATTACAACAACATCTTGCTGCACACAAGTGTTGTGGATGAGGAAAAAATTAAAATATATCATAGTAGTGTATGATGAGCCTATTTCTATCTTTATTGACAATACAAGTGAAATAAAAATTTCAAAGAACCCAATAATCCATTCAAAGATAACATATTTCAATTAGATATCACTTTCTAAGAGAGAAGGTTGTGGAGAATGAAGTAAAGCTTGAATATGTACCTACAAAGGATTAAATTGCTGACATATTCACTAAGGCTCTTCCTGAGGATACATTTGAGTATCTTCAAGAGAATTTGGGGTCATTGTCTCTCTTTATCTAAACTATATGCATAAGGAGATGCATCAGTCTAGTGGATCTCATGATCTATCCTTTATTCTGGACTAATGTTGGTGGCTACCTCTTAGGGGGAATAGGTATTGAAATTTATGCAGTATGGAGTGAGTGTTGTCATTATGCAAAGATTCCTAATGTGGTGCAGGTAGGGATGTACTCCTAAGGGGGAGTATTCAAAGTAGTAATGAATAAGATTATTCAGAGAAGTTTGTCTAAGGGGGAGTAGTAGCAAGTATCTTGGTTTAATGTCAAAGGGGAGAACAATGCAAAATATTCTATCCTTTTCCATTAATGTCAAAGGGGGAGAGAGAACCATGTGAAAAAGTGCAAGGTATCAAGGTGATAAAGTTGTGTATGTTGTTTAATAATTACTGTCAAAGGGGGAGTGAAGCATGTGAAAAAGAATAAATTGAAAGGGGGGAGACAAATGTTGTGTAAGCTTTCTAATCAATAATAAAAAAAAGGAGAGTTGTCTTTGATGGTTTTTCACATATTGTGTTGCCATCAATGACAAAGGGGGAGATTTTTGCAAGTATGAAGGTGTTGTCATTGATGTCAACAACCCTATGTTATCATTGGTGTCAACTTCGTAGTGGTTGAGATAGATTGTTGCAGTATTGTGTTCTCATTTTTCTTTGTATTTCTTCTAGGTTGAAGATATGCTTGTGTGGTTTGGATGTGTTGGTTATAGGTGTCAAAAGATGGTATATGTAGAATTTTTGGTGATGGATAATTGTACAGAAGAATTTATGTTCACCAATGTGTGAACGGTGCATTACATAGGTGTCTTGGAGAAAAATCTTTGCTCTGTGTTTCTCCACAATTGAGTTTTAGGTTTTGTATTTCTGAGTTAGAGTTGATGGTGTTGTTCTCTTACCTATTTCAAGAGGATTCATGGTTTGGTATTCTAGAAGATGGTCTTTTGAGTTATAGTGTGTGGCAGTGTTGTCAGGATGTACTGGGCTTATACATTCTTTAGGTGAAATTTGTTGTGAAGGAGTTTATTAGTTTTCAGGATGTTTTTGGATTGTGTTCGGGTGAATTTTGTTGTCTAAAGTTATGGATTGATCAAAGAAAGTGTGTACTTAAAAGTTTAATGTTTTTTGCATGGGTAACGATCGACTTGGTGTTTACACTACATGCAAAGAATCTTCGAAGTTTGTGGAAATGTGTTGAGGCATGTTAGGATAGATTTAGGTCTTAGCTAAGGATTTGTGTGGTTTTCCTTCATTCCTATCCATCATGGGAACATTTTGGTGCCAACCTAATTTAAATTTGCACGTTTGAGGTGCATTACCAACCTTGGAAAGGGTTTCAAGGTTGAGGACAGTATAAATATGAGTTGAATTGTTGAAGGAGGTGAAAATAGATCTAAGATATATGAGTGTGTGAAGTATGTGATGCGATTGATTCAAAATTGAGTAAAGAAGTGTGAAATTTCAAGTGTTGGATTAGAAGATGTAGTGAGTAGGTGTATAAAATCATTCAAATAGAACATGAAGATGTTAGATCTATTATGGTGGAATCCCTATTGTATCGAGATCATGTTATTTGTGTAACATTTCTTCTCTATCTTATTTTCATTTCGGTAGTGAGCCTTTGCTGTGAGCCTTTGTACTAGTTTTGTTATTACTTATATTGTGAGCTAATACTCACTATGGTTTTCCCTTCTTGGGTTTTCCACATAAATCTAGTGTTCTCTTGTGCATGGTGTTGAGTTGTTTAAGTTTTTGTTATCTGCATTTCATGTTTAAACATTATAATAGATTAAAGGTTTAATGAATGTTTTTGGATCTGAATGTTATTGAGGGTTTTGCTATTTTGATAAGATACAACTGATTCACCCCCCCTCTCAGTTGTATTCTTCATTCAACATAGAATTCGCTAACCAATTTCCACAAATTGAAGAGTGCAAATGAGGAGAATTTTCCCCTCACCCAGTTTTTATACCCCCACCTAACCTTTTTTTCTCTTTTTCATTTTCTCACCATCCCCCTAACCTATTTCTTTCACCATCCACTCCCCTCATCAAATAAATTCATTTCATTTTATTTTTTTTATAATTTTCCACAATCCTCCATTAAATGCTTTCATTTTCACAAGTCCATCTAAAAAAAGCCATTTTTAATATTTTTTTCTGCCAAACTCCTGAGGAGGCATCCCACCTCCATTTCATCTGCTAGGGTAGACTGGAGCATGTTATCACTTTCTTTGAAAGAACTCTATAAAAACACATTGTCTCAAAGAGGGGCAAACTGTAGACACTTAATTTTGACTAACACATTTTATCCAAAATGAGTCATTTTCCATCATTTGACCTAACTAATCCGTCTTCTAAATTTAATTAAATAATTTCATTACTTTATTAAATTAACAATCATTTTCACTTCACCATGACAACTAAGTGATTTTATAATTATTTAATTATTTTTAATTTCCTCTTAATTCCAGTTTAATTAAATAATTTTAAATTATTTAATTAAATTATCTATTCACTACTATTCATCTATGTGTATTAAATAATTAATGTTATTTAATTAATTTACTAATTATTCTTCTATTCTAAAGTTAATTAATTAATTTATTATTAATTAATTACTTATTCATTTCTCACTTCCTAAAACTAAATAATTATTTAATTTATTTCTCAACATTATCCAAAATAAATAAAATCATTTATTCTATTTATTAATTTCAACCTTGCACATGTAAATAATAATTAAATTTATTTAATTATTAAATACTCATGCATATTCCACCTCACCTGCTAAATGAGACTTTCTCTCATTCCACTCATCAATCAAATCCACTTCACTCCTACTCACTTTGAGTCCATTGAGCAATCAATTCAGTCCACTAATTTCCAGTCTTAGTTATCACTCCAATCAATCCTCTTAACTGATGCATACAAAACATTACCTAGAATCATGTAGTCACTTAACTGACCATCAATTCCTCTCATCAATCTTGAACCATTGATCTTGTCAATCTCTCCTCTGATCTTGATCGTCGATTAGTGTCACCAAAAATCTATAAATCAAACCATCCTATTATTCATTATCATCTTAGATCATGTAAGGAAACTATACTCTAATTTCTGTAGTGTTTTATTTCTATTGTTCTTATTAAAATCTGAGAGCAAAGACTACTTACACCATTCTCCAAGATGAATAGAGGAGAACAATGGAGCTATGCTAGATTAGATTGTGTGTTTCAGTGTGTGCAAGGTTTTCATTTTGCTTGATTCAGTTTGCTTTATTTTCTTCATTGATTGTTATCTTTTGATTGTGATTTCTTGTTGATTATTACTTTTATCCTTTAGTTTAATAGTTGAATTTCTAGGTCATACAATTGGCATGCTGGACCATTAACTAAATCCTATTGTTAGACATGTTTCTATTTTTTTTTCAATTCCCTAACAACAAGGACTTGATTCTAAACATAGCTATAATTGATGTCATAATCGTTAAGTCCCTCACTAAAGAAGGCAACAGGCTATTCCAAATTCTTATCATTAAGTTATGTTAAAATAACTGATATGATTTATTCTCCTCCAAAAGTGTAAAAAAATGAAGTCCTTGTCATAGTCAGGATTGAAAAGGGTGGGAGCTTGATAAATTTCTGTTTTGATAGCTTTAAAGATATCTTTACCTTCTTTTTTCCAACTAAAGACCCTATTTTTTTAGCATGGAAGTGAGCGGCTTTACCAAAGTAGCAATGTTGGGGATGAATCTTCTCACAAAATTTAATTGTTCCTAAGAATATTTGTAATCCCTTCTTGTGATCGGGGATTAGAATAGATAGGATGGAATCCACTCTCTCTAGATTGATGGCCAAACCATCTTTGGAAATAAAGTGTCCAAGTAATTTTCCTTGGTTAGTGGAAAATAAACACTTGTTTGGGTTTAGGGAAATGCCATACTCCCTACACTTTTGGAAGACCTGCTCAAGGTGGCTAAAGTGATTACTTGCATGTTTTGAAAATACTGTTATGTCAACCAAGTATACCAACACAAAATGTATGAATACACCTTGAAATTCCAAGTCCATGGCCCACTAAAAGGTAGCACCAACATTGGTTAACCCAAAAGGCATCTTGAAATATGCATAGTACCCCATTTAGTAGTAGATATTGTCTTATGTTGATCGGATTCTTGGACTAAAATATGATTGTAGCCTGAGTAGCCATCCAAGAAAGAAAATATTCATGAACCACTAACATTTTGTAAAAAAATTCCCATGGAGGGAAGAGGGTAGTGATTTTTTAGGGAGACTCTATTTAGGCCTTTGAAGTCAACACAAAGCCTTATCTCCTCATTCTTTTTCCTGATAGGGACAAGGTTGGCAACCCATGAAGAGTGTTTGATAGGAAAGATGATTCTATCCTCTATTAATTTATACAAATCCTTCCTCATTATATGTTCAATCTTGGGATTAACACACCTTTTCTTGTGTCTTACAAGTTATACATCAAGATTCAATTCAATAGTATGTTGGGCAAGGTTTGGGTCAAAACCCTTTAATTCTTCATAATTCCATGCAACTACATCACTATATTTATTGTAAATCTTAGTGAATCTTTCATGTTCAGATGTAGAAAATACCTTTCCCAAGTTTAAATATTTTCCTTCTATAATGGTAATTGGCTTGTAATAACCTCTCACAGTTAGGTTCCTTTTCTTCTATTTTAATTGGTTAGTTAAATTAAAGATACCCTCAAGGGTGAGGAGACCCTTTGGTAACTTGTTGTTTAGCTACATAATTTGATCATCATATTGGTCTTGTATCTTAGATGATTCTTGCCAAAAAATCTTGTCAGTTCTTGAAGGAAATTGACAATTTACTGATCACTTTCAAACACCTACCAATTTACTTGGTTGTTTGGAATAATAGGCCTTACAACAAGCTTGATATGCTATCCCTCTTGTTTTCAATATGTGTTGGTATGTCACATTGAGCACCAACTGTTGCAAGTCTATCAACATTCTTTTTTTGACCTCTACAAATAGTCTAGATGCCAAAGCCCTCAAAACCATCAATAAAATCCCCCACTCTATTTTTGTAGGATTTGAGTAGGTTATTCTTGGTTATGCTTTGAGTCCTAATTTGTTTGACAACTAAATTCACTGTCTCCAAAGACCTACAAAAATTAATATTCATTTTTTGTGTAAGTTGGAGACCTTAGAAGAGGGCCTCATACTTAGTTGCATTGTTAGGGCAACTAAATTGAAGTCTAAAAGAGAAGCAATACTTCTCCTTACTTGGAGATACCAACATTACACCAACACTTGTACCATTCTTGTTTCTAGATCCATCAAAAAACAAATCCATGACCCCTTTAGATCACCTTGATTTTTAATGATTTGGATAGGAGTATCCTCTTCATGAATATAATAAGAGACAAGACTCGTTTCCTCTATTTCATTGAGTGGGTCAAATTGAAATGAATCACCCCATTCATGTAGCAAACAATCAAGAACCTCCTCAAAAAGAGTAATAGCCTCATGAACAAAACACATCCTTTTGGTCATGCAATGTGTAATTCATATTTATAGGGCTAGGAGTGTAAGGTTCAATATGATCCTTTATAATAGGCTCACTTTGGTACCATACTTGGTCCTGAATAGCATGTGGGACCAATTAGAAGATAAATATCCACCTATCTTAGCAATGAACTCTCTTGAAAAATCAATGGAAAAGAAGGAAAACAAATCTATGACTGAGATGTCTTGCAACACAATACAACTAGGTGACCCAGGAGTATTTGAGTGCACGGGAAATCCTGCACACCAAAAAATATATTTAAATTTTTTCTTTTGGTTTGTTGGTGGTGTCTTGTAGGCGATAAATTCAATTATTTAAAACTCCTCAAAAATCAAATCTTCTAGGTGAATTTGAATTTAATTCCCATTTAAATTGGAATTGTTGGAAGTGGGAATAAATGAAAACTTGGGAGTTAAAAAATACCATGTCCAAGCATGAGGGAGCTATTCTTGGGATATGTAATTCCATGTTACATTTTTTAAAATTAGCATTGAATGGTTAATGTGTGTGGCAGGCGCCTAGGATAAGGAGTAGTGGAGTGGGATTGTGTGGAGGTAGAATATGGAAAAAAGAATTGATTTTTCTATGATATTTGGTAGATAAGAATTCCCAATGCCTAGGAATGAAAAATGAAGTGGTAATGTAGCCTAGAGGTGGAAAATCCAATACCCAATTTAAAGGAGAGTTCCAAAAGGTGAAAAATAAAGAAAATCAAAGAAACTATGAGGAAAAATTTCCTGTGAGATCAAGGGGGATGCCCAAGAGTGAAGCTGGAGAAGTTGGGGAAGTTTTTTTCTTCTATAGTAATGGTTTAGATTTGTTTTGTTGATGCATTCTTGTTGTTGAAGGAAATCAATTTGCCTATAGGTGATTTCTTGTGTTTTGCTGAACTCAATAGTCTTCCATTTCAATTCTTGGAGAATGTAAGGAATGTAATCAAAAAATTATTATGAAATCCTTATCATTATCAATACTGGATAATTTATCTTTATTTTTCTAATAATTTAATTTTTCTTATTATTTTCAAGGTTATTGCTTGTGTTAGTGAAAGAGCTATGATAAACAACCATCCAATAAGATTCTTGGTTATTTTTATGCATCAATTGTTATAAGAGCAAGTATTTTGGAGATAATATGGCATATAGAGGATGGGGTAGAGGAAGAGCCCCACGAGGAGAAGAAAATATAGTAGTTATGGAGATTATAATGGGAATCACTACAACGTTGGAAGCTATAAAGACATCCCAATGAAGAGGGATCCCTGTTGAAGATTTCAATGAAGATGAAGAGAAAGTGTTGGCAAGAGACACTGTGAATATCATTTGGTGTTGTCATTGATGGAAACCCTAGTTGGTGATTGGATCTATGCATCATCAATTTATCCTACCGATAGTCAAATTGCAGTCAGTTAAGGAAGAACAAAGCATCCGACAGTTTTGTGTTCATCAATTCACATGAAGAATTCAGTTAATATTTTGTGTTGCATATCTCAGGGAAGATTGATCAAT
Source organism: Sequoiadendron giganteum (assembly GCA_007115665.2). Lineage (NCBI taxonomy): Eukaryota > Viridiplantae > Streptophyta > Pinopsida > Cupressales > Cupressaceae > Sequoiadendron > Sequoiadendron giganteum. The sequence continues at coordinate 475,264,041 of CM021102.1, forward strand.
GTATGTTTAGTGTTATCCATAAATCTCAATGCCTCGTATTGATCTGTGTGTGAGTTAGAAGATCTGGTTGGCTAATTCTCTGTTTTATCAGTACTAGAGCCGAGTTCATGAATATATCATGTCACGGATGTTTGGGAAGAAATTATTTAAGTATTTTTGTGTTCGAGCATATTTTTTTGGGTCCTAGATAAGTTGTGGCCGATTGTTGTGGATACATAGTATAATTTACTCAAGATTTGAGCTGACAGTTGTAAATATTGTTGCGTTCTATTGATGCCGACACATGGGCGATCAATTCTTAGTTGTGGATATATATATGAGATCGTTCATATAATTTTGATATATCTATGAAATGTATTGATGTGAATTGTGAATAAGATCAGAGCAGAAGAGTGATAATGCATAGTTTCACTTGTGCATAAAGGATTTGTGTTGCGAGTGTGAGCAGAACAGAGCAAAAGTGTAGAATCAGATTGTAGGACAAAAGACTGAATATTGAGCCTAACCGAAACTATAATCAAGCATATGTATATGTTATTTTCTCAGTTCAAACTCTTAGATGGTTTTAATCTGAATTTATTTGTAAGATAGTTAGTCTTATTTGAGTAGTGATCTCTAGGTAGTACACCTGAATGTAAGTGCATCCCCATATTGTAAACTTTATTTGAGTATACTCAAATCATACTGTGGATTCTCCACCCACCATGGTTTATTCCCTAACAGGTTTTCCATGAAAATTCTTGTGTTATGGTGTTGTGATTGTTTTCTTCTTGTTCATGCATTTTGGTTGAATGTTATAAGTTCTTTGAAGATAAAGGTTAATAAAGTTAATTTTTGCACAACATTGATTCACCCCCCTCTCAGTGTAGCTTGTTTCCAACAAGAAGCACTAGAAGTTGCAGAGGTAGGATGAGAAGATGCACGAGAGGATAGATTCATGTATTTATTATCAAATATTTGAAGTAAGCCAAGGATGGATCTATTGAGATATAATGGAAGTTTCAATCCAAAAGAGCTCATTGAATGGATTACATAAATAGATAAGTATTTTGATTTAGAATCCATTAAGGATAAAAAGAAGGTGAAGTAAGCTTGCTCAAGGTTGAAGGGACATGCATCCTTATGGTGGGATCAAGAATAGATTGAAATATAGAGAAATGGAAAAGAGAAGATAAAATCATGCTGACAAGATTGTCTCGAAGTTGAAGGCCAGAATTTTACCTCTAGATTACCACATTAATTTGTTCAAAAGGCTACAAAATTTGAAAGAAAAGGATTTGAGTGTTATAGATTATATGGAGGAATTATACAAACTAGGTATTCATGTTGGGCATGTTGAAGATGATGAAGAATAGGTTGCAAGATATGTGAACGGGTTGTGGATTTCTATTCAAGATGAACTCAGGATGGTCATGATAAGGATAGTAGAAGAAGATTACCAGTATACACTTAAAGTTGAAGAAAAACTAGCAAGAATAACACAAGGGAATTTCAGAGGAAAGGGAAAGCCTTCATGAGGTAGAGGACAAGTAAATAGTAGAAGAGGACAACCACTTAAAGAAGAAGAAACAAGCTAGACTCAAAAAAATTATTGACCAAATGCAAGGGGAATAGGAGATTCTAGTAGAGGAAGAGGAATATGATTTCTATTCAAGATGAACTCAGCATGGTCATGATAAGGACAGTAGAAGAAGATTATGGTATGCACTTAAAGCCGAAGAAAAATTAGCAAGAAGATCACAAGGGAATTTCAGAGGAAAGGGAAATCCTTCATGAGGTAGAGGACAAGTAAATAGTGGAAGAGGATAGCCACTTAAAGAAGAAAAAATAAGCTAGAGTCAAAAAAATTGACCAAATACAAGGGGAATAGGAGATTCTAGTAGAGGAAGAGGTGAAAATTCAAAGGGTAGAGGAGAATATTGTTGAGACAAACTTATTGGCGTAAAAGGCATCAGCCGAAGGTTCATCGGGTTGACAGTTGAATTTTGACAAGATGAAGTTGCTAGTCTCCTTAACATCTCAATGCACTTCGGGCTTCAGGCTTCAGGCTTCAAGTTCATTGGGTTCATAGGTAGATGTCAATGAGAGTGGATAGTCTCCTTGACATCCTGATAGCTTTATCAGTGAGAATTTACAATGTCAGAGGGATTTGTTTTGTAGTCCCTTTGACATTTCGATGGACTGTCAAAAGTTGACATCAGAGGGACAAGTCAATGTCAGAGGGAACTATTTTGTAGTCCCTTCGACATATCAATGAATGGATAGAAGGGAATTTTCGAGGAGACAAGAGGATATCAATGAAACCTAAAATGTGGTCCCTTTGATATTCCGATGGAGCTGCATCGAGGAGACATATCATTATCGGTAGGACAACAATGGGAGTCCCTTCGACATTCCAATGAGACTTAATTGGGGAGACTTCTCCATATCGGAAGGAGTTGCTACAATGTCTCTTTAACACTCTGATGTAATGATATATGTATTGGGTTGACTATGAGAATTCAAAGAGACATGATTTCATGTCTCTTCAACATTCTGATAGAATTTCATAGAAGAGATGATAGTTGTTCAATTCAATATGGAAGTTGGAACATCATTTTTTCAGTAACGCTTGAGGAGCATGTATTGAATGTCATAATGCATTTAATTGGATTAATCGGGGTATTGTGAGTGAAGATTAGAGTGAATGTATTGAAATACTATCAAATTCATTTTGTAGATTAATACCTAAAAGGGCATAGCTCTATAACTTGTATGCAATATTCATTTTACTATAATACAAGAGATCTCTACTTTGTTGTGTGGGTTTTTATCCTATAGGGTTTTTCCACATAAATCCTATGTTGATTCTTTATTATCTATTCTATTATTCATGTATGTGCATCTTTATGTTCTGTAATTGCAAGTTTTGAAAAAAATCCATATCTCTTCTCAAGATTAGTATTAGGAAGGCATATTCTACACTCTAATTTCCTTTTAGTTGGTATTAGAGCTTGGCCAACTTTTTTTTCTTTGCGGGTAAGATGGGTTTTTTGGGCTGATCTAGTTTCAATGGGAGTTTTCTAGAGGAATATGGTTGTAATATTATTGTAGATTTAAGATGGTGAGCACATCCGAAAGAATAGAGATTGAGAAGTTCAATAGTGGCAATTTTGAGTTGTGGAAACTCAAAATGGAAGACTTGCTTGTAGACCAAGATTTATGGGATGTAGTGTCCTCTAACAAACCATCAATAACCTCAAAAAATGATTGGGATGCAATGGACCAAAAAGCCAAGGGTCAGATCAGACTATGCTTGGATGATTCAGTTCTCTTGAACGTCCATAAAGAGAAGACCACAAAAATTCTCTGGAAGAAGCTTGGTGACATTTACCAAGGGAAATCTTTGGTAAATACATTATTTTTGAGGAAGAATTTGTATTCTTTGAAGATGGACAAATGAGCTTTTGTTGCAGATCATTTGAATGCGCTTAATATGATTGCTGCTTAGTTGGCGTTTGTTGGTGTGAGGATAGATGACAAGGATTATTGCATGCTCCTCTTGTGTTCTTTTCTTGACACATGGGATCACCTGGTAATGGCTATCAGGAGTACAACAACCATTTTCAAGATGGAAGATGTGGTTGCTTCGCTGCTATAGAAGAAATGTAGAGGAAATATTCTAAGATGGCCAAGGAAGCTCTTACTGTTTGAGGCAAATCAAAGGAGAAAGGAATGAAAGACAAGAAGTCTAAATCCAAGTCATAGGGGAGATCAAATTCTCCTGGTAAAAATTCCAAGGTGAAATGCTAGAACTGTGGGCAGACTAAACACATCTAGAAAGATTGTAAAGATGAGAAGAAGAAGAAAAAGACAATTAGTTCTTTTGAAAATGAATCTTCTCAGAGCAATGCAAATTCCTTCATAAAAGCCTTGGTGATTTAGGCATCAGAAGATGTTTGGATGATTGAATTAGGTACATCCTTTCATGTGACCTCTCATAGAGGTTGGTTCCCAAAGTAGAAAAATTATGTAGGTGGAAGGGTGTATCTGGGTGATTATTCTCACCTGGAGATTGTTGGTTGTGGAAGAGTCAAAATTTAGTTTCCTAATGGAAGAGTGAAGGGAATCAATGATGTGATGCATATACCAGGTATTGCTCAAAATTTTCTTTTTGTAAGTAAGCTTAATGATGTTGGTGTGAAAGTCTCTTTCTTGAATGGTGTTTATAGAATGGCTAGAGTCTCTATGGTGTTGGCTAAGGGTGCATGAATTATCACTTTGTATAAGTTGGATGCATGTGTAGTACAGTGTAATAGTGTTTCTACAAAGTCAAGTAAGTTTGATCATGTAGAGGAAGGATCTATTATTCCTAAGGGTGCAAAATCTTTAGAGGTGAAGATCCCAATGGAGAAGATAATGTTGTGGCACCAAAGGCTTGACCAAATTGGTGAAAAAGGTTTAAAATCCTTGAAAAATAAAATCTTGGTTGAAGGGCTTGATGATTGTAATCTTGAGGGCAATTTTTATGAACATTGCATATATGGAAAGCAACATCGTGTTTCATTTTATTATAGTTCTCATAAATCTTCTGGTATTCTAGACTATATTCATGCTGATGTGTTTGGTCCAGTTAATGTTCCTTCACTTTTAAAATCTATGTATTTTGTTTCATTCATAGATGATTATTCAAGAAGGAAATTTGTTTATTTTCTTAGAAGTAAAACTGAAGTCTTCAGGTAGTTTAAGGAATTTAAAACCTTGGTTGAAAATTAGACTGGTGGAAAGATTAAGTGTTTGAGGACATATAATGGTGGTGAGTTTTGTTCAGCAGATTTTGATAATTTTTGCAATGACCACGAAAATAAAAGGAGTAAAAAAACTCCTTTCACTCTACAACAAAATGGAGTTTCAAAAAGGATGAATAGAAAACTAATGGAAAGGGCAAGAAGTATGTTGAGTAGTGCTAGTCTGGAACATAAGGTGTGGGCTGAGACTATAGCTACAACATGTTGTTTGATTAACAGATCTCCCACTTCAATGCTCATACAAGACACCTATGAAAGTGTGGTCTGGTAAGAAGCCCTCGTTGAGACATATTAGAGTCTTTGGTTGTGAGGCATATGCCTATGTGCCTAGTGAAAATAGATCTAAATTGAAGAATATGACAGTGAAGTGTATATTCATTGATTATGGCATCGGTGTAAAAGGGTACAAGCTTTAGAACCTAGTTACAGAGAAGGTTCTCTATAGTAGAAGTGTGATCTTTCATGAGATGAAACCTTCCACAGTTGATCTACAACCAGAGATGAAAGAAGAAAGAAAGGAGATATTTGAAGTTCCTCTTACACCTAATAAAGATGAACTACAAACTCCTGGTGGACTTGTTAATGAGGAGACCTCAAGTTGATCTAAAAGTTCTAAACAAGATGAAGAACATCAACCTCAATTTGTGAGGAGGTCTACATGTGTGAATCGACAACCTGAAAGGTTTGGTTATTCTATGTTGGATTCCAGTTGTGCTTATGCTTTGATTTCTCACTGATGAGCCTAGGACCATTAGAGAGGTTATGAGTATGTGGGATTCAAATTCCTGGTTGGAATCCATGAATGAGGAAATGGCATCTTTGAAGAATAATGAAATGTGGGATCTGGTACCTTTGCATGAAGGTCGAAAGCCTATTGGATGTAAATGGGTATTCAAGAAAAAGATAGGTCTTGATGGCAGTGTTGAGAAGCATAAAGAAAGGGTGGTCACAAAAGGATATTCCTAGGTGGAGGGGATTGATTATGGAGAAATATTTTCTCCTATAGCTAAGTTGATGTCTATCAAATTTTTGTTGTCACTTGCAGCTGCATATGACTTAGAAATTGAGAAGATGGATGTGAAGACAATTTTTCTTCATGGTGATTTGAAGCAAGAGATTGTATGTCCTAGCCAAAGCACTTCATTGAAAAAGGTAAGGAAAACCTAGTTTGCAAATTAAAGAAATCTTTGTATGGTTTGAAGTAGTCACCTAGAATATGGTACCAAAAGTTTGATACCTATGTGTTGTCTTTGGAGTTTGTGAGATCAAATTTTGTTCATTGTGTTTACTTTAAATCTAAAAATGGCTATCTTCTTATTATTTCCCTGTATGTGCATGATATTTTTTTCATTGGGAATAGTAAGGGTATGATGTATGAATTAAAATGTCAATTGTCAGCACAATTTGAGATGAAAGATATAGGTTCATATAGGTATATTTTGGGGATGGGAATCATAAGGGATAGGGGAAATAGAAAACTAAGGCTTATCTAGAGAAAGTATATAAATTTTATCCTAGAGAGGTTTAATGTGGTGGATTGCAAGCAGTTAGTTGTTCTAGTGTTGTAGGGAATGCAAATTTCTATTGAAGATTGTCCAAAATCTCCTATTGAGATGGAGAACATGACCAAGGAGCCTTATTGGGATGTTGTGAAGAGATTTTTTTAGGTATTTGAAGGGTAATTCTGAGTATGCCTTATGTTATCATGGCTACTCTACTTGATCTCAGAGTTCAGTTAGCATTCATGGATATGCAGATTCTAATTAGGCATGGGATATTGACACCAGAAGATCCACTAGTGGATATGTATTCATGTTGTTTGGTGGTGTAATTAGTTGGATGATCAAGCAACAATTTGTAGTTGCTTTATCCACTACTGAGGCTAAGTACATGACTGTAAATGACACCCGCAAGGAAGCCATTTGGCTTAAAATGTTATGTTCTGATGTTGGTTTTGATGCAGGGGCTAATTATTATTTGTTGTGATAGTTAGAGTGCCATTTGTTTGGTGAAAATCCAAATTTCCAAGATAGGATGAAACATGTTGACGTGAAGTACCACTTTTTTTGTGATATGGTGGAGGATGGAAAGGTTAGTATAGAAAAAGTTGATACTCTGGAAAATTTTGTTGATGCATTGACAAAGTTGGTGAGCACTAATAATTTCAAATGGTGCACCAGATCGATGGGCCTTGGGGCCTTGAATATTTAGTGACTTCAAGCGTTGGAAGGAGCTAGTAAGTTCTTTGTCAAGTGGGAGAATGTTGAGAAAATATGTCTCAAACTTACTAGTGTAAAAGGCATCGACTAAAGGTTCATCGGGTTGACAAGTGAATTTCAGCAGGACGAAGTTGCTAGTCTCCTCAACATCTTGATAAGAACTTTGGGCTTCATGCTCCGGGTTCATCAAGTTGACAAGCACATGTCGGTAGGATTTAGTGGATAGTATCCTTGAAATCCTGATAGCTTTATCTGTGAGACTTTAGAATGTCAGAGGGAGTTGTTTTGTAGTCCCTTCGACATTCTGATGGACTACCAGAAGTTGAAATTAGAGGGACAAGTCAATGTCAGAGGGAATTGTTTTGCAGTCCCTTTGAAATTTTGATGACCGATTGGAAGGGATTTTTTGAGGAGATAGGAGGATATTAGAGGGACTGAAAATGTGGTCCCTTTGATATTACGATGGATCTGCATCAAGGAGACATATTATCGGTAGGAAAATAATGGGAGTCCCTTCGACATTCTGATGAGACTTCATCAGAGAGACTTCGCCATATCAGAAGGAGTTTCTACAATGTCTCTTCAACACTTTGATGGAATGATAGTAAAATCAAGGTGACAATGAGAATTCAGAGAGATATGATTTCATGTCTCTTCGACATTCCGATAGAATTTTGTAGAAGAGATGATAACTATTCAGTTTGGTATGGAAGTTGGAACGTTGATTTTCATTTAATGCTTGAAGAGCATGTATTGAATGTTGTAGTGCATTGAATTGGATTGAGGAGGGTATTGTGAGTGAAGATTAAAGTTAATGTATCACAATGTTGTTGGATTCATTCTATGGATTAACACCTAAAAGAGCATAGCTTTGTAACTTGTGTGTAGTATTCATTTTACTTTAATACAAGAGATCTCTGCTTTGATGTGTGGGTTTTTCTCCCGTAAGGGTTTTCCTACATAAATCTCGTGTTGATTCTTTATTGTCTATTCTATTATTAATGTATGTGCATCTTTATTTATTTTTAATTGTAAGTTTTAAAAAAGAATCTATATCTCTCCTAAAAATTAGTATTAGGAAGGTATATTTCACACTTTGCTTTCCTTTCAAATATGGAAGAGGATTGGGATTTTATGGAGCTTATTTTAATTGTGGGGACGTAGGGCATCGGGCCTTTGAATTCTGTCAAATACAACAAGAGAGTGGAAGGAACAATATTGGAAGACCTTTATTGCTGAAGCTAAATATGAAACAAAGCCAATAAATCTGGAAGATGGAGAAATTCTCATGTTGAAGAAAGTACTTTTAAAACCAAAGAAGGAGCAATAGGAACTAGCATAAATGAAGAGTCTATTCAAAACCATTTGCAATTCTAAAGGAAAGTGTTGCACCATAATTATGGATAGTGGTAGTACAAATAAATTGGTGTCACAAGAGATGGCGAGGAAGCTAAAGTTGGAGAAAACAAAGCACCATAATCCATATCGAGTTACTTGGTTGCAAAAGAGGCATAAACTCTTGGTAGGTGAGCAATATTTGGTGAGTTTTCAGATTGGAAATTACTAGGATGAAGTTATGTGTAATGTGATGCTAATGGATGCTTGCCATCTCCTTTTAGGTAGGCCATATAAATATGACCATAAATATACACATAATGGTGAAATGAATACTTATACCATTGTTAAGAATAAGAAAAAGTATGTCTTGAACTCACTGAAAGAGAAGAAAAATGAAGAGGGCATAGATGCCAAGGTGTATATGATCATTGGATTGTTTATTTGAGGGAACTATGAGAAGAAGAAGTGTGTTATGCCTTAGCTTTTAAGTCACAAGAAGTTGGGAAAAAAATAAAAAAAAGTACCCAAAGAAATCAAGGAGATGTTGCAAGAATATGAAGATATTTTGATGAAGGATCTTCTTAATGGATTTCCACCAATGAGGCTTGTGAGCCATTGTATGGACTTGATACTAGGAGAAAGTATACCAAACAAGGCAATGTATAGAATGAGTCCCAAGGAGAATGAGGATATAAACAAGAAGTGCAAGAGTAAGGGAAAGGTTAAGCCCATGTGAAATCCCAACAATTTTGGCACCCAAAAAGGATGGAGAATGGTGTATGTGCATGGATTCCAGAGCTATTAATAAGATAATCATCAAGTATAGGTTTCCATTTCCTCGTATGGATGATCTAATGGATTTCTTGAGTGGGTCTAGATATTTCACAAAGATTGATCCAAAAATAAGACATCATCAAATAAAAGTTAGAGAAGGGGATAAATAGAAAACTGCTTTCAAAACAAAGGATTATATGAAGGTTAGTTATACCATTTAGATTCACTAATTCTCTAAGTACCTTCATGAGGTTCATGAATGACATGTTGAAACCATTCCTTGGTAAGTTTATGATTTTTTATTTAGATGATATCTTGGTTTTTAGTATGGAAAGGGAAGAAAATCTACATGTGAAATCAATCCTACAAATATTAAGAGAGGAGAAGTTGCTTGTTAACATCAAGAAATGTATCTCTATGAAAGAGGAGTTGGTATATTTGGGTTTTGTGATTTCACAAAAAGGCCTAAGGATGGATCTTGAGAAGGTTCAGGCAATACTAGATTGGCCAACACCAAGGAGCATGTTTGAAGCAAGGAACTTTCATGGTTTGGCTAGCTTCTACAAGAATTTTATCAAAAATTTCAGTACTATATATGCCCCCATTATAGATACAATGAAGGGAGGAAGAAGATAATTCAAGTGGAAAATTGTAGCTAAAAGGAGTTTCAACATTTTTAAAGAGATGGTGACCGAACAACCCATCCTAGCATTATCGAATTTAAAGAAAGTGTTCCAAGTTGACTGTGATGCAAGTGGGATATCCATACGAGGAGTTCTAATTCAAGAGGGGAGAACTATAGCCTACTTCAGTGAGAAGATAAATGAGGAAAAAAGTAAGTATTCAATGTATTTTCAAGAGTTCTATGCTATTGTTCAAGCACTCAAAAAGTGGAGACACTACCTACTGCCCAAGGAGTTTGTCCTTTATATTGATCATCATACATTATAGTTTATCAAAAACCAAGGTAAGTTAAACCAAAGGCATACAAGAGTGGAAAATCAAATCAGGTAGTTGATGCACTGAGTAGGAGGTGCTTGTTGTTAAAAGAAATGAAGGTGGATTTTATGGGTTTTGAATCAATGATTGAAATGTATGAGAATGACCTTGATTTTGGTGACTCATGGGAAGCTTGTAAATTTCCAATTGAAGGGGATAGAACCAAATGGATAGAGTATTTCATCCAAGAAGTGTTGTTGTTTAAGTGGTAATAGTTATGCATTCCAAGAGGATCTATGAGGGGGAACTTGATTAGAGAAAAAAATAGTAGTGGCCTTGGAGGACACTTTGGAGTGGATAAGATTTTGGGACAGGTTAGTAAAGGGCACTATTGGCCACAAATGAGAAAGGATGTGAAGGATATTGTGCAAGGTTGTTCAATTTTTCAATATGTAAAGGGGACACATAAAAACATGGGCTTATATCAACCTCTACCAATTCCAAAGAGACCATGAGAAGAAGTGAGTATGGATTTCATTCTTGGGCTTCCAAAGACTCAAAAAGGTAATGAATCCATCTTTGTTGTTGTAGATAGGTTCTAAAAAATGACATATTTCATTCCTTGCAAGAAGTCAAATGATGCTTCACATGTTGCCAATTTGTTTTTCAAAGAGGTTGTGAGACTACATGGCTTGCCAAAATGTATTGTTTTAGATAGAGACACAAAGTTTGTTAGCCATTTTTGGAAGACTCTATGGAAGAGATTGGATACAAAACTAAATTTTGACTCAGCCTACCATCGTAAAATGGAATTCTAGTTAATCAAAGCCTTATAAATTTGTTGAGGTGTTTGATAGATGGGAGGCCAAAATAATGGGATATTATTTTATCCCAAGTTGAGTTTTATTACAATAACTTCATCAACAAAAGCACAGGTAAGTGTCCTTTTTATATTTTTTATGGATTTATTCCAATAGGGGTTCATGAACTAAGGGACATTGTTGATTTGGGAAGGAAAAGTGTTGTAGCAAAGGATTATGCAGAGTATTTACATGAGCTACACAAAGAGGTGAAGGATAGGCTAGAAATAAGCACCCAAAGGTACAAAGAACATGCTAATTTAAGGAGAAGAAAATAATTTGAGGGAGACTTGGTTTTGGTACACCTTTGGAAGGAGATGTTTCCACAAGGTACTTATAAAAAATTGAAATGGAAAATGATTGGGCCATGCAAGGTAATTGAAAAGTTCTCAGCTAATGCATATGAGCTAGAGTTGCCACCGAGGTTGGATATTTCACCAATATTTAATGTGGCTGATTTATATCATTTTCATGAGGAGAAGAATAATAGAAAAGATTGTATTGTTTTATGTTTTCAAGAAATTAAGCCATGGGAATAACAAATACCAGAGAAAAAGGAAGAATAATTTGACAAAGTGATGGATTCTAGGATTGTTAGGAAGACATGGGGCAAAGAATACAAGGAATATTTGATCAAATGGAAAGTGAAGAATATGGAAGAGGTCATATGTGTTGCAGCTTTAAAGATTTAGAGGCTTGGAATCCCAAGTCCAAGTGAATGTCCATGAGCATACACTCATGAAACATTCATTTTTACCCAGCCTGTTTGATGTAGGAGCATTCGGGTGCAGGGATAATCCTGTATACCAAAAAAATATTTAAATTTATCTTTTGATTATTTGTTTTGGTTTTTTGGCGGTGTCTTATAGCTGAGAAATTCAATTATTTAAAAATTCCTCAAATTTTAAATCTTTCGAGTGAATTTGAGTTTAATTCCCATTTAAATTGGAATTGTTGGAAGTGGGAATTAATGAAAACCTGGGAGTTATAAAATCCCAAGCCCAGGCATGAGAGATCTATTCTTGGGATATGTAATTCCATGTTAAATTTTTAAAAATTAGCATTGAATGGTTAATGTGTGTTGTAGGTTCCTAGGAGGAGTGGTGGAGTGAGATTGTGTGGAGGTAGAATATGGAAAATAGAATTGATTTTTCCAAGAGATTTGGCAGAGAAGAATTCCCAATGCCAGGGAAGGAAAAATGAAGTGTTAATACAACCTAGAGGTGGAAAAATCCAACACCTAGTTTGGAGGATAGTTCCATAAGGTGAAAAAGAATGAAAATCAAAGAAATTGTGAGGAAAACTTGCCTGTGAGATCAAGGGGGGTGCCCAAGAGTGAAGTTGGAGAAGGTGGAGATTTTTTTGCCACTTTAGTAATGGTTTATAGTTGTTTTGTTGCCACATTCTTGTTGCTAAAGGCAATCAATTTGAATGTAGGTGATTTCTTATGTTTTGTTGCACTCAATAGTCTTCCATTTCAATTCTCGGAGAATGTAAGGAATGTAATAAAAAATTATTGTGAAATCCTTATCATTATCAATGCTTGAGAATTTGCCTTTAGCTTTCTAATAATTTTATTTTTCTTATTATTTTCAAGCTTATTACTTGTGTGAGTGAAAGAGTTGCAATAACCAACAATCCAATAGGATTCTTGGTTATTGTTCTACATCACTAGGGTATGCTTGCAAGGTCAATTTTAAATCCTTGATGACCCCCATTGTCTTTATAGTAGTGCCAACCGATTCCACAACCCCTTTAGTCACGGGTTTAGATTTAATGCCAATCATATCAACAACCTTTTTGGGCATAAAAAAACTACTAGCCCCTAAATATATCATATAGTTGTGCACTATATGATCTCCAATAATTAAGGATAAATAGAAGAGAGGTGGATTATTAATTTTACTAGAATTTCCATCCTCCTTGGGCTACACTAGGCTGGTTGGTGGAGTGGATCCTTCCTTTATTGAGATATCATCTAGCTCCTTGAATCCTTCCAGATCTTGTTGCAACAAATCCCCTTGAGATGGGATGGAGAGAGCCTCCCACATGGTGAAATTCATGTTAGCCTTCTTCATTTGATCAATAATATTGAAAGGAAGTTGAGTAACCTTAGATGAAATATTTGGAAAAGTAAGGTCCAACTTTGCTAATTGGATGATTGGTGGTTGTTCTTGTGCTTTGTTACTCTTACCAATAGTCTAATTTGGTTGTAGTATAGTTGTCCCACCTATTGTACCAAAAATTATAGTGGCTTGGGGAGGTTGGGAGGTTGATGCTTGACTAATTGTGGAAGATATACCATTATCCACTACTCTTTTCTTTGATCTTGTATTCTGAGCTACTACATCAACACTTAATTTGTTTAAACCAAAACAATATTCTTTATTCCAATTGAATAATGTAGAATATCCTATCATGTGATCCTACCTATTGGAAGCTACTTGATTTGCATCAAATTGTTGTCCTGAAGTTGAGGGTTCATTTCGAACTATTAGAATTTGTACAAACTCTCCATTTTGACATACATTTTAATTATGTGGCTGATTGCATGGGTAACACTAGTCGTGTTCTTGATCTAAGTTATTCTAAACTAGAACAAGATCCTTTGAAGTATTATTAGTGGTTGGATTTACACTATTCAAGGGTTTGGCTAATTCCAAATAATTTTTTCCTTGATATGGTTTTCTATTTTTTTGATAATTTTGACTTTGAGGTTGGCAAGGTTTGTTGTTTTGATCTTATTTCCTCTCAATAAGACTTTAAATTCATGTAGTTCATTTTAAGGTGAAATGTAGATAGATGTTTGACTAGTAGATGCAATTGGAATAGGAGCCAATGTGGGTTGCTGAGGAATAAAATCTAGGAATAGAGGCATTGGTAGCCTTGGATCTATTTTCCCAACTTTTATTAGACAATTCTCTGTTGTAATGCCAATGTCATATGTACATTTGGCAGGTTGACCTTGCCCATAGATTGTATCATAATAGCCACATCACTATTAAGATACCTTATATATTATAGGAAGTTATGATTGGGAGAAGGCTTCACCAAGTTAGGGATTCTATCCCAAGTCTTTTAAATTTTGAAGTTAAAATCTCCCATGAGTTCATGGGGTTCCCTCTTAATTATTGTTAATTTCTCTACCAAGGACAAGTCATCACTCTTGTCGTCAAACAGTTCACATATATTTTCACCTAACTCATCCCAATTGTGAATGGAATTAGGTAGCAAACCTTTGTACCATTTTAATTCTTTTCCTTTCAAGGATGTGTCTAGGAGTCTAATAGCCACATTATCTTCTGTGGTATTATGTATGAAGCATATATTGGCCACATCCTGAATATTTTCTATTATAGTGGTTGTATTACTAGTGAAATAAGGGATCATTTTTAAAGCGTTCACTGGTATGTCATCCCTTTAGGCTAACACAAGAGGGCTACCACCATTAAAAGTGGAAAATACTTGATTTATAGGAACAACCATACAGAATAATAGTCTTTTATTTGAGTGGTATGAGTCCTAGATTGATGCAATCTACTGAATGGAGGTGTGGATTGAGATTTAGGAGATGGAGTTATAGAAGGAAAAGAGAGAGAACTAATGCATACAATGGAAAGGGAGGTGATACACAAAGATTGTGAATGTTCCTTCCTACTTAAAGAGCACAAAACATTAATGAAAATAACCAAGATACTTATAAAAATCTCTATTGTACGAGCTCCTAGAGGCACATCTGAAGGTTAGGATTTTACAAGATGTTTAAAGAAAATAAACATTCACAAAAAAAAATTACAAATGGTTTTAACACATCATGCATACATGGAAGATAACAAAAAAATACCTTGACATGAAGGAAAGGAGGATTTACACAACATATCCAAGGAGAAGAGGTAAATATTGCCAAAAGATAAAGCCCGTGATTGGGTAGGAAATCCTAGTCAAAAATCTTTAAAGATCAAGTACACACATCTAGACCTCAAATCTTGAGTTGAAATCTTTCCATAATGGCCCTAACACCATAACCATGCCTCTTCAGTCACGATTTCACAGATGAAGAGCATAAAATCCTATAAAATCCATATCTAAATCATGGTTAGGAGTGTCCTTTTGATAGAAAGGTATTTTGTGACCATTAATGAAGCATGGGCTCCATTTTTTCCACTTGGAGTTGGTAGAAAATACATTTAGAACCATTCCTATAGACTTAAGAATCAAATCTAGCAGTTGGGAAAGTCTGCAATAGTATTGCTTGTTTCTCACGAACCAAGAGTGCTCAACTCTCTATTTCTCAAGTTTGAATAGGGGTCATATATTTTTAAATTTCATGGCATGATGGACAATAAATTAATTTTCAAGTTATATTGCATAAATAATTTAGAAATCCTTTGGTAAAAATGTGGTGTATTAGAACTACACATTGAAATGAGAAATGGATGCATGTCTCCTTGGCTCATCTTTCCAAGGTAAAAACACGTTAAAAGAAGAATATTTGATTTGTGAAATGTATGAATAATGATAATTTGACAAGTGTCATCCCTTTAAGAGATGCAATGATAGCACATTTTGTCTTTGCATTGTAGAGATGAAACTACTGTGTGAAGAAAACATGCATTGTGATGAATAATTGACACACATCCATCACCTTGCTATTTCTGCTCAACTCTTTTTGATCATGTATTGGGCCTTAGAATTATGGTTTGAATAGACAATGTGTTGCAATGAAAGGGTGATAAGTGTCTAGGTGGGGACCAAAGGAAGTGGTCACTTAAGTTATCGATTTTGCATGTGCTCTAAAGTTTTTTTTAAAGCACACTAGGATACATGATTAGTAAATGGTAAAAGGGGCCCATTAGAAAAAAAAATAAAGGCCATGGATAAACACTTAAGCGATTGGGATAAGGACCCAAAGTTCAATAAGAAAACATAAAAAAAATGCAAGGGATTTTTGATGAGGGTTTAGGGTTTTAACAAAATTGTAACTTTACAATTTTGACAACTTTTGCACTTGAAATTTTTTATACATGCTAATAGGGCATTGAATGGAACGATAAAAGGGATAACATAACTAACAGAGGAATACCTGAGCATGATAATCCTATTGATATTTCTTAGATCAATTATAACTTATAGGAATAACAAGGGGTGGGACAAACTGACAACACATACCTAGTGATTATGTTCTCATACAAAAACCTTGTGATAGTATTTATGGTACAATCCTTAGTGGGTTTTTCTTCTTATCACTGTCATATATTCTACACTTGTTATTATAAATATTGCTTTAGAATATTTGGCCAAAGTATCAATGGGTCCTATGAAGTCTATTGCTCACTTTTAAAATGGAATTTGTGCTAGTACTAGTTTTAGGGGCATTTCATCTCTTGCATTGGGATTTCCTACCCTTTGAAAGATGCCACAGTTCTTTGCACACTCTTTTACATCTCTATTAATGGTTGGTCACCAAATTTTGACTAACTTAACTCTTTTGGCCATTGTTTCCCCAAAATTGTGTCCTCCTACTATTCCCTCATGTGCTTCTCTCCAAATTGATTCTCTTTCATGTTCATAAACAAATCTTCTTATGATTTCATCTCATCCCATGTGGTGTAATTCTCCTTCTATCAGTGTGTAAGGCATGGAATTTTGCACTAGAGATTCTTTATCTTACGATGAAATTTTTAGGAACTTCTCTTGTTGATAGAAGTATGGTAGTATCATGTAACTCTTGCAGTACCACATTTAACCTAAACAAGTGTGCACTAGGGAGATATTATGGTTGGTTCTTTGATTATTCCCCCGTTTCTATTTCAAGGATAGTTAATTAGGCCCTTGATTTTTCTTGCCTAATTTCACCATTATTTTGAACTCAAATTCTTGAAATAAAAGTATCTGTCTATATATCCAACCTTGAATGATAGGTGTATTTAGTAAGAATTTTAGTGGCTCATGGTCTATAAGGAAAGTAAAGGGTGTTGATAGTAAATAGTGCTTAAATTTTTGGAGTGCATAGATCATAGCTCATGCCTCACATTCGGTGGTAGTATAGCTTTTATCTACTTTGGATAATTTATTTCTTGTAAATACTATGGGGCGATCCTTGTTTCCTTTGGTTTGAGCAGGTATTGCTCCTATTGTAATCCTGGATGCATCCACATGTACATGGAATGGTGTAATCTATTTTGGGAAGATTAATATATACTTGTGCCTCCTCAAATTTGTGTTTGTGTCAAATGCGGTTTGGCATTATTCATTTTATTCAATATTACTACCAATTTTATTTTTCAACATTTCCTCTAATTGGTCAATTATTCTGACATATCCTTTTATAAAATTGTGGTGGTAATTGGTGTAGCCTAAGAAGGTTTTGAATTTCAAAGCTATCTTAGGAGGTGGTAGTGTCATAATTAGAATCCATCTTTGTAGATAATGTACCTTAGTAGTGTTCCATAAGGTAACACAAGCATGTATTTCTTCAAGTTTAGTTCTATTTGTATACTTCAACATCTATTTAACATCATTCTAAGTACTTTTACATGGTCTTTTACCAACCCATATATTTTCCAATCATCTAAGTATACTTCCAAGAAGTCATGTATGAAATATTTAAATGCATTTATCATCATCCTACTGAATACCCTAGGTACATTTTTTAGGACGAATGGAATTATTGTGTGCATATAAGAACCCCATTCTATCACAAATATAGTTTTTGGTTGATCTTCTTCCCTTATTTTCATTGGTGGTAGCTAGAGAAACCATTAGTGAATGAGTAAATCTCTCTTCCGATCACCGATTCCAATATCTCTTTGGTGAGAGGTGTAGGGAAAGGATCATGAATGAAATATTTATTAAGTTCCCTAAAATAAATGTATATTCTTACCTTTCCTATATTCTTGTTTTGTATGACCATATGACATCCATTTCCTGTCTTCTACCGGTTTAATTATACTTGCTTCAAGTATTTTATCTAGCTCTTTTTTAATTTTTTTTCATGTTTGGATTCAATTTGTATGGTCTTTTCCATACTCATTTATTCCCTTATTTTAGTTGAATTTTCATGATTTTGGCTTCTTCTTTTATCCCTTTTAGGTCTATGAATATCTTAGGGATCAATTCTTCAAATTTTGATAGGATTTCTGCAACTTGTGCAGCTAGTTTATCATCCCAATAATCTCCTCTTTTTGCAAGTTTAGGAGCCCCCTCTTTGGCAATATTTTTTTCTTTTAGCTTCATTGGTTGATTGTAATATTTTTGTTTAGCTTCTATTTCAAACTCTAATTCCCTTTCTCCTTGGTTGAATTCTATATCTAGATTGTGTGTATCATCATCTTCTTGTTGTGTTAGCCGACATCTTTTCTTAGGAAATGTTGATTCTTTATCTAACCATTCAATATATTTCCATACCCCTTCTAATTATGGAGGTGGTGTAGGAGGTTGTGGTACCACTAAATAATTATTTATGTTTGGGTTGAATATTATTCATTTTATTTTAAGTAGTGTGGTATGCATATTCTTATGTTTTTTATAAAAACAAAAGGTTTGTATAAAATCCAATTTTTGGCTTACATTTAGTTTCTCCCATTATTCTTGGTTTATATACCAAGTCTAGGGAACTGGTGTTAGTTCCTAGTAAAATAATTGGATGTATAATCAATCATCATACTCATTCATTGCTTTCCATCTTGTGATACAAGTGTTTAAGTAATCGTCCCATAAGCTATTCCCTTTGTATTTTGGTCTCCCTATATTCTCCTTCCTCTAGTTGGTATCTCATTTTTATTAGGATTTTAAATATTTCCCATTTAGTTAACTAGTCCTTGTGTGTTGTGCCAACTTGTGGCATTGCAAATAAGTGTGTTTTAGTATGTCGAGTCTTAGCTCCTCATTATTGATTTTATTTATTTGTGTAATAAATGATAATAGATCTCCTACTCCTAAGTACTTCAATTGCCCCATTTTCTTGGGGATGATAGGATGGTCTCTTATTGTGTGTAATAATAAAATTTTGTAATAGCTCCATAATTAATTTATTTTCAAAGTGTTTACCTTGATCAATTACAATACTTAACGAGAAATCATACCTAGTGATTATGTTCTCATATTAAAACCTTGTGTCAGTCTTTGTGGTACAATACTTAGTGGATTCTGCTTCTGCCCACTTTTTTAGATATTATACCTCTATTATTATAAATCTCACTTTAGAATGTTTGGAAGGAGTATTAATGGGTCCTATGAAGTCTATTTCCCACTTTTCAAATGGAATCTATGTTAGTACTTTTTTTAGGGGAATTTCATCTCTTGTGTTAGGTTTTCCTACCCTTTGATAAATGCCACATTTATTTGTATAATCCTTCGCATCTCTATGAAGAGTTGGCCACCAAAGTTTGAATATTTTTAACTCTTTTGGTTGTTGTGTCACTGTAATTGTGTCATTCTATTCCTTCATGTGCTCCACATTTATTTGTATAATCCTTCGCATCTCTATGAAGAGTTGGCCACCAAAGTTTGAATATTTTAACTCTTTTGGTTGTTGTGTCACTGTAATTGTGTCCTTCTATTCCTTCATGTGCTTCTCTCAAAATTGATTCTCTTTCATGTTCATATATAGCTCTCCTTATGATTTCATCTCATCCCATGTGGTGTAATCTCCTTCTATCAGTGTGTAAGGCATGGAATTCCACACTAGAGATTGTTTATCCTATTGTGAGATATTTGTAGGAAATTATCCTATTGCCATAAGTTTAGAAATATCATGTAACTCTTTCAGTACTACATTTACCTTAAAAGAGTATGTACTATGGATATATTTTAGATGATCCTCCAGTTCTTCCCCTATTTCTATTTTGGATAGGTAATCAAGTCCTTTATTTTTATTTCCTAGTTTTAACATTATTTGAACTCAAATTCCTAAAACAAAAGTAGCCATCTATATATTTAGCCTTGTATGATAGGTTTGTTTAGTAAGTATTTTAGTGGCTCATGGTTTGTAAAGAAAGTAAAGGGTGTTGACAATAAATAGTGTTTGAATTTTTGGAGTGCATAAACCATAGCTAGTGCCTCACGTTTGAGGGTAATATAGTTTTTCTTTGCTTTGGATAATTTCCTTACTGCCAACTATATGGGGTGATCCTTGTTTCCTTTGGGTTGAGCCAATACTACTCTAATTGGAATTCCAAATGCATCCACATGTACATGAAATGGTGTACTTAAATTTGGGAAGATTAATATGGGGGCCTTCATAATTCCATGTTTAACTATGTCAAATACAATTTGGCATTCTTCATTCCATTTGATATTCCTACATATTTTATTTTTCAACAGTTCCTCTAATAGTGTAGCTATTCTGGTATAGCTTTTTATAAACTTGCAATAGTAACCAATGTAACCTAAGAAGGTTTTGAATTCCATTGTTGTTTTAGGAGGTGGTAGTGCCATAATTAGGGTAGCCTTCATAGGGTCTACCATCAACCCATCTTTGTAGATAATATGGCCTAGTAGTGTTCCATAGGGTACCACAAACATGTATTTCTTCAATTCTAGTGCTATCTACATACATTTACATCTATTTAACATCATTCTAAGTAATTTTACATGGAATTTTACCACCCCATCTACCTTCCAATCATCTAAGTATACTTCTAAGAAGTCATGTACGAAATGTTTAAATGCATTTATCATTATCCTACTGAATACCATAGGTGCATTTTTTAGGCCAAATGGAATTATTGTGTACTTATAAGAATCCAATTCTGTCTCAAATATAGTTTTTGGTTGATCTTCTTCCCTTATTTTCACTTGTTGGTAGCTAGAGAAACCATCATTGAATGAGTAAATCTCTCTTCCAACCACTGATTCCAATATTTCTTTGGTGAAAGGTGTAGGGAAAGGGTCATGAACGCAACCTTTATTAAATTCCCTAAAATCAACACATATTCTTACCTCACATGTCCTATTGTTTTGTATGACCATAGGGCTTATCTATTCCATGTCTTCTACTAGTTTAAGTATACATGCTTCACGTATTTTTTCTAGCTCTGCTTTAATTTTTTTTCATGTTTTTATTCAATTTGTATGGTCTTTTCCATATTGGTTCAATCTCTTACTTTAGTTGAATTTTCATGACACTATTCCCTTTTAGGTTTGTGAATATCCTAGGGAATAACACTTCAAATTTAGATAATATTTTTGCAACTAGTTTATCATCCCATAATCTCCTATTTTTGTAAGTTTAGGATCCACCTCTTTGGCAATATCTTCTTCTTTTAGGCTGATTGGTTGATTTTAATATTAATTTTTTTAACTTTTGTTGGGGAATCTAATTCCCTTTCTCCTTGGTTGAATTCTATATCTAGATTATGTGTATCATCATCTTCTTGTTGAATCAGATAACATCTTTTCCTAGGGAATGTTGATTTTTCTAACCATTGAATATATTTTTATATTCCTTTTGATTGTGCCCAGGTGATGTCAGGGTTTTTGATATCACTACTTCATTATTTATGTTTGGGTTGAATATTATTTCTTTCATTTTGAGTAGTTTGGTATGCATATGAACATCCTCGTTGTAAAAGGAAAAGGTTTCTACAAAATTTAGCTAAAGTTATGGCCAACATTTAGTTTCTCCTCATCATTCTTGGTTTATATATCAATTTTGGGCAATCAGTGTTTGTGTCCAGTAAAATAATTGGATGTATAATCATTCATCATACTCATTCATTACTTCCCACCTTGTGATACAAGTGGTCAAATTATCCTCCAATAAGATATTCCCATGTTGCATTTTGGTATATCCTTGTATTCTCCTTCTTCTAATAGGTATCTTGTTTTTATTAGGATTTTAAATATTTCCCATTTGGTTAACTAGCCTTGTGTGTGTTGTGCCAACTTATGGTGTTGGAAATAAGTGTGTGTTTTAGTATGTTGAGTCTCAACTCTTCATTATTAAAAATTTATTCTATTTGTGTAATAAATGATAATAGATGTCCAACTCCTAAGTACTTGGGGAGTTTAATATGCGTAATTCTGTGTGGTATGTGATTTATCTGGAGACATATTCTAGGTGTGTCATGTTTACTATCTTCCAATTTTCCACAAATATTTTGTACTATTTTATTTGTGTTTGCAGTATAATGTGGAACATCTCTCGGTGTCCTCATGATCATAAATACCAGTAGAATTTGGTAATCCTTTGAGAGTGAAGTTTCGGTTCTTCCTACATCCATGCATCCAATAGTTCTTCGATGTGTGTGCTATAAGAAATAATTTTATTTTGAATTACCATTTTGAGTTTGGCTCTTCAAGAGTGTCATTTAGTGGTAGTCTTGAGATTTTGTATATGTTTTTGTTGTTAGAGTTGTGATATTATTTTTTGTTTACTTCTTTTGTATATGATTCATTTGGGTTTTTCCCTAGGGAAATGTGGACTATTTTTTTCGTCAAAAAATGATGTTTCTTCCTTTCTTGATTCTATCATGTCATTTACATTGAAAAACAACCTTATTCCCAATAGCACGTTAAATGAATCAAAGGCTTATTTTATGGAAACTACCTCAAAGTCTATAATTTTTTTCTCCTCTAACACTTCTACCTGTTTCCAAGTTCTCAAGGTTTTCATCCTGATACCATCTATTCTAGGATAATGTTATAAGGTGTGGGTATGTGCAGGATCATGATGGGCCAAAAAGTGGCAATATGGTGGGTATGTGGCTGACGACATTTTTTTAACCCAAAATTGATGAAACGAAAAGGGTTTTTAAAGGATATTCTCAACTTTCCACCAATATAAATTATGATTTAGTTTGAATTTAATGAATAATTATTATTCATTTTCTATTGAATTACGACTAAACTCCTGATTTTTAGGCTGATTGCAAAACATCTATAGCTTTCAAATAGTATCATATTTTTTGAATACAAAACATGTGTCACATTCTATGCTTCGCATACTATAAGATTAAATAAGAAAAAAATGAATTTCATAAAGTTTTGACCAAGTTAAGGTGGTCAGACATATGAGTCTTTATATTTTTTTTAAGTTATCATAAAAAAATTATAATTAATTTTTTACTTTAAAAAAAATTACAAAAAAATATGCATCACATCGAGACATGAGTCCTTTACTTATATCTAAAATATTATAATTTTTTTTTATCATTTTAATGTGGTTAGAGTGGTCAGACAGACACCTACTTCTAATTTTTTCCCTGAAATTTAATTACTACTGTATTGAAATTTCAAATTTTCACCAAATAGATTTTATTTTTTTGTAAATAAACCTAGTAATTTAGAAACTACATTCAATTTTCTACAAATTCAATTCTTACATATTTTTGAAATAATATAGATAACTTATTCAAATTTTTATGTCAAGTTGCCTAACTTTGATTTTTCTGAATTTTTTGCCACTTAAGGGCCTGTTTTTTCCATGATGATCCTGCACATACCTGTGTTTGTTCAAGTTTAGGTTTACTTATTTATTCCCATACCCTTTTTGGGAGCATGTTTATGTTAGCTCCTAAGTCTACCATCACATTTGTTATTTTCTTATGATCTATACTGATTGTAATCATGATGGGCCTTATCTTCCATTGTCTATCATTTTTTCCTATCATTCTTATTTGTGGTACTCTAGCTAGTTTATTCCATTATTTGTATAATTTTTCTAATAGATTAGAGTGTTTGGAAATTTTTATTAGTTGTTTAGTATTCCCACTTCCTGTTCAAACAAGTATTCATTTTATTTTACCTCTTGACATTTTTATTTGGTAACAATTTTATTTTTTCATTCCATTATTTGATCATGATGTTTCTTTGTTAGATGAAATCCTTCTTCATCTATAGTGGTTTCTTCTTCTATGGTTACATCTTTGTCATTTGTGGGATTCATTCCTTGTATAGTAACCATTGCTACCTTGTTTTTCTTTTTTTTTGCTTGGTTTTACATAGGTCTGATATCCTTCTTTGGTGCTACTAATCTCAGTCTAGTGTCAATATCAATCCATTATACTTTTTGACATCTCTTATTTATTTCATTTGATCCCTTTGGAATTTTCATTAGGAGTGTTGCTCCTCTAGGTGGATTCAAGTTATGTAGTTTATTTCTTTTGGATTGTTGTGCCACATTCTTATAGTAAGTTTTGGATATGTCACAATTGAATAGATCATGCTAAGTGCTTGCATAAAATTCACATGGATTTTTCTTCTCTCCATAATATTCAATTGTGAAGTTTCCTTGCTTATAGTAGTTGAAGCAGGTGGCATATGTTTGACTTATTCTTCCTCTACAGCCTCTATCTCCTTTGAATTTGCCTCTATCATTATATGGTCCCTGATTCTATTGGTTTTGTAAGGCATTTATGTTCCTCTAGTTTTTCCATTTTGGTACTATATACCCATGGTCCTATAGGTAGAGTGGTATTTCTACCAAACCTTTTGCATATGCTAGCCAACTTTTCTCATTATGGTTTCCTAGGCTTGGATCCTCTCTTATTTGAAATAGTTGTGATGGTTAGTCTTTTGTTGCATGATCATCCCATTATCCACAAGTTCCACAGTAAATGAAGTTCATCTTTTTAGGTAGTTCCCTAAGATCTTCCCTTAGTTCATTTACTTTTGTTTCTCCTATTTATTTTAGGAATTTATTTTTTAAGTGACCTTCCCACCCACAATAGGTACACTAGAGTTTAGGTCTCTATGACAAGGTATCTTTTTTTTTCTATAATCTCCTATCTGAGTCTTAGTTGTTCCAATTCCAATCTTACCATTCTTTTTATTTTTCCTTCTCAAGTTTCTACCAAGATTGATTCTCTATTTGGCAAGCCAAAGTGACTATTTTCAGATATGTATTAAAACTTATTCCATCTAGGGCCATTCTAATTTCTAGTGCTACTTCAGATATAAACCATTCAATTTTCTACTTATCATTTAGTGGTTCTTCCAACCTCCTAGTTACTTCTTTAAATCTTATCAAATCTAGTTATAATTTTAGCTTCATTTTATGTAAGTTATCTGAGTTTTCTTACCCCTTTGGTAGGTAGTTTAAAAGTTTCAAAATTTTCCAAAAATTCTTGTTTTACTGCATCCCATTGCTTGTCATTCTCTAGATAAGTTTTGTGGTACCATTTGAGGGAATCACTTTGTAAGGAACTAATTTTAGCATCGATAATAGTACTCCCCCACCTTTGAGGAATGAATCACAAGGATATGGTTCCTACTTCACACTTGCTACACTCAAGGACACCTTAGAGATCTCAATCCAAAGAAGAACAAAGGAAGATATCTAACAATAGGTTATCCTAGGGTATGTTTAGAGATTAATGAGGGGTTCACAACCAAGTTTAGACTTGGAAAAGATAATGAAATGCAAGATGAAATGCAAAACCCTAATATGATGCAAACTTAGATTAAATGGCCTAGAAATGTAAATGAAACAACACAAAAAACTACATAATAGAATGTGTGCACCTGGAAATTTGGAGATGACTGGAAATGCTACAAATCCTAAAATTTTGGCCTATTGGGACTCATTCACCATTCTAGGTGAATCAGTCCCACTTCTGGATTTCTACACAAGAGTAGGTTTTTGGAAAAAGGGTATCTAAATCTACAAAGATCTCTAAAAAAACCTATAGTGGGAATCATTTTCCACTTGTGGTGAATGAGTCTAGTTTAGATTTTTCAAAACTTCAAGGTCTGAATTTGGTCTTCAATGTCTGCTCTTTTTGCTTCTCTAGGTTTCTAGATTTGAAACTCTAATTTCGGGGTTGTAGGTGACTTTTTAGTGAAGATTATGACCTTGCAAATGGGAAGACAACTCCAACAAATTTCTCCAATATTGTAACCTAATCTTCAATTATTATTCATGCTCCAAGACACCTAGATCTGCAATCACACATGTAAAGAGGAGAAAAACTTATTGATTGTTAGTGAATGGGGGTTTGCCTTGGTCAAACCCCTTTTAGGTAATTAAGCCAAATGATGAAACAATGAACATGAAACATGAAATATAGGACATGAAACATGAACAATGGTACCTTGAAGGATGTCTTGTAAATCTTCAATCTAGCATGAAGTGGTCATAGAGGATGTAGATTGTGATCTTGAAATGGATGAAGAACAATGCTTGACCTTGGATCTTGGATGCAACATCACAAAACTAGCTCAACAACACGCTTGATGCTTGATATCCTTGACATGATAATGGATCTTGAATTTTTGCAACAATTGATGAAGAATTTTGCCCTTGAATGCCTTAGAAATGATCTTGAATGCTCTCTTAATGATGTTGTAAAGTCTTGGAATTATTAACTCTTGCTTTCTTGGCTTGATATCATGTAGTATTATATGAAATAATGATTTGAAAGCTTGTTTATATAGGAAATGCACTCAAATGATCGTTTATTTGATCCCAAAGGTCGACATAGAAGAAATTTGAACTTCAAACCAAATTTTCTCACTTAAAACCTTGAAAATAGGCCAAATGCGACTCATTCACCATCTGTGGTGAATGGGTCCCACTTGGATGGGACTCATTTTCCCAGAGTGGCGAATGGGTCCCACAGGGCCTATTTTAAGTGCTAAAGTGTTGGGGAGTATATAAATTAAGCTTATTTGTTGATATTGTCGAGTTTTTAGTTAAAATATGCCCAGGGATGCACAATATAGGGTCATATGGGCCTATTAAAGGGTCATAAATGTAAGAGGGCCCAAAATCCAATGTGAAAGTGTAAATAAATACACTTTACAACACTAAATTAAGGCAAAAATAGGTCTATTTAGCTAAAAAGGGCCCTAAATCTAATGTGAATGTGTAAAACACATTACAAAACTATATTAGGTCCACTTTAGTTTACAAGACTCCTAAATTTAATGTGAAGGTGTCAATAAATACACTTTACAACATTAAATTAGGGAAAAGTTAAGTTTATTTAGCTTTAAAAGGGCCCAAGATCTAATGTGGATGCGTAAAACACATCACAACACTATATCAAGTCCAATTTATCATTAATTATTCCCAAATTAAGAAAGGGAAAAGGCGTACCCTTTTTCTGTCATTACACTAATAAAATGGAATAATTTAGTATTGTCCCTATTTATGTTTTGTCTCTTACCACATTGATTCTAGAATGAATATATGTTCCATGACCTCATTAGTGTCCTTTCTAAACATAGGTAGCTTCCTAGAGGTATTCATGTTTCTTGTTCTTCATAGTCATTGTTTGTATCTCCTACATTTATATTGAAGAGCTATGTTCCCAAGATTACTATGCTATTTTCCTCACCTTCATGTTTTCTTATATCTTTCTCAATTAAAGGATGTGTTCTATTTCTTCTATGGAAATTCTCCTTAACTTTAATGACATTAAGGATGACTCTTGGTCCAAGGGTTGTGTTTGTTCAAAGTATCTTTTTATTCTTACATCTATGTCATTTTATTAGTAAATTTCATTTGATCAGTTAGTGGTTTCGCTTCATCATGTATGTTTTTTAACTTATAGGATCCAATCTCTTTTTCTATCACATCCTCTCCTCATATTTTTATAACACTTCGAGTTACCAACTCATCTAAGTATTCTAAAGAAATTATTATTGTTCAGAGATTTTGTATATAGGGGTAACAAACAATAACCAATCCTCATATATATCCTTAATTGAATGTTTTCCTAATCTAGATAAAATTTCAGTGTTTTGCTTATGGGTGATGTTATAATTCTTGTAACTTCTTATTCTAAATCCTTTCTATTAATTTTATAATATTTGATATATCCCTCTATATTATTTATAATTTGACTTATTCTATCCATGCTAGAACTTATTTTAAGTATGTACCCTTTCTTATTTTCTTGATTGTGCCCATAATGGTGTGCTTAGCAACACCTTTAGTGGCACACTCATCCTCTTCATTCATATTTTCTACCGCTATCTCTTTGTCCTGTTCTCTTTCTCTCTTTTTTGCTTCTTCCATCCTTTTATGATATCTTTCTTGTTGATATTGAGTTTGTTTCAACCTTATCTCTTTTGTGTTTCTTTCCATTTCCAACTTAATTATTTCAATAAGCTCAAATTTCCTTTTTTTTATCTCCTTTTTCCATGGGTTTTCTTGATGTGGGTTTGGACAATCCTTTTGTATCCCATGATTATTTTAAATTTTGAACATTTACATATTTTTAGGGATCTTTCTATTTCCCTTCCCCAATTTCCATTTTTCATCCCTTAAGTGCCTACCCCGCTTTCACAAGGGTAGTACTTGAGAGTTGTGTTTGATTTTTTTTTTCCTTTCTATTACTATCCTATTTTCTATCGCTTCTTTTCCTTATCTTGTAATTTATTCATTGCTCACTCTAGGGTCCTAATAATGGAACTGATGTTGGCAAGAGGAAATGGGGAATTATAGTCTAGAGATCTATACCTTAATATCCCTTATTTAGTTAGTTCATGCCCCAAAGGATATAGTGAGAGAAAAGAGTATTTATGAAAGGGAAACTAAATCTAACTGCATTCCATGTGTAGCTTAAATAAGAACCATATTAATCTATAATACATATATTGATCAAATCCTTATAACTCCCTATATATATTTATATGATAGATACAATGGTTGGTCTTAGTCCCTTATTTGCATTATCTTCTATCATATCTTCACATTCTTATCTAATACTTTCTTATGTCATATCTTTCTCATATCTCCTATACCTATTACATAGATATATCTTTTCTTTGTCTCCTAGAAAGGCATGACCCTTATAGTGTACCTTTTACTCCATCTTCCCTATCCGCCTTAGGTTTTGTAAGTCCTATGTGGTATCTTTTGGTATCTGCTCTTTAACTTTATAAAAAATACTTTCATTTACAAATTTCTAGGCTTAGTATGCATACATGCATGATTTTTCCTACATCAAAGTGTTGTCAAGAGACACTACGTGTATCACTTGGTGTTGTCATTGATGGAAACCCTAATCGATGATCAGATCCACACACTATCATTCATCCATACCGGTAGGAAGATTGAAGATTGTCAAGGAAAAATAGAGTATTCGGTAGCACAGTGTTCATCAATCTGTAAGAATATTTTAGATTATTATCTTGTGTTGAGCATCTCAGGAAATGCTTTTTGGCATATTGTCTTTGTTACTGCAGAAGCATAGTGGCTCATATCAATTCGTGTGAAAGTTAGAAGATTCAATTAACCTATTCCCAATTTTTCTCGTATTGGAGCCGACCTCATGAATACATTATGTCGTGGATGTATAAGGAGTATTTAATCAAATTCTTTGGGTCCCCTCTATGTCTTAACCAACTTTGGAGGATGTGCATAAAGATTTAATTAAGGATCTAGCCAACAGTTGTAATTATTATTTTGTTCTATTGAAGTTGACAAAGTGTAATTGAATCCCATATTGCGGATATATATAAGATCATTTGTATCATTTTGCATGATGTATGTAGTGTATTTTTGTGCTTATTGTGAATAAGAGCATAGTAGAAGAGCGATAATGTGTAGTTTCACTTGTGCATAGAAGATCTGTATTATGTGTATGAGCAAAACAAAGCAAAAATACATAATCAGTCTGTAAGGAAATAGATCTCAACATGCTTAATCCAAAACTGTAATCTGGCATAAATAGTACTATCATCTCAGTTCAATCTTCAAATGGTTTTAATCTGAACTCTTGTATGGTAGTGAGTCTTTCCTTTTGAGCAATGATCTCTAGGAAGTACGCCTGAATGCAAGTGCATTCCCCATTTTGTAATCTTCATTTGAGTATACTTAGATCATAATTGTGGATTGGTCATCCATTGTGGTTTTTCCTCTAACATGGTTTCCACGTAAAAATAGTGTTGTTGTGTTTGTTTTCATGTTTATGCACTATGGTTGAATGTTACTAATGCTTGATGATAAAGGTTAATGAAGTTAATTTTTGCACAACATTGATTCACTCCCCCTCTCAGTGTAGTTTGTTTCCAATACAAAGTTGAATAAAAATCCATATCATATGGTTATTAAAATAAATTAAATATTTATAAACTAGAAATGAAATTTTATATTTCATATTTTTAAACCATGCTAATATCTATCTAGAAGTGTCTCCATTATTTACCACAATTACAACTAAATCTATTTTTTAATTTAAAAAATCCACTTTTGGTCATTTTTGAACCTCATTTATTCTTTCTCAACACTTTGAAAACAATTGAATAATATTTTATATAATCATACACTTCAAAAACATTAAATTCACTTTGGTAACAAAATTTGATCCTCAACAACATTTCAACAATAATAATAATAGAGCTCCACTATAGCTAGTGATGATAAGGTTACACCTCCACAAGTCTCATGGCAATGTTATATAGACCATCACCAAATTCAATAAAAAAATTCCAATCATGAACAAGCACTATATATCCATTCCAACATTTAATACATTACTAAAAATAACCTACAACTACTCCATAACATTTCTCAAACATGTGCCCAACTTAAAAATATTCCCAATTTGAACCACCTAAATCAATTGTGGATAGAATTCACTTGTGGAACAATGATGAAGATAAAATTTGATGTAACCTAGATTCCACTCACCTCTATACAAAACTATAATATGATTTCTATTTAGATATTTATGTAGACCTATGATGAACTTTAGGTTAATTATGTGGCTTTGGTGCCATATAAATTTAATCCTTGATATGCAATCATCATTTGGCATAGTGTTTAGGCTCTACTCTCCACTAACTTTTAATGCCTAGCAGTATTTAGAAACATCTTGGGGAGATCATTGGATCACAAGGGCCATGTTCTCCTAGGTTGAACCTCTTAGTTAAATATTATATTTTTGGTAAGACCAAAATCAACAAACAAAAGGAAAGCATGCATGTGATATAAATATTGATTCAAATACAAAATTATGATTCTTTTGACTTGCTTCAATTCCAATTGTTCTTCCAAGTCCTCTATATAAATGTAAATGATTGTTTAATGATTTCTTGTGTATTTTAATGCTAAAATTAAGGTATTTAAACACTAATACATAAAAAGTCACCATGTAATTATGTGCTAAGATTAATACCAAAATCTATTAGGAATGGATGGGAATCAATCATTTCAATATTAAAATTTTAAAATTTATATTATATTTATAATATACAAAAATCACTTCCACCTATTGTGAAAATTTCCAAGATAGGAAATGTCAAATCTCATGATCATGAATGAGTGGAATGTATTAGAATTAGTGTGTGAGTGATTAGAATGAGTTCACATATGCTTGAATAATTGTAATTGATTATACAAGGGAATGGATAGGAATAAATGAAGGAACCAAATTGAACACAAAATTATTTTACATGTTGTTATGTAATTGTATTAAGTTATTCTCTGAAAATGGACCTAAAACTAAATGAGAGTTGGATTGATGTGCAAACTTCACTATTATATATAGAATATTTACTATATCATAATCTAATAAAAATAATACACTTAACATAGATATCTTATGATATAAATTAATTAACCTAAAATGAATAATTATTTAATTTAAAATATGGAGTTTGCATTTTATTGAAATAAATACATGAAACTCAAATAAATAGAATCAAGGTATCTAGCTTTAGATTTGAGTAAGGTCTTGTTTTTTTTTAATAATTAGTTCACTAATATGAACTCATATGTGAAAAGAATTAAGAATTACTAAATCAAAGCCATGGGACTAAAAAAAAATTCTACATACTACTCTAGCTCATGTCCACAATTGTAGGTCTAACCTTCATGAATATGGATCTAAACCATGTGCATAGATCTAAAATTCTAATCATAGATATTATAAACACCATTGATCTTAACACTTAGAAATTGTTTTATTTAGTGCTTGTACCTATGTTTGTAAAAGGTTGTCAACATTTACATTGTTTAGGAGTTTGTTAAACACAGATTGTTCTCTTTTTATCAAAATTTTATTACTTAGTGAATAATAAGTCTTCAATAATGATTAAAGATAACCAATAGTCATAAAATATGCTATGTTTATGCAATTTCTATATATATATATTAAATCTCACAATAATATTTTTGGTACATTAGATGAATTAATTATTCATAAAATAAAATTGTAAAGAAATTAAAATTTCTACTTTACATAAATATCCAAGGATAACTGTTTAAATCATAATGATAAATAAATTTGGCCTAGGTAAATGAGCTAGAAGTAGAAATATTTGTTGCTAAATTAAATGCCAAACTTAAATAAATTTAGATGTCATATTTAGCTAGGTTTTAGAGATGGGAAATTGATGTTAAAGGGCCAACCAATCAATTTGAAAAGGAGCAACAATTTTAGGAATTGATTAGATGCCAATCTTAAATTTTTGTAAAGTAACTAAACTTTGCTCTAGTTTATCTATGTTAGTGTAGAATTGATCTCTTTAAGTGCAAAATTGAATCCAATGCACTAAAACAAACTATAAGTCATGAGATTAAATTGACATAAATTTGGTTGTTGAAATTCACTAGCCTTGATCTTCTGATATTTAAATTTGGTAAGGAATAGATAGTGTTTAGAAACACCTTTAGAAAATTTAATGAATAATGAGGGTTTCGTTCTTCTTTATTAGATCCCTAGTAGAATAACTTTATGAATCTAACCAAAAGATCAAAAACAACAAGGATGTGCACAATAATGTCTAAGATGATGTCTCAAGCCAACCGTGTAGAATAGTTTCTCCTTTAAGTTTTTTTACTTAGATGTTTTTTTCAAATACTGCATGATTTCAAATGAGTGAATGCATGTATTTAAAAATTTACACTAGATCAACTTACAACAACTAATAAAAAGAAATCGATACAAATTAATTTTAATATTAAAAATTTATGATTTAGACTTATGACTACAAAATGTTTTGAATCAAGTATACACCTATAGATCTAATAAGAATGATGAAATAAAAATTAAAAAATTAAGACTAATCTTAAAAAATGAACAATAATAAAACCAAATATACATTAAAAAAAAATGTCACTTACAAACTAATCTTTATATTAAAAACACTTTAAGCAAAAGAAAACTAAAACATCAATTTTTACATTGCAATATTAAATAACAAAAATCCTGCCCAAACATCATAGGTCACAGACTAGTTAGCGCAAACCGCACACTAGAGTAATACATACATGTTTAAATACAACCTACAAGATTAGGTACTTTTTGGAGCATAGGAGTGCACGAGAAAGAGTTTGCAATCAATGAGAAGTCATGGCGTGAGTGGTGCGGTAAAAGCAAGTAATGCGCCATTTAACACAATATCATGCATGAAACTTCTTTCCGACTTGAAAAAGCAAACCTTGCATTACGATGAAGCAAGTGCCGGTGCTGAGTAGGCCAGGGTAGGATTGGATGTTTCGCCCAGTACAATCACAACATACTCGCTTTAAACAGATCAAAGGCCATTTCAATGTGACTGCATTATGTATGCAATTCATGAATTAGTATGAAATGCAAAAGCTTTGAGTCATTCCTGATAAAACT
Organism: Sequoiadendron giganteum; assembly: GCA_007115665.2. NCBI lineage: Eukaryota > Viridiplantae > Streptophyta > Pinopsida > Cupressales > Cupressaceae > Sequoiadendron > Sequoiadendron giganteum. Next base: position 475,297,481 of record CM021102.1, read on the forward strand.
ATCACACGCATACATGGCTTTTGGGCCCAGTTTCCATGTCCAAATAGTAAAAGACAAGGGGGAGGATCATACGTTCTACTTTTAAGTTCAAACCACTCCACTCCTCCCAATTTCTATATAACTCTGCAACACATTTGGCCTCCCACATCGTTGGCTCTGCCTTGTCTCAACTGTGCTGCCATTGTTGTTCCTAAGGGATAGCAGTGTCTTTGAAAATGTCTCCTCCTGCAAGATTTAAGAGGAACATTGTCTTTGTTTATATATTATTATCTCTCATACATGTTGAGGGGTACAAAAGGAGAGACAAGAGGGGGAGCGATGATTGTTCTGGGGCGCCGGCTAGAGCACCAGGCTACGGCTACTCCAATATTTTCGACGTCCTTGCTTATGGAGCCAAGGCTGATGGATTCACTGACGATTCAAAGGTTCATTTATCCCCTTTACTCTGTATGCCATTTCAATATCATTGCTTTTTAATCCTGACTTGACGTGGGGTGGCTGCAACAGGCATTTCTAGCAGCATGGCAAGCTGCTTGCAGAGTGGAAAATGCCGTAGTGGAAGTACCCGCGGAGTTCCGTTTCCTAGTCAATCCAATCATATTCATGGGGCCTTGCAAAGAGAACATCGTCTTTCAGGTACGTGGTGCTTTTTCCCTCTCGCATTTAGACCATTGTGAATGAATTTGAGGCAGGTTTGGATGAAATGTCTAAAGCCTCTGATTTCAGATTGATGGAACAATTGTGGCACCAATGAAACCTTGGATGAGGAGCTCTGGTTTATCAGATTGGATACAGTTTAAGAGGGTGCAAGGCGCCACCATTCAGGGAAACGGCCTTATCGATGGACGGGGAAGTGTTTGGTGGGGCTTGTCCGACTACCAGGTGAGGCAGCATTACTTTCTCTTTTGTCAACCTTTCTATGCTGCAAATGTAAATTAACGAGCAGCCCTCTCTGACCGAATTGCAGCTAACCAGGAAACATCCTAAACCAATGCCCGCCATCAAACCCACAGTGAGTAGTTTACCAACTTGGATGATATCTCTCTATAAATTTGAAAGCTTTGTTTTGATACCCTTGTTTTGCTATAACTGCAGGCCTTGAGATTTTATGGAAGTTATAATGTGACGGTCCAGGACATAACGATTCAAAACAGTCCACAGTGCCACCTTAAGTTTGACAATTGCGCTTCTGTTAATGTCTCAAATGTCACAATCTCGTCGCCCGCAAACAGCCCCAACACAGACGGCATACATCTCCAAAATTCTCAGGACGTGGAAATACATCATTCCAACATTGGCTGCGGTAATCTCAAATCCAAATCTTTCATCTTCTTTCACTAAATGGTCCATATAAGTATATTCCTTACTGCATTTATCAAATGAAGATGACATTTTCTGTTTTGCTAAGCAGGTGACGACTGCGTATCTATCCAAACTGGATGCAGGGACATCCGCGTCCACCACATAAACTGTGGTCCTGGCCATGGCATTAGGTGAATATTAAACATAAGAGCATAGGGATAGTGAGTTTATAAGCAAATGTTTAATTCTTGTCCGTTGCTATTTGCAGCATTGGAGGTCTGGGCAAGGACAAAACAAAAGCGTGCGTTTCCAACGTTACAGTGCACGATGTTGCCATTCAAGATGCTTTATTCGGCGTCCGCATTAAAACATGGCAGGTACAGGTGTATCATCATAACTGCACAATCATTTTATATCTAGGATTTTATATCATTTATAATTTTGTTGGGCTATTCTATATGAAATTATGATTCTGTGTTGATATGTCCTGTTAAAAATAAGGAATTGATGGGTATCCATTCCATCAAAGTTATGCAGGACACAAGCATGATCTCATATGTTATATAAATCTTCTTAAGAGAGTTTTGAACTTCTATGAATAATTATATTGATATCTCATCGGTTAAAAGTTAAGGTCTGAGTGGGTATTCGTCCTGCCAAAATAGTCTAGAACACAATCTTAGCCTCATCCTCTGTATCATTCTTCAAAGAAGAGTTTTCAACTTTGATGGATGACATAAGAATATACCATCACCCTCATCAATTGTTGTTCCACTAATTCAACCATTTTTTTTGAACTACACCTCTTTGATTAAGAGGATATTCTAAATAGATGTTGAGAATTATGAGTTTGTATGTGATTTTATTGGATTTGTGAAACATGTAAAATAAATGTTTTGAGGATTGATTACAATGATAATACGTAGGCCTTGCTGTTAATGTTATTGGGTGCACTGTGCAGGGTGGGTCAGGATCCGTTCGAGGCGTGTCGTTCGCCAACATAGAGGTATGGAACGTGAAAATCCCCATAATGATCGATCAGTTCTACTGTGACAAAAGGGTGTGTCGCAACCAGACATCAGGCGTTGCAATATCGGACATCTCATACAGCGAGATAAGAGGAACGTATGCATACAAAGCAGTGCACCTCGCCTGCAGTGACACCATGCCCTGCACAGACGTTGATTTATCAGACATTGAACTGCAAGCTGTGGCCAGAGTTCAAAGCCCATTTTGCTGGAATACTTATGGCCAATCACAGGCTCCCACTGTGCCTCCTCTTACTTGCTTGCATTCCGGCAGGCCTTATAACAAAGCTCCTCTCCACACCCAAGACAAATGCTAATTATCTCTTTCACTCTTCCGCCTTCTGTCCAATCATCTCTCTATACGCATATATATGCTCATGTAATATATCTTTCTTACTCTTCCGCGCTAATGATAATCCTCGAGTATTTCATCCGATGTACCACTTTTACCTTTAATAATTATCAGCCGCAGGAGGCCAGACAAAAATTCTGGATTCCATGAAGCGGATTTATCTGGGAAATTTCGTGGTAAACGAAGTTAAAGGAAAGCGAATATGAGATATAACACATTTGTTTTCCGGTCTTTTAAAATGCTCGAATTCGTGTGATAATTTTATTTTTGACATTTTTAAGGAATTCTTTGGATATTTTTGGATTAAATTATATGAACATTATTTTTCAACAACATTTCACATCACACTCAATAATCTCATTAGGATGATAAGTAAGAAGAGAGAAATTAGGTTCAAATTATTTTTATGTGGAACAATATACATAAACTCACATTATCTGAATATTTTAATACAAAGTACTTTTTAAACACAAAAGATTATTGAATATGTTTTTACTCTTATTTATATTTTTGTAAATGATGAAATCTACATATCCATGTTATTTAGTTCTTTATAAATGTTAACAAATGGTATAATTTTGTATGAAGAAGTAGAAATGAAATATTCATTGAACGTATGAGGGTTATAAAAAATATTAAAAAATAGGTAGGTTTTAATATGTATGGTAAAAGGAATATTTTAGCAAGAATTGTGTATTTGGAGAGTGTATAAAATACTCAAGATATTGAGGTAGAAATTGAAATTAGGGATATTATTTAAGATTCAATGGTTGAAGACAATATAAGTTTATTAAGTGGGCTGTCCAAATCTATCATACCATTGATGAGTGTTATCTATGATATTTTTATCACTGTTAGTCTATCTTACCAAGGGGTTGACCTATGAAAACATGATCATTTATTTCAATTCATCAATATCCAAATGGTATCCCTAGACAACATGTTGACATATTTAGATATCACATAGATGAAAGAAAGAAAATTACTCAATTGCATCTTCTACTAATACAAATCCACCAATATAGATCAAATCCATGTGGAAGATCATATGCATGGCACTTGAGACCAAAACTACAATTCTTCGAATCAATATTCCTAACTCTTATAGCAACATTATTTATATTTCACCATTCTACCTCCAATGCTAATAAGATGTTGTGATTCTATGTTATGATTTAAAAATTTTATTATTAAAACAAATAATTATCTATTGATCACTAAAATTAGCTAGGTATTTTAATTTCTATTTTTTTAGTTTTTAATATTTTTTACATAATTTATCATAATTTTAAATTAGATTAATTAACTTTTAATTTATAAAACTAAATTTTAGTAAAGAAAACCTTTTTTCCTATATTTTTGGTGAACCTATATTTTCCTACACACTTTAGGTTTTCCTTTGTAACTTTTAAATAAGGGTTTAAGATATATTTTTCTAATTATATTATTTTACATAAAAAATGCTCAGGTTTTGAAGTCCCTTTTTTTTTTTCTTTATTAGATAGGTTCATTCCTTAGGTTTGTGTGATACACTGCGTGATTTTATTTTTTACACACTCTAATCAACCTTTGTTTCCCCTAGGGTTTCAACTTTTTGACTTGTTCTAGATCCATTCATTCACTAATTCCTCTAAAAACAATAGATTTAACCTATATATATATTTTTTATCTTAGGGTTTTATCTTTTCATTACATCATATTTAATTCATCCTATCCACTTGGATTATGTAATCATTTTTCATGGATCATAATAATTCATGCCTTCTTGTTGATATAATCTCTCATATTTCTAATTTTGACATATTTTATCATTTACATGACATATGATATTTTTTCCTTGATGTACTTATATCCTTTTATGCTATGGGTAATGATGCATTATCCATGAAAGTTTTATTTTATTGTGTACTTTCTTACCCCTCTTTCATAGACTTGGTTAGCTCTTATCATTTCCTCTTATATATACTTATTTTATTTGTTGATGAGCTTCAAATTTATTAAATTTATCTTATTCCTCGTGGTAGTTATAAGAATGTAGCTACTAATGTCTTACCTCATGATACACCTTTTATGATGGATATTGAATGCGTGGTACCTTTGTTATTCCTTAATAATAATATTACACCATAGGATTTAATATGTCATGATGCTCCTATGTCTACCCTTCCAGACTTACCTCCTCACATACATAATCATTCATATTATGATGATCACTCTCTTATATCTCATGTTAGTCAAGGATGGATACCCACAATATTACTTTTTCTAGTGATTATTCTTATGATGATGATAATTATTTCTCTTCATGTGTATTTTCATGACTCTAACTTACCTCCTTGTTCATTGAATAACAATATTTCTCTTTGTGAGGTTTTGGTACATGATCTTACTATGGTGGGATTCAAATTATTCTTTACATGTTAAATATTTATTTCTTTCTAATAATGATAATTTTGATGATGATATGTTATTTATAAGTGAGTTTACACTTCATTTAAATAATAAAGTATTATACTAGTTTTATTGAATATTTATTATAATATCATTCATTTATAAATTTGGTGCATGCTTTTATTGTTTATTTTTCTAAGCCTAGTGCACATGAGGATAGTATGGACCTCATGATATATTTTTATGATTTATATTTTTGATGTATGACTACCCTCTAATCCTACTAAACAGTCATATTATGTATCTCATGCTAGAACTCTCTATCCACTTAAGAATTATCCTACTAAGTGTGTCTCTCTTGCTTCATCTTTCCTTGAGGAACCTAGTTAAGATATTATATTTCATATGATATAGGGAATCAAAATTATCTTATAAAATAAATGAAATAATAATCTTAAAGAGAATAGATAACTATTAGGCTTATTTATTTTTTCTTTTAAAACATACTAAAATCATATTCAAACATATACATGTTTTAGGACTATTTTATATGCATAAGAGAAAATATAACATAAAAATATTACACATTATATTCAATGATTCAAGCATCATTCAAAAAAAATATTAGTTCTCTATTTTATCTAAATCTTGGTCCAATATTCTATATGATACAATTTACCTTATAAAGCCGACAATCTTATAGATAAATATAGAAAGACCACAAGCCTTGTTATTTTCATGATCCTTTAATTGGACCTAGTCCTTTATCAACATATAAGGTCTAAAAGCTACCCTCAATTAAGTGGTGATGACCCAAAACATAACCAATTCCTACAACTCAATCATAGAAATTTGGTTATAGAAGCTCCCATATTTTCTTATTAGAGCTCACATTACAGATTAAGTAAATTCATATTAATAAATATCAATAAAACAAGCATATTTTTTAAACACATATTAAGAAAAAATCACTAGATAATTATTCATGGAGTTTAACGACTAGGAAATTCCTTACATAGTACTGAGTACAATTTGGAATAGTCATAATCATAGGTTGAAAACCAATAATCTATATTTCTATTGGATAATATTATCACTATCAACTTTTTCAAAAACATTATTAATAAAAGTATCATTATTTCTATTGAGAGATTACTAATAAAAAGGAGAGAAAGGGTAATATTGATATGGGTGTTCAAGAGGGTTATATGCACAATTACCTACCAACACACACCGATTTGAATATCAATGCAAATAGATAACCTTCATGAAGTTCCTAAAGCTCAATACAACACAATAATACCTAGCCATAACAAGCATATGAATCAACATAAATTTGATACCAATAAAAATTTCCTTCTCTCCTCTTTAAAAAAAAAAATAGTCAACCTTTCCAATTTTTAAATTCTTAAAATATAGCCCATATAAATTTCAAAAATTATAAAAATAAGATATTCTACCTTTCTCCTTGTCTCTTTTGAGCTTAATATTCTCCCCTATAATTTTGTTGAATTTAAGTTCAATTTTAAAGAAATTAAATAATGAGTCAAGCTTCATGGCCTATAATTTTCCACCATTGTCATAAGATCCTTAATATGATGGTTTATCCACCATCATGGCACAACCCTCACTAATAACCCAAAACCATCTATAGTTTTAGGGTTTCACCCCTAAATTGATTTGGTAATGAATACATCAAATTTATAAATTTCAACTCTAAATTAATAGTTATGCACAATGTGTGGACTAACTCCATAGTTCAAGATGGAATAAATTGATGTTCAATATTATATTATTCAAGTATGTATAGAACCTACAAATAATCACTAGTCTCCTTTCAAATAAACATAGCTCCTCCACATTACCTTCTAATAGTTTCAAATATATGCTTAAATATATAAAATTATATTAGATGAAGACAAGGGAACAAAAAATGGAATGAATGTAAAAGATGATGGGAATTCATGGTGCTTAAAATATTTAACACCCAACTCTCAAAACCCAAGGAAGATATATTTAGGTCTAGATTGAAACACAAGCCTTGCAAAATATTTAGTTTCACTAAATAGCCATATAGACTAGTGATGATCCAATCTTAATATAATGGATATCTAGTCATGATGGACCAAAGATTTGATCAATATTAAAATTTTCACTTTGATCAAATATAGTTGATGAATTTTTATTGGTATTTTTTGAACAAAGCTAATAGGTTTGCAAAGGGCTTGATGCTTATTTTTAACATTAAGAAAAAATAATTTAAAGATAAATTTTAAATTATTTATCATTTTATGAACATAATTTATAACAAACTTAAAAGGGATACTTGCTTATATTGTTAATACCTCTTTATTTTCAAATCTATTTTTTTAAAATTAAAATTATGATCCTAAGATAGGCATCATGCTCATATATTCAAAATAAAATAATCTTATGATTAATTTAGTTCTAGTGAAGGCATTCATACACCAGAGATTTGATTTATCTACCTTTTATCTATTATATAATTAATAGAAAAAAATATTAAATAATATGCATCACATACTTGAACATTAATTGCATATGTTCACAAAAGGATTTTTAAAAAGATTTACATGTATTATTTATTAAGCCATTTGTACATACACTTTTTTTCATGCATCAAGTAAAAACGAGGTCAATATGCATTGATGCTTGAACATTAATTTCATGTGTTCACAAATAGATTTTGATAAAGATTTGCATTTAGTATTCCTTAGGTCATGCACATTTTTTTTGCATTCAAGTAAAATAATGCCACTTTTCTACATTCTTAAAAATATTTATCAATGAAAATAAGAATAAATTATTCATTTAAAAATTAGAAGTATCTATTATTATACATTTCAGATTTTTACACCATTCCATATTGTATTTTATAAGTTATTTAGTGTCATGTTTAGCTGCCACCTTATGTACTCACCTAATGGATATATTTTTTAAAAGTAATAACATATATATCATGCTATTAAAAGTGTGATCATGTTATATAACACAAGTGCATTGCATATAAATTAAGAAAAATCCTTCCCTCATGCCCTTAAATATGTTTTACACAAAAAATAGAATTTTCAACATTTTGTCTTGTTATCTTAATGTGTCTTAAGACTAGATTCATGAAACCACCACTACAATGTCAAACTACTTCTTAGCTTTCTAAATGTATGTATATTTTTATAGTTATAATAAATTAAGGTATTAATTTTTATTAACTCTTAATCATGTCTTGATACATCTCAAACACATTTGCATTTGCACCAATTATATGGGAAAAAAATGGCTCAAAATTCTTGTAAACCAATGAAAATTACACTATTAGGTTTGGAGCAAATTCAAAATTTTAAGCCTAATGTTTTTAATCTACTTCTTAGATTTCTAATCATAGATATTTTTTATATTTATGTATTGAAATAATCTTAAGAGTAAAAATATAAATCTATGGAATCCCTATTGAACCTTTGAATCATGTTTTCCTTGTAGTTTCTTCTCCCATCTTAATTATCATATCCCATTCTCTCTATTTCCATCACTCATTTAAACCATTAAAAATCCTTATTAAACCACCAAATTATGAGTGAAAATATAAATCTATAAAATCCTTATTGAAACTTTGAATCATGTTTTCCTTTTAGTTTTCCCTCTCCATCTTTATTACCATACCCAATTCTCTCTATTTCCATCACTCATACCCAATTCTCGTTTGATTAATATAAAAGAATAAGACTATTCATCATACAAATATTAATGGCTTAGAATATTTTATTAAAAACAAATAATTATACTTATTACAATCCAGGTCATCCTGTTAAGACCTGAAATGTGTGAGTATTCTACTTCTTTGTAAGACAAATCAATTTAGAAGCTCTCTCATATTGTGAATATAGAATAAAATTCACGTCAATATCTGCTGTGAATACTAGCTTTAAAAATGACAATTTAGTAGGTAAACCAGTTACATATGTCCAGGAAGAGATGATTTTGGTATAAATATTTTTTTGTTAGAAAGTTTAAATCTGACATTTTCCCCAATAACAAGTTATTAACAACCTATGTGGTATCAAAAACAAACCTCTCCTGTGGAAATCACCAAATCAAAGATGAATGCTCAGATAAGTCCAAGGGTATTGGACAGTGCAATCCTTTATCAAATACTGAATCACATTATCTGCAGATAACCAGATTCTGCAATAGACGAATGACAATGGAGAAGGCCTTCCATCTTAAAAGAAGAGCACTGCAAGCAATATCATGGCAGAGAGACTGACATCATGTGAATTGAATATTTGAAGAAACAAAGGTTACTGCTATTCTCGTTACCATATTTCTGTTGCTTGTAAGAGCATGTACTACGTAATGACCTGTCTGGCCCAGCTTTAGGAGAAAAAATACCTTACTCACCTGTATTATGTTGTAAAGTGCAGTGCTGAGGAGCAGGGCCCAACGTCTTCCTCCTCACCGCATGCCTCAAATACATATTTGAGTTCAATTTTATTTGGACGGTACATCCAAACTGGCCGGTTGGTTGGAGTATGTGGAAGCCCAACTGAGGACATTATTGTTTATGTTTATACTTGATATATGATGAGAATGGAGTGGGAGGTGGTGGATGGCCGGAAAGTAGATACCCACGCCTGTCCTGCAGGAGGAGAATATATTACTTATCACTGACAAACGATAACATTCAAAAACATTTATTCCAAACGCTGCCTGCGCAGACTTCAATTATTTACAATGCCCAAGTGATAGTATTGCATTTGGTATTGGTAGCTGACTTCCGCTTCAACTCTTTCTCCTGCTTTATCTTCAGTTTTTTATTTAGTAAAAGGGAAAAACAAGGGTCCTTTATCTTTACAAGAGTTAAAAGAGCAGCGACAAAATTGCTCTTAACAAGTAGATCACGCAAAGTATTCATTAATAAAATAATAACAGCAGCACATCATAATACTGATTTTTATCAATCATAAGCATAAGCAGTAAGCTTAAACAATATATTTTAAATTTTGATTTATTTAAGTGATCATTTAAAATCGCACTAATTTCTATAATAAAACTCATCTATTAATGTGATGTGAGATAAATCATCTAAACTAATCAAAACTTACAAATACTGTTTAATCCAAAATCCACAAAACACTAACGAAAAAGAAAATGATCCAACCTCTAAAGATTGTATTTCAGTTGTATCCATAAAAAGATGGTGTTTTGGTTATATAATTGCCCGCACAAAATGCCAATATAGGCAGCCTTTTAATGGAGTGCCATCATTATACCATTGCACCAGAAGATGCTTTCTTTCAACTGCATTAAGTTTATTTGATGGTACTCTTTTCATCACATTCCTCTGCGTAGAAAAGTAAATTCTGTATATCTAAATACTCGAAAGCACGAGAAAGTATTTTCAGTGAGAAAGACAATAAAATTAAAGGACATTCTTGGAAAGGGATCACGCTTTTGCTTTTGGTGTGTGCTTTCGTCTTATATTGTTAGTTTTATTCAACTTTTGTTCCATGCCACCACTCTAGGGGGGACCGAAGTTTGTGTTATGAGGATGAAAACTAAATACTATCTATAGTCCAAAATATGTTCACTTTTTAAAATGCTTTTCCAACGTAGTTGAGGTTGGAGAATGGAAAGTGCTTGGCGCATTACTCCATATTAAAATGAGGCCTAATTTGGAGTTTAGATATATTTATTTTATTGGTATACTTTACAATATATTTTTTATAATTATAAATGTTATATTATTTTGTATAGTTAGTCTATATATATATATATTAGGGTGATCCCACAATATTGGTTTAAATTTTTTGGGCAAATTGGATACTAAATTAATTTTTTTTAATTAAATTTTTACTGTCGAACTCCTATAGCATCTAAACTGTGGGGAATTTGAAGATGATGCAAACTAGTGATTTGTGACGTTTTGTCTATAGATTTTAAATATATTTAAAAAAAAAAAAATTGGAATCAAATTGCACTTATTTTTCTATCTCCTTCGAAAACTAGCTTTTTTTAAAAAACAACATTTTTAAGGAGTGACACTCACCGTATACAACATAATTTTTTTTGTATGAAGGGAAAAAATCCAATTTTTTCGAATTTAGATTCTTAACTATGATATCTAGCACTTTCATTTGGTTTCAAAGTGTTTTATTGAATATTTTTCCTTAATCAAGTTTTGAAGTCAAACCAATTACAATTAAAACATAGGCGGACTGTATACAACATAACTTTTTTTGTATGTATTCGAAATTCAATTTATTTATTTTTAATGGATCAAGGACATCAATACCCAATCTGAACATTTTTTCTTATAATTTTATTTTGATAATCTACTATTTTTCCACAAGTGCAGAACAAAGAATTTGATTTTTGGTGAAAAACCTATGTTTAATAAAACTAAAAAAACACATACATAATAAAACCAAAACATATTAAAATTATATTCGTCGGATAGCTCGTTCTGAAGACTACCATAATCATTTCAAAGTGTTTTATTGAATATTTTTTCCTTAATCAAGTTTCTAAGTCAAACCAATTACAATTAAAACATAGGCGGATTGTATACAACATAACTTTTTTTGTATGTATCGAAACTCAATTTATTTATTTTTAATGGATCAAGGACATCAATACCCAACTTGAACATTTTTTTTATAATTTTATTTTGATAATCTACTATTTTTTCACAAGTGCAGAACAAAGAATTTGATTTTTGGTGAAAAACCTATGTTTAATAAAACTAAAAAAACACATACATAATAAAACCAAAACATATTAAAATTATATTTGTTGGATAGCTCGTTCCGAAGATTACCATAATTATTTAAAATAAATTTTGAATGAATTCATTTGATCTCAGAAAAGGTAAATCAAAAGTGATTTTTTATCAGCATTTTGATAGGTGTAAAAGAGACTCTATTGTAGGTATGGTTTAAAACTAGTGGCATTTGATCTAAGGTGGTTTGATCAAACCCTCTTCAATTGGAATCCTGAAAATGGAACTTTTAAAAGCTTAAATCATTATATTTTCTAAAAATATGTGATTTCAGCAAAAATTAGAATCTCCCAAAAATTGTAAACCAGCTTTGTGGGATCACCCCTTGGTTTAATTAATCTTATTTCAATTCAAGTTCAACAAATATAAATTCAACTTGATATTTTGATCTAGTCATGTTTGTGGGTATGAGGTCATCCTTGTAGCTACAATCTTGGTTCACTTAAATGCAAAAAAAATTGAACCAAACATTTAGCTAATTCTTCCTATCTTATACTTTGGTCCTAAGTTGACTTTGTACAAATCTTCACAATTTGGTGTTATAATCATGTATAAAAAGATATCAATTTGCATTCATTTACACACATAGAGAATCATCAATTACCATAAGAACAATAATTTGAATTTACAGTTAAATTTTTAGAATCCAACAAAGCATATGTGATGTTTGATCACACTCATCCTAGTGCATGTGAAACAGTTAGCAGTCAATCTAAAATCTATGTGCATGTTTGAGCTTGATGTTTGCCAAGGTATTTTAAAATATTATTTTGTTGATAGAAAAAAATGGAGAGTGTGTCATAGATTATGATTGTTGAATAGTCTATTGTCTAAAATTTTGTAGGGCAAGATCTATGTGTGTGTTTAGAGCTTATTTTTTGTTGAAGTATTTTAAAATAATGTTAGCTATACAGAAAAACCTTGAGAATGTGATAAAGAATATCATTTCCTAATAGTTTAATTTTATAAAAGTTCATAAGGCAAGATATGGAGATCATTAGAAGAAATAAGTTCATATATATCTAGAGCAAGTTAACAATAAAAAACTTGTTAGATGCATAGGACAACTGAGAGGGGGGTGAATTATTTGTACATTAAAACATTAAAACCTTTATTAACATTCAAATTTATATTAGCCCTTAAACCCTTAACAACCATTAAACCATTATCATGCATTAGTAGAATGTAAACATTTGAAACAATAATACAAACACATAAGAACTCTAGATTTACATGGAAAACCCAATAAGAGAAAAACCATGGTGAGGATTAGCTCACAATATAAAGTAATAGCAACACCAAATATAATAGGCCCATTTCTCAAAAGAAAGAAGGGCTCATTGTCAAAGGACTCACTATCCAAAAGAAAGAAAATAGAAGAAGGGGTGGCTCACTGCCAATCTGAATTGCTAATAATTCCTCTTTTATGTCGAAGATACAGTTCCACTAAAGCACAAACAATTCATTCAACAGACTAAAATGTAGACACCTTCTACTCACTACATCTGGGAGTCATAAGCATTAAATCTCACACCCAAATCACCACACTTGATCACTTTCACTTTTGTGCATCACACACACTCTACACTCCACACAACAATTCTCCTTATATTTATACCATCCATGACCTAAAATAATCTCAATTAGGTTGGCCTTAAGGAAACATATGCACCTCAACCTTGCAACATCAAATAGGTCAGCACCAAACACTTCCAAGGTATAAAGAAGTGAAGATAGACCATGCCACAACATAACTGGGACTTAAATATACATCGATACACTTCTCAAAACTTCTATAAACAACAATAATCCAACATAATTAGCACTAGCATGTCAGGTTAGCCAAACCTACACTAAAACTAACAAGAAACTCCAAACACACCTTTCCAAGTCCGGAAACATCTCACAAACCACACAAATTTTTTTTAAAACATCTCAGAATAATCCACATCATTAGACTATTCACCACGACTACTACAAACACCTGAAACTTGATAACACCTTCATTCTATGCAACCAGACACACTAGCATAGACATCCAACACATCAAACAACCTTGCAGAGCACCACAGCACATGGAACTTCAAGGGAAGGTAGATATAGGTAATATTATAAGCATGTTCCTAGATCCACAAGACAAGAACCTTCACTACAAAGAAATGTGGAGCAACCTCATTTCTCCCAGACACCCTATTTTACCAAACAAATAGATTGTCAAACACATCTTCTAATATAGAATGATCCAAAACCTGAAACTCTAGATATAACACCTTTCATCATCACATCCAAATTGCATGGGCATATTTTCAACCATGAAGAAATATGGAACAAAACACTGAACACCACTATGTCACACTGAACTCTCTCTTATTCAAATTTTCTCAAAATCACTTGGAAACCAAGTGAACCAACTTCAACAACAATACTACTTATCACATACATCAATGACAACATTGATGAAATCACCATAACATAGTGCAATGCTCTCCAACATCAAAAATCTCCCTCAACACAAGTCAAACCAACAACATCTACAACCATACTGAAGTAACAAATTAACGACAACACCAACAACATCATGTTGACATTAATACCAAAAAATCCAAGCTTGACATCATCAAATCATCAGTATTTCAACACTCTCTTCATACAAGGGGTTGACATCAATGACAAAACCCAAAAAATTCAAAAACAACTCAAGCTTCCAACAATCTCCCCCCTTTTCATTGATGGCAACACTATTTCTAAAAAGCATACCAACAACAACTTTGCAAAAAGCGGTACTTACTTCCCCTAACCGAGGCAACTCTTTACTCTTCATACTCACATTCTCTTGCTCTTGAACACTCTCTCTTGCAATACTTTCTTCAACTATGGTTTTTCAACCACTCTAAATTTCTCCCCTTTAACATCAATGGAAAAGGGCCATAGACTTATCCAACTCTCTTGCTCTCCCCTTTTGATAATATTCAAAGGGAAACACTTGCATATCACCAGAAAGAAATTGCACACACTTTTTACTAAACTTAATTTTTTGCACTCTCTTCACAAACTTCTTCTCTTGCAACACCAACTCTCTCTCTTGCTCCCCCTTTGTTACTTTTCTTTTCAAATAATAATTTTCCATACACTACACCAACCAATAACCACTACTACATACTCCCACTAAGAGGTAGCCTTCATCAATTTAGAACAAAAGAATAAATCTTAAATTGCTCCACTGGACTAATGCACACTCTTATGCATCTAGTTGAAGGAAGGAGGGGCAATAACCCCTAAATTCTACTGGAGATACTCAAATGTATCTTTAGGAAGAGCCTTCATGAAAATATCTGCAACTTGATCCTTTGTAGGCACATACTCCAGCTTCACCTCATTTTCTACAACCTTCTCTCTCAAGAAGTTTTACATATTGAGATATGTTTTTGTCTTGAATGCATCACCAAATTCTTTGATATTATTGATTGCACTGGTATTGTCACATATGAAAGAAATAGGTTCATCATATGATATTATGATATCCCTTAATGTTTGCTTCATCCACAACACCTGTGTGCAGCAAGATGCTACTATAATGTACTTTACCTCTATAGTAGATAATGGCACTAAATCCTTCTTCTTACTCAACCATGAAACCAATATACTTCCAAGAAAGAAAGTACTTCTGCTTGTACTTCTTATGTCATCCACACAAACTTCCCAATATGCATTAGTATATACACTTAAAGATAAATCAATATCCTTTAGATACCATAGACGATAGTCTAGAGTGCCTTACAAATATCTGAATATCCTCTTTACTATAGCCAAAGGTGACTCTCTGGTATCTTCTTAAAATATAGACATAAGACAAAATACATGCATGATATCTAGTCTAGTTGCAGTTCGATATAGCAGTCCACCAATCATTGATTTATACTTACTCTGATCAACCTTATGAGATTCATCATTCTTGCTCAAATTGCAACTAGTAACCATATGAGTACATACCGGTTTAGAGCCTTCCATTCCAAACTTCTTCAACATTTCCTTGACATACTTTGTTTATGAAATAAATATTCCTTTTTTCCATTTTATTGACTTGTAGCCTAAGGAAGAAATTCATCTCCCCAAACATAGACATCTCAAACTCTTTCTACATCTCTTTTGCAGATTTCTTGCACATACCTTCATTTCCTCCAAACATTATATCATCTACATATACTACCAAAATCAAGATTTGTTCTCCTTCAACTTTGAAATACATATTTCTATCTATGGTACCTTTATTGAATCCTTGTTGCAACAAGTACCTATCCATATAATGCCTTCTTCAATCTACAAACCATATTAGGATCTGAATATGATAACTAAAATCCTTGTGGTTTCTCAATGTATACCTCTTCTTCTAATTCACCATTCAAGAATGCAAAATTCATGTCCATCTAATAAATATTGAAATATTTATGTGCTACAAAGGCCAAAAACATCCTAATGACCTCCATTTTTTCAACCGGAGCAAATGTTTGCTCAAAATATATTCCTTTCACTTGTGAGTAGCCCTTACACACAAGTATAATCTTATTTCTAATGACTTCTCCATTCTCATTCAGCTTTTTCTTGATTACCCATTTATTTCTTATTGCATTCTAGTTTTTTGGTCATGGGACTTGTTCCCAAGTCTAATTATTCTCAGTCTACATCAATTATTCTTCCATAGCATTTGTCCAATTCTCATCCTTACATGCCTTACTCACTATCTTAGGTTCTACTTTGTAAATTAGACACAAATTTTCTTGTTCTTCTATCATAGCAGATTTTCTTCCTATCAACATGCCTTTGTTCTTATCATCAATGATCTGATCTTCAAAATGATTCTTCTATGTACATACTTAGGATTCTTAGGAATCCTTTTTGGAGCTTATTTATCTTCAACCTACATCTCTTTCTCCTTTTCTTCTTCTTTTCTTTCTTCTCTGCAAGAAGATTCATCAGACTCATATCATTCTATTAGTACCAAGCTTTTATGTGGTTCTTCATCTACTTTGATACTTTCACTTTCAACTATCTTCTTCAACTCTTGTTGTAGAGCCAATAAGCCTTGCTTATTATAGAATATCCAAAGAATATTCCTTCATCTGACCTTCAATAAAACTTTCCCAATTTTTTCTCATCTCTTCTAATATAACATTTGCTTCCAAATACTCTGAAATATTTAATAATAGTTCTTCCATACAACAATTCATAGGGAGTCTTTAAACTTTTTACTCTTGCTTGTACTTTTTTGAGTATGTGTACTATAGTATGAATAGCTTCTCTCCAATAGACATCTGGTAGATTTTCTTCCTTCATCATTGTCCTTGTTGCTTCCTAAACTGGCCTATTCTTCTTTTCACAACTCCATTCCGCTGAGGAGTTCTAGGGGTTGACAAATGCCTCTTTATCCCACGATCTTCACAAAAATTGTTAAAATCATTGGAGGTGAACTCTCCACCTTTGTTAGACCTTAAGCACTTGATTTTCATATCCATTTCATTATCAACCATAGCTTTAAATTCTTTAAACTTGTCTAGATCTTCTGATTTTTCTCTAATAAAAGTTACCCATGTCATTCTAGAGTAATCATCAATCAACAACATGAAATAATTATCAACTTGAAAGCTTCATGTTCTTGTAGGTCCACATAAGTCTGTATGCACCAACTCCAAAGGTCTTGTAGTAGAATATTCTTTGATATTGAAGCTCTTTCTTGTTTGCTTCCCAACTTGACATTCCTTGCAAAATATATTGATAGGCTTTGTAATTCTTGGCATCTATCTCTCACATCTTGAGTAGAGTTGATCCTCACAAGGCTATCAAAATTGATGTGACATATTCTTCTATGCCCTGGCCAAATTTTATTGATTTGAGTCATAAAAAACTTTCTATTAGCACCTTTGAGCTAATAAGCATTCCCATCTATCCTTGTTCCAATAGCAACAAGAGTTCCAAAGCTTCCTTTTTTGATTTCACAACCACCATCTTGAAATACAAGATTATATCCTTTTTTACATATTTATCCTACACTCAAAATATTATTCCAGAGACCCTTGACATAAAGAACATCTGTATTATTCTTGCCATCAAAACTAATTGAACCATTTCCACATATCTTAGTAGATGTATCATCACGAAACCTAACAAGACCGCCTTCAAACTTCTCAAGTTTAAAAAATTTACTCTTATCACATGTCATATGATTTGAGAATCCATTATCAATTATCCAATGATTTTTCCACCTTCAAACTTCTCAAGTTTAACAAACTTACTCTTATCACCTGTCATATGATTTGAGAATCCACTGTCATATGGTTTTCTAGAATGTACAATTCATCCCATCAATCAAGGGAGCCTCCTTCCTATGTTCCATATAGATCTACCTCAAGTGATTAAGCATCTTCCAATGAACCTTTCTTTGATACCAATTGTTAGATGTATAGAACAACTAAGAGGGGGGTGAATCAATTGTACATTAAAACATTAAAACCCTCATTAACATTCATATTTGTATTAGCCCTTAAACCCTTAAAAAAATTAAACCCTTATCATGTATTAGTAGAATGTAAACTTATGAAACAATAATGAAAACACATCCAAACACATAAGAACACCAAATTTATGTTGAAAACCTAAGAAGGGAAAAAACATGGTTAGAATTAGCTCACAATATAAACTAATAGAAATACCTAATACAATAGGCTCACTATTGGGGGGCTTAGTGCCAAAGGAATCACTATCCAAAAAAAATATAGAATAAGGGGTGGCTCACTGCCAATCTAAACTACTAACAATGCATCTCTCTTATGCCAAAGATATGGCTCCACTAAAGAAAAAATAACTCATTCAACATACTAAAATGTAGACACCTCTTGCTCACTACATCTAGGAGTCATAGGAATTAAAGCTTGCAATTAGATCACCGCACTTGATAAATTTCACTTATTTCTTATCACATACACTATGCAATCAATCCACACAATGAATTTCCTTGTATTTATACCATCCTCGACCTAAAAAAATCTCAATTAGGACATCCTTAAGGAAATGTATGCACCTCAACCGTGCAACATCAAATAGGTCAGCAATAAACACTTCCAAGATATAAATAAGTGAAGGAAATCCATTTCACAACTTAATTGGGACCTAAATCTACACCAACACACTTCTCAACAATTCCACAAACAATAATTTCATCCACTACAATTAGCACTAGTAAACCAGGTCAACCAAACTTGCACTAACACTAACACGCGACTCCAAACACACCTTTCTAGGTCCAAAAAAATATCATGGACCACACAACAACATTCCAAAACATCTTAGAATATTCCACATCATCATAATATTCACCACTGCTACTACAACCACCTGAAACTTAAGAACACATTCACTTTGTGTAGTCAGACACATTAACACAAGCATCCAACACACCAAACAACCATGTTGATCACCATAACACATGAAACTTCAAGGGAAGGTAGATATATATAGTATAAGCATGTTCCTAGATCCGCAAGACAAGAACCTTCACTGTGGAGAAGTGTAGGGCAATCTCATTTCTCCCAAACACCTTGTTTTACTAAATAGACATATTATCAAACACATCTTCTATTGCAGATTGATCTAGAACCTGAAACTCGGGATATATAATACCTGTGAACACATTTGATCATCACATCCAAACTATCTGGGAATAACTTCAACCATGAAGAAATATGGAGCAGAACACTAAACACCACTCTATCACACTAAACTCTCCCTTATTCAAAATTTCTCAAAAGCACTTTGAAACCAAGTGAACCAAGTTCAACAACAACATTACTTATCACATAAATCATTGACAACATTGATGAAAGCACCACAACATAGTGCAATTCTCTTCAACGTCAACAATCTCCCCCAACACAATGCAAACAAACAACCTTTGCAATTATATTGAAGTAAGACATCAATGACAACACCAATAACATTTTGTTGACATTAATACCAACAACTCTAGGCTTGGCATCATCAACACCATCATTATTCCAACACTCTCTTCATAAAAGGGGTTGACATCAATGACAACACTCGAGCAATTCACAAACAACCCAATATTCCAAAAAAATAAAATCCATAACTGAAAAGGAGACTCAACACAAAGAAAAAAGAATATTATAATTCTAACCCACATGTATGATTTTCTAGAACATTTTGAGATTCTAAGATATATAGAACTTATTGCCTCAATAATGGGCAATCATTCTTTAGTTATAAAGATAAGTAATCTTTCTCTTCATTTATTATTATTTATAGTACACATTTATTTTATGTTTTATATTGCTTAATCTAATCTATTTTTTTTATTATAAACCCCCCAAAGAACACTTCCTTAGGTTAATTTGTACTTTAGTATGCATATTTACCTAGATATTCTAAGAAATAGTTTTTAAAATTCTATTTTTGGTGAACCCAAAAAACTTACCCAACCTTGAAACTCTAATTAAGTTTTCACATTAGTAATTTGATTCTTATTTTCTAGATATAATTTTTCATTGGTTTTTAATGTTTTTTATAAGTGCATAGAAAGGTGGAGTCAAAAAAATGTCAAAAGTGGCCATTCTTTTATTAAAATTAATAAAAACTCAACTGGTAATTCAAGATGTCTATGCTCAAATTTTGAAGATGTGATAAGAACAAGAATACTAGTACGTAGAATGGAGTTTTTAAACTTTCAACTTTGGGGCTACTTCAGTCCCTAAATTTACACCTTCAATATTGTCTTTATCAACATGCTTACTTTTTCTCTTATAAAAATTTGCATTATCAAGCATTATTTATAATCCAACCATTTTTTTGGGATGATGTTTGTTTTTAGTTGCACTATTTCATTACCCAATAATGTCTCTTTACCATCTTTAAATTGAGCCATAGGCTCCCAATCAATCAACTAGCTATCATATTCATCTATGTAGTTTAAGAATCTATATATCTAATAATTATTGTTAAATATCTACTAGGTGTGGATGTAATTTAGTATTATTGGCCTTTTAAGTATCTCAACACTAGATTGATATTAGTAAGTGCCCAAATTTAAATAACATTTATATGCTTCAACAACTAAAGCATCAACACCAATAGTTTTTGATCTATCAATCCATTCTATGTCAATTGCATCAATAAATTTAATGGTTTCCCAAACTATTATTATATACATCTTCAATATTTCATCATTTTCAAGGGCCCAAAAACCAAGGCATAAAGATGCCTAGTGGCTTTTCCAAGGGGGAATCTATGGTGGTGGTCCACAATTTTTTATGAGAGGGAGAAAACAAAAACCACTCCTAGCTGGTCTATAATTTTTTTGTGGCTTGGTGGGCCTCCTTTGCATTTCCCTCACGTTCCCCTACCTTGTAAGTTCTCTACTACTCTAGATTCCTATTAGTAGTGATGTCAGAACACTATCACCAGTTCCCCAACATTGTGTTGCTAGGATATAAATCCTTTAATAAAGATCTAAGAAAAGAAAAAAAACAACACCCATGATTGTAATTCAAGCCCCCTACCTCATCAACAGAGAAGAAAATTCCACAAAAGAACCTAGATCCTCAAACATCATCATTAGGCAATAGTTATGTATTTTTTTGCTTTGTAAAACTATAAAGTGCAAATCTTAGAAGACTTGCTACTTCCTTCCATGTCCATCCTCAAAATTCATGTGCTAATAGGTAAGATCTTGAAATGCATCCCTTCCATTAATATTCTAGAAGCATGGGCCCATGACCAATGGCTAAAGGTTTTAGAAGTATTTTACATACACGAGGGAAACAATTTCTTTGTTGTTATTTTTAACTTTAGAGTAGATCATGACAAATCCCTTAAATAAATTTTTTTCTTCTTTAATGGGAAAGACCTATACCTTCAACCCTGGGCCTGTCATTTCAACCCTATCTCAACCTCCATTCAATACATACCCTTTTAGATTTAGCTGCAAAACCTCCCTCTCAAATATAAGGAACCCCAAATCCTAGAAGTCATAGGTAACTCCATTGGTATCTTCCAAAAAATTAATTCAGATTTTGTCAAATATTCCTACAAGCCGACCAGGATTTGTGTCATCTTGAATGCTAAAAAACCTTTCCCCAAAATCATGGTCATTCACTCCAAGAGTGGCCCTAGAAGCAACAACTTGTGTTAGAAAACCTAGCTATCTTATGCTTCACATACCATTCCTCTGCATAGCCATCCTCACTTTTCCCTTCTAGACCTCTTACCTATGTGCATCTCACAGAGAAGGGCACAAGGAAAAACCTAGCTTTGCAATCTTCTACCATGAAAATAAACCAAATTTCATTGCAGCATACCACACCTCAAAATTTTCATACACCTACTATCTCTCTTCCCTCATCCTAGAAAGATCTTGGGTTGTCAACAGTAGCACCACCTCATGCCAACTATAATAAATAAAATGGAAATCTAAGCACATGTAGGGAAATTTTTCCCTTTCTCACTAGAGGCTTCTGGTTAGATCCAAAAATTGGACCAACAAAGAGGAAAAACTCCTCCTCTATGGCCTCTAGATCTTCTTTGAAAAATTTCCTAGTCTATTTAGCAAGTGATAAGAAAGTTACTATAGATATCACTTTCCCTACTAAAAAGGGATGATAAAAAAACACATATCCAATCTTCTCCATGTAGAATATCCCCATCATCTACCACCACCCCAATCAAAGATGTATTAGAGGTACATGATACATAATTTGAGGAGGAACTCCTCGCTCAAAAAAAGGGTCATGGAAACAGATTACCCAATTCTGTGGATCTTGATATAGAAATCTTCCCAGGGTTATCTCACCTAGATGGAACACATCAATTGCTAGTAATGAAGGATCTTCCCAAGCCCCCTCTCCATGAGGAAAAAACAACACACTCTCTAGTGGATAAAGGGATTTTCAACACCCCTCTCCAGATCTAGGCACCCTTAGCAGGTGCCAATCATGGAAAAAAAATTTCAATATAAAATGGGCTAAGATTCGAAGAAGTTCGAGAGTCCATGTTAAAAGAACAAATGGAAAAAATGGTAGACCACATCGTTCTTCAAGAATGATCAAAAAATTTTGATCAACTAGCAGAGGAAGCATTCAATAGGAACATAGAATATGATTTTTCTCAAACCCTATCAATTTCACAAACAGAGAGAACAATCTCTCAGATGCCAACTACAACACCCCCAACCAGAGGTGGACCCCCCCAAAGCAATAAAACTCGGGACAAAATAGCTACTGGTATCCTAGCCACATTGGATAAAATCATTAGATTGAGGAGGGATTGCTGATATCCTCAAGATCAATGAGATTCCTAACCTGGAATGTTAGGGGCTTCAATGCTCCTAACAAAAGACACTTGATAAAGTTGCCAGCTTGACTAGATAGTGAAAGAAGAATTATTATGCTTCAAGAAATAACATTCACTAATGACTAAGCACAAGAAGTTTTTAGTAAATGGAAAAATGGAACTTTATACATTCTCCAACACAAGGTGCTTTAGGAGGCTTAGTGGTGTTGTGGAATGATAGAAATACCTAGGTTGAATTAATCTTCTCAATGCAACATTAGATGCTCATGAAACTAATGTCTTTTGACCTAAATTTTTGGGTCATTAATGTTTACGCACCCACATCAACGATGGGGAAAAAGTTCCTTTGGGACACTTTATCTCCAGTCTTATCAAACCTAAAAGAGAATAAAATACTATTGGAAGGGGGGTCATCAATGCAATCTTACACCACAATGAAAAAAGGGGGTATAATTGCCCCTCTCCCCAAAGGTTGTGGAAGACTTTAAAGACTTCATATCAAAAAAATGACCTATTAAATTGTCCTCCCCAAAATGGAAAATTTACATGGACAAATAGGAAAAAATATTTCTCCTTAATTACAAAATGATTGGATAAGTTTTAAATTTTCGTAAATTGGGCTACAAAAATAGTCACTTTGGAGTTGTCTATCCTTCCATTTTCGGGCTTAGATCACTTCCGCATACAATTATCCCTAGCTTCACAAATTCCCCACCCAATATCATCTTTTAAGTTCCAAGAAACGTGGTTCAGAGATCCCCATTTCCTACCTCAAGTTTTGGTGGGAAAATGCACCTTTCATTGCTGGCTCCAAAATATTCCAACTAGCAAAGAAGTTAGTATATATATTTAACAACAAATCAAAGCTCGAAATGAGAAACATTTTAAAAAAATAAAAATCATAGAAAATATATCTTCATGCTCAAATAGATGAGATCAATGACCAAATCATATGATGTGGAATGAACCATATCTCCTTCATCTTGAAAAAATAATACAGTTGGAACTAGAAGAGATATACTTGGAAATAGAAATCTAGAGAAACCTAGCTCAAAGAAGGGGATAAGAGCATTAAATTCTTTCATACATCAAAAATTAGACAACAAACAAAAACTATATTCAATATTACCTCCCCCTCAAGCAACAACCTAAAGGCAGAAAAACTTATTAGCCAAGAAGTAGTTCGCTTCTTCTCAAATATACTAAGTGTATCAGAGCAACAAACAAACCAAGCATCAAACATTGCTACAGATGACTTTATTCAATATATTCCATCACTAATCTCTGAGGAAGAAAATGCACTCTTGCTAAAACCATTCACACTTGAAGAAGCGAAATAAGTGGTCTTCTCCATGGCATCAGACAAAGCTCCAGGGCAAGATGGGTTAACTACTATTTTCTTCCAAAAAGGTTGGGAGTTCATGGGGAAAGATATTCTATTATTATTAGAGGAATCAAGGAGAAAAGGAAAGATCTTAAAGGAATTAAATAATACCTTTATAGCACTAATCCCAAAAATGAAAATCCCCTCTACCATTGTTGACTTAGGCCCATATCATTGTGAAATGGAGGCTTTGTCCCAAGAGAGGATACTGTAGAAGGGGGCCTAATAGCCCATGAAACTTTTCATTCCATCAAGGAAAACATAATCCCAATAATAATCATCAAACTTGACATGTTGAAGGCCTATGATAGGTTAAATAGGGACTTCCTCTAAAAAGTGCTCCAAAAACTAGGTTTTTCCCAAAATTGGTGTCGTTGGTTTAGTTCTTTTATATCACAGTCTAAATTTTCTATTTTGATAAATGACATCCCAATAGGTTTCTTTAGTTCCTCACAAGGTATCAGACAAGGTGATCTGTTATCACCCTTCCTTTTCATCCTAATGGTTGAACCGCTAAGTTGGGAAATATCAAGAGTAGACACTCAAGGAGCATGGTGAGGTGTATCTATTCCAAATTCAAATATAAACATGACTCACTCATTATTTATAAATGATACACTCATATTTTCTAAATCTAATGTCCAAGAATGCATAATCAGATCCATCAAATAGAGGATCCTCCTCCTTGTGTGTCATCCCAAATCTAGCTCAAGAATTTAAGATTTGTTTTAAGGAACCAAGCTTGATACCACTTGTTGAATGCACAAGACAACTGAGAAGGGGGTGAATCAATTGTACATTAAAACATCAAAACCCTCATTAACATTTAAATCTGCATTAGTCCTTAAACCCTTGTCATACATTAACAAAATATAAACATGAGAAATAGTAATGAAAACATATCCATGGGTAAGTGCATGGATTTGTGATACAAATTTGATGCCAAAATGAGAAAAAATTCCAAAAAACCCATTTGGAGCATGCCAAATTTGGTGTGCGCCAAATGGTCTTTTTTGGCATTTTTTCTCAATTGGCATGCATAAAATGGTCAAGCCATTTGGCATGCACCAAATTTGGCACATGTCAAATGAAAATTTTGAATAAAAAAAAAAATGTGCCTTCCTTTGTCATTTTTTCTCAATCCACAACTTTCTTGGAGTTTTTCATCTTTGCAACTCACACTCGCCAAATCTCTTCCATTTTTTGCACTCTTAGCTTGCAATTATTCATGATGATTCCACCAACACATCAAATATGTTGAAGATTGTGAAGAGTTATGTATTTATATTGCTTTTATTTCAAATTTGATTTAGAATCTAGATTGAAATAGGTTTTTTTAATAAAACTTTTTTTTAATTCTCAGGGAATTAATCTCCACCTCCAAACATTGCGAATTCACAATCACCCCCTCACGAAGATTCTCCTGAACAAGAAAAACCTCAAATCCCTCCATCAGTTCATAGGATTCCTCAAGGAACACAAGAAAATATCCTAAATCAAATTGAAAACACTAAAATAGACATTGAATAATTAATTGGAAGATTAATTGAGCATGCTGAAACCCACCCTTATAGGAGAGGGATTATTGAATTTTTGAAGTCAGTTGTATCTCATGTAGGAGAAATGAGGGAGAAAATTATTTTTTGGTCAAATAAGAGGCATGAGTTAAGACAATTATATGTTAGTGGTCTGTCATATGCAGATGTGAAAAAATAAAAAATTAGCAAAGCTGACTTGTGTGCTCTATTTACACACCTGAGAACCAACACACCTTTATCTCATGCATGAAGGAGGTTCCCCATCCATTGGTGCCACCATGAATTAATTAAAAAAAAATTTGGGAGTGGTGGTGGATAGTATTTGACCAAAATCCATGTAATAGCCATGAGGTACCACAATAATTTTTAAGGAAACTCTATTGTGAGTTTGTCCTCAATAAGATGTCAAATTATTTTGATATCTTAGAATTTTAGGGTAGATGTGGGGGATCCACACATGATAGACCGGGTGAACAACTTAATCCATAGTTGGCACCAAGACCCTTGGCCAAACCCAAGGTGGAGCATGTTGATGTTCCTTCCATTGTTAAGGACAGTGTCAAGGTGGACACACTGGAGTTTATTAGCTCACTCACCTAGACCATTATACAGTGTGCGAGGCCTCTAATAGATCTTGATGTGGAGGATACATGTACCCCAAAGCTCCACCCCACCATTGTGGCGCTTGTGATTCTTTTTTCACATATGACTATCACAGTGCTCGGGATGTAGCTATACAACCTACATCAGTTGCAGAGGTGATGGCTATGATAGATGAATTGTTGAATAATACATTCGACATTGATACTCAGGTAAAATTCAACAAGTTTTTTTAATTTTGTTTATTAAATTATATTTTGAAATTTAAGAATAACTAAATTAGTAGAATCAATATGATGAAATTTCAAGGTCAAATTTTTTATGAGATGTGCATCATTCTTGTAGACCCTTATTCATTCTCGATGTTGAGTCCACAAGTATGAAACTAGTATTAAAGATATTATTATTGCTTTTGAACAATTGAATGCTATTTGAATATTTGCCTCATAACATGCTTTGGATGTCAAACAATTTCCTGGTGGACCTTCGAGCTCCAAGCTTTGCTATTCATGTCCTCAAACAAATTTCACTTAGGTAACCTTTATTCATTAATGGTGTTGTAAAACAATGTTAGCTATTTTTCATAATGTTACGTATACAAATCTAAAAAATTGATGAGAAACAAAAAAATTGGTTGGTCTTGTGAGATCTTAATTATATTTACCATTCAATGTCCATCTCATTCTTCCATTCCTATCATCATGCATATTTTAACCATTTTACATTACATATCCTAATCTTTAAAACCTTATATATTATACCACCTTCCTCCATATTTCATCTCATACACATATCATTACAAGAAACCTTTCCTTCTACTCATTATTGACCAAATCTCTTATACATTATTACTACATACCTCAAGTTCCCACTTAATTTCCTATATTCAAACCTTAGACACCGCCTAATTCGCTTTATGGTATAATATTCCCTCCTAATTACTTCCCATTAGCCTCTAGTATGGTTCACCTTAAAATATTTTATCATCCCATCCTAGCTCATCCAATTAATCTCTACTATTCCATTCTATGTTCCATCATCCCCTCTTGATCATGCCACATTATCTTCTCCTAATTCGCTTTTTGTTCCTTTATTCCTTCCTTATCCCATCCCATTAACATTTAATAGTTCACCCTATTTTCTATGATCCCCTCCTATCCCATCCCACTAATATCTACTAGTCCATCATATGTTTCATTATGCACTTCTACTCCCATCTTATTGTAGCTTTTATTATTTCACCCTATGTTCCATCATCCCTTATGTTCCACCCTATGTTCCTTTATCCATTCTATGTTATACCATCTTTATCCATGTTTCATCCTATAACTCTTCTCCATTATTACTACACATAATTCAAGTTCCCACTTCATGTACTATAGTCAAACCATAGACACCTCTGAATTCACCCTATGTTCCATTATTCCCTACTAATCCCATCCCATTAACCTCTAATTGTTCACCCTATATTTTGTTATCCCATCCTAGCCCATCCCATCAATCTATACTAGTCCATCCTATGTTCCATTAACCCCTTGTATTCCCATCCCATTATCCTCTCTTATTTCACTGCATGTTCCATTATCCCCTCTTGGTCTTGTCCCATTATCTTCCCCTAATTCACCCTATGTTCCTTTATTCCCTCCTAATCCCATCCCATTAACCTCTAATAGTTCACACTATATTTTTCTATCCCATCCTAGCCCATCCCATTAATCTATTCTTGTCCATTCTATGTTCCATTAACCCCTTCTATTCCCATCCCATTCCCCTCTCTTATTTCATCATATGCTCCATTATCCCCTCTTGGTCTTGTCCCATTATCTTCCCCTAATTCACCCTATGTTCCTTTATTCCGTCCTAATCCCATCCCATTAACCTCTAATAGTTCACCCTATGTTCTATGATCCCCTCTTGGACCATCCCACTTATCTTCTATTAGTCCATTCTATTTTCCATTATTGCATTCGTCTCCCATCCCATTGTACCCTCTATTATTTCACCATATGTGGGTAAAAGCACAAAGCTATGTCACACTTTTAGCCAACTTATCAACACAACTTAATTTAAGTATTTCTAACTAAAAATCAATTTTGGTCAAGCATATGATCTAGTAAGATTCATTCTAGCTAAGTTAAATAATTCCACAACTTTCTCAACTAAAATTGTTGGCTAAAAATATATAGAGCACCACTTTGAGTCCAATTTACCAAAAAAAAAAAATTATTTGAAAAACTTGAAGTTCCAATAATTCCTACTAATGTAAATAACAATTTTTTAATACAAAAATACCCTTTTATAGATCCATAAGTGTAGTTTTCATAAATATATTTATTTTAATAGTTTAATTATTATTTATTATTTATTTTTACTAAAAGTAGGTTATTAGCACAAAATATTAGATTGATTACCATGCCAAAGAGAAATACTAAAACTTATTAAAAAAATTGAAAAAAATGTGATGCACTAGATAAAAGAATTTATTTCAAGATGGCATAATTTTTTTCTATTTTAGATACATATTTAATATGAAAGTTGGCATCTGATGGAAACAACTATTTTTTGATTCACGTGCATTTTAATATTTATTTAAAAATATATATTTATCAAAATTGGAAAAAAATATATCCATGCACTAAAGTTTCAAGTTATAAATACACACAAAAAAATTGAAAGAAAAAAAATTACTATAAAAAGTTTGACGTCTCATGTAGCTTCATTTTTCAGCATTTTATCAGCAACTAAATTATAGTGTTAACTTATTAAAAACTAGTTTAAAATATATATTTTTTTTTTTCAAAAAATTACAAACATAAAATATACTAAAAAATACATATTTTACTAGTTTGCATCATTTTAAAATTCAAAACATATATGCCACTTTTTAGTGATTCAAGTTTGAAAGTTCGATTAGTGTTGGTTGTTTCCTTTATAAAGTGTGACACAACTTTTTGCTTTTACCCATGTTCCATTATCCCCTTTTCGTCTTGTCTCTTTATCCCTTTTATGCTATAGAACCTCCATCCAAATTTCATCCTAGGGTAAGTGTAAGAAGTTGAGTCCACGAAACGTGGAAGTTTTTGCCTTAGCCAAAAAAATGAAATCGACATTGCAAAAATGGGATCCCGTTTAGGTTCGGGTTCCCGAGCCTAAAATAAAAAAACGGGATCCCATTTTGAAAATTTGTATTTTTGGAAAGTTTTTGGAAACTGTCCATTTTTGGAATTTTTTCAAAACGAGATCCCATTTTGTAAAAGCATAATTTTTTTATTTTTTATTTATAAAATGGGATCCCATAGAACGAGATCCTGTTTTTTAAAATATGAGTTTTTGGTCGAGTTTGTGCTTTGTTTTTTGGTTCGGGAAAAGCATTGGAAATATGAACCTAGGCTTTCAACCTAGTTTGACCTGCAAGTTGAAGGTCTTAACAATGTTAGAGAAAAATACCGAGTTTGGACATATGGCTACAACCTTTTTTGCAAAAAAAATTGACGAAATTAAAACCCATTTTAGATGAGACAATGCAAATTCCAAATATGTAATTTTTTTTACAATTGGATTATTTTTTCTATTTTTCAATTAATTTCTTATGAAACTAGTCCATAAACTTTAAATATCAGGGTTTTGTACTATTTTAATAACTTTTGATCAACATAACATTTTGACGAACAAATTGCATGAGAACAAACTTCAGACAATTCTTTTCAATTAAAAAAAAATCAAAAAATGATAAGTTTAGGTCATCTTATGCATATCGTACACAATGATTTTTCAAAACGACAAATATGCCTAATAAAAAATTAACAAAACAAAATATTCAATAAAAAATTACAAAAAAAAAATCAAAAACAAGCTTCAGTGAGTCACAAATCTTTTCCCAAAAGGATTAGAAAAATACGATAATTTAGGTCAAAATATGGATGTCGTACATGTGCATGGTATGGTAAAAAGAAGTGACTTTTAAACAATGGTTTTTAGAAATGCCTATTGAAACTCAATTTGTACAATCTGGGTATTGAAATAAATTACATATTTGGAAATTAGACTCCGAGTACTACATTTTATGATAAGAGACTTTTTTGAAGATTCCATCTCTAAGTGCTTCAAATTTTAAGGTCAAATGTGTCAAATTCTGAAAATCAAGGAAAACACTTGCACTTTTTGGCCAAAAAGTGGACTCAACTTCTTGCCAGTACCCCCTACACACATGTACTATTACAATAAATCTTTTCTTCCACTCGTTATTGACCAAATTTCTCTTCTCCATTACTATTTCACACCTCAACAAACAAATTCATGTGCTTTAGTAAAACCTAGACACATCCTAATTCATCGTATGTTCCATTATCCCTTTGAAAGCTGTTAGTAATATAATAATCCTCACTTCATTCATGTGAACTTCATTGTGACATTATCACTATGTTGATAGCATGCCCTCATTAACATTACTTCATCAACATATGCAATTTGAATCTCAATGAGCACTGAACTTTGGCATTTGCAAGAGTTTGTACTATTCCAATGGACTTAGTACTTTCACCATTCTATGACCTATAAGCACTATATTGTAGCCTCAACTGAGGCCAACCATTTACTCTTTCATGCAAGGTCACTACCACCAATAGGGATTGTATTGTTGCATAGATTATCGTCACTTCCCAAAGTTTTCTTAACATTGTGTTTCAAGTTCTTTCAATTGTAATTGACCTTTACCTTGTATTGATTTTTGTTATCAGTACCATTCTTGACTAGCTTCCATCAAAAGTTGTTGCACTCATGATGCATGAATTTGTTTCACTTTTACATTTTTAATTTCTTCTCATTTATGATAGTCATATTGTTGCTCTTTTCTTCTTCATTTGATGCTCATTATGAAATCTATAAAGGGACTACCTGAACTTTTTTATATGACTATTAAATATGTTGTTTCATTTTTAGATGTTGACATCAGACCGCTCTAGCAATGTTGGTGGCTCGATGGACCATGGAGTTGCTACAACAATAGACAATTTTGATCCTTTGAGAGAGGGATGTAACATATTAGTTGATTTGACATTATATTTTCTCTTTTATGGTCTATTACTGAAAAATTTCATGATATGTGTATGTAGTTTAATTTCTATCTTGATGGTTGCTACAGGTGGTTGTCACTCCAGATCATGGATGTGGTAATGTTGTAAATGTTCATGATGACTATTTTTATGTGGTAAGTGATTATATTTTTTTAGATGTCATTCCACAATTCAATTTCTATGTATTCACATCTATACTTTTTATTGTATCAGTTGCAACTCCAGAGGAGTGAAGAGAGGAGGACTATTGAGCATGTTCAAAGAATAAGAGAACCAATAGGCACTTCATCCAATCATCTTTCAAAGGCAACACAAGATATTTTTCCTTCCCCTAGAGGGAAATGACTATGTATTAGGGTTATTTTTTGTATGCCTATGTGGCATTTTGGAACATATGTTTTGTACTATTGATATATTTATGACATTTTATGTCCATATGGCTCTTTTGTACTAAGCCTGTATGACTTTTTTGGATATATTGTATATACTTTTATCAGCATATATCATTGTATATCCTTACAACTTTTTGATTAAAGAAAATCTTATTTTACTACTGTCATTCTTGAATGATGTTATCATGTGTATTGTGTAAATTATATTCTTGAATGTTGTAGTTGGCATGGATTTTGTTTACATTTAATGCTTAAATAATTACTATTGATTACTCAATAAACTCCATTTAATGCATATTGTGTAAATAAGCTCCATTCTTGGTGGTTTGTATCTTTTGTAATGCATCCATTACTTGTGCTTCACTTATTCATGTGTACATTTCACGTATATTTCATGTATGCTTCATGTTTCCAATGTATAATTCATGTGTTCACGTGTATTCTTCATGATTCATGTGTATACTTCATGTATTTGCATGTGTGCTTCATGCTTCTTGAGTTCTATTGTTGTCTAGTGGTAAGGATTTTAACACCAAAAGGTTTCAAATGAAATGTAAGAGGTCCTTCCCATAAAAATATTATCATAGAAAAATGTATTGCTTTTAATTCATGGTTGAGGCTGACATCCAACAACTAATGGTTTTGATTCTAAAGCTTAGCAATCATTGCATTTGCATCTATAGAATAACTGGATGTTTCAAACCTCACAAACATATATATACCTCAATGAACTTGTATGAACACATCAAAACACATGATAGTTGTTGATCCAACCAACAAAATTTATTTGCATCTACTAATATCACAACACTTGACTTCTCATTAAATCAAATCAATGCACAGGTTAGTTTTAATAATATTCTGAATATATTAGATGTGTATGAACAACAATATAAGCTTGATTTTTGGATGCATCGCCTATATGAATTTATCACATTTCTCCCATATTCATCATTTATATAAGTTAAAAAACCTCCTTCCATTTTCTATGCGTGAAATAACATGACAAATCATTGGGAAACATGGTCCTATAACTACTGCCACATCATGTTTTATAACTCTAGAGCACGAAGAACCATACATCATGGATATTGAATATCTGGATCCAATGTTTCACTAGTAGGCTAAGTTTTGCAACTCAGCAAGGGTGCACTATTATGTGACAAAAACTGTAGATTGGACTCTTAAGGGATTGAGTCGGTTGAACATAGCTTAGAGCGATTCAGTGTGTTTGGGTTTAAAAGATGACCATTCCTAGCATAAACATACCCATCCAAACACATTGGAATAGTCTGCTAGGTCACACAAGTTGCAAAATGAAAGTTGAACCACTTTGCAACTTTACATTGCTTGCATTTGACAGCTTTTTACTCAAGTGAAAATTCATCACCATGGGAAAATGCCTCCAAGATAGTAAAAACCAAGAGAGGTTATTGTAGATGGGCCCAATGTGATCCCATAGGCTCAAACAAGAAGTTTCTAAGAATCACGGTACTTGAGTAACACTCATCAAATCTTGCATCCATTTTTCACTTTGGCCTCTTAAGGGATTCGGTCAGTTGAACGTCGCTTGAAGCAATTCAGCATGTTTGGGTGCGAAAGAGGACTATATTTCTAGCATAAACATACACATCTAGATGATTTGGAATAGTTTTTTTGGTCACACGAGTTACAAAACAAAAGTTGTACCACTTTGCGACTTTACACTGCTTGCATTTGACAACTTTTTCCTCAAGAGAAATGTCACTTCCACAGGTAAACACCTTCAAGATAGAAAAAAATGAGAGATTTTATTGTAGAGGGTCCCAAAAAAATCCCATAGGCTCAAACAAGAAGTTTCTAAGCATCACGGTATTCGAGTAACATCCTATCAAATATTGTAGCCATTTTGCACTTTGGACTCTTAAGGGATTTAGCCGATTGAACGTAGCTCAGAGCGATTCAGAATTTTTGGGTGAAAAAAAGGACCATGTATAGCGTAAACTTACCCATCCAGATGTGTTGGAACATTTTTTTTGGTCACATGAGTTGTAGAATAGAAGTTGCACTAGTTTGCAACTTTACACTACTTACATTTGACAACTTTCTCCTCAAGTGAAAAGTCGCCACCATGGGAAAAAACCTCTGAGATAGAAAAAAATGAGAGATATTATTGGAGAGGGGCCCAACATGATCCCATAGGCTCAAACAAGAAGTTTCTAGGTTTTACGATATCCAAGTAATAGCTCATCAAAAAATTTAGCCATTTTGTACTTTGGACTCTTAAGGGATTCAACTGGTTGAACATAGCTCAAAGTGATTCAACATGTTTGGGTGTGAAAGAGGACCATACCTATCATAAAATTGCCTATAAGAATGTGTTGGAATAGTCTGTTTGGTCACATGAGTTGCAGAATGAAAGTTGCACCACTTTGCAACTTTACACTACTTGCATTTGACAACTTTTCCTCAAGTGAAAAGTCACCACCATGGAAAAATTCCTTTAAGATAGAAAAAACCAAGATAGGTTATTGTAGAGGGGCCCAAAATGATCCCATAGGCTTAGATGATATTTTTATAACCATCACAGTATCCAAGTAACAACACGTCGAAAATTGTAGCCATTTTGCTCTTTGGACTCTAAAGGGATTGAGTCGGTTGAACATAGCTCAGAGTGATTCGACATGTTTGGGTATAAAAGAGGACCATGTGTAGTGTAAATATACCCATTCAAATGCGTTGGAACAATTTTTTCGGGCACACGAGTTATAAAACAAAAGTTGCACCACTTTGTAACTTTATATTGCTTACATTTGACAACTTTTTCCTCAAGTGAAAAGTTGCCACCATGGGAAAATGCCTCTAAGATAGAAAAAATTGAGAGAGGTTATTGTAGAGGGGCCCAATTCAATCCCATAGGATTAAAAAACAAGTTTTAAATTGTTACAGTATCCGAGTAACAACTCATCGAAGATTGTATCCATTTTTCTTGTTAGACTCTTAAGGGATTCAGCCAGTTGATCTTAGCTCAGAGCAATTTGGTGTGTCTAGGTGCAAAAGGGGACTATTCCTTACGTAAAATTACCCATCCAGATGTGTTGGAACAGTCTGTTTGGTCACACGAATTGTTGAATGAAAGTTGCACCACTTTGCAACTTTACACTGCTTGCATTTGACAACTTTTTCTTCAAACGAAAAATCGCCACCACAAGAAAACACCTCCGAAATAGAAAAATTTGAGAGAGATTATTGTAGAGGGGCCCAAGACAATCCCATAGGCTTAGAAAAGAAGGTCTAAGTGTCACGATATCTGAGTAACAAATCGTCAAAGGTTGTAGCCATTTTGCACTTCGGACTCCTAAGGGATTTAGTTGGTTGAACGTAGCTCGGAGCGATTCAGTGTGTTTGGGTGCAAAAGAGGACCATGCTTGGTGTAAATGTACCCATTCAAATGTGTTGGAGCAGTCTGTTTGGTCACACGAGTTGCATAATGAAAGTTGCACCACTTTGCAACCTTATACTGCTTGCATTTGACAACTTTTTCCTCAAGTGAAAAGTTGCCACCATTGAAAAATGTCTACCAAATAGTGAAAATCGAGAAAGATTATTGTAGATGGGCTCAACACAATCTCATAGGCTCAGATGAGAAGTTTCTAAGTTTCATGGTTGTAAGATGAGTTAAAATGAGCTAGCCTAGATTCTAGTGATAAATACAACACTACTAAGCCAAAACTCAATCCAAAACAAGAGAAAGCAATCAAAACATAAGAAAAATGAAAGCATCAAATGAAAGAGCTCCCCATGTTTGAACTTGAATCACTTTTCTTGACTCTCCTCATTCCTCTTTTTCAAATATGTCCTCAAATTTGTAGTTGAAGTTGTGCAAATACTTGCAAATTGTAAGCAATAAAGTTGGAGATAAGTGGTCGTTAACTTAAAAATGGAGGAGGAAGGCTTCTTTTATAGACAACCATTCGAATGGACAAACAAGATCAATCTTCTAGAAAGATTCCAAGATTGATAGATGAGAAGACATGCAACACAAAGGATGGAAGGTTATGAAATAGATGGTCGAGATTAGAAAGAGCCCATAGATGATTGGCGGTTGAGATTCAAAAATGAGATAGTGGAGGAAGAATATGGAGGAATTAAAAATAAAAAATTAATCAATTCATGAGAAGGAATCTTTGACCAAGTGGAGGCATAAAAATTATTTATTTAAATTATTTATTTGAGGAAAAGGCAAGAAGGCATTTAATTAAAATAATTTATATAATCATTTTAATTAAATAAGAGGAAATGGAAAATGAGATATTAAATGATTAATTTGAATCAATTATTTAATAAAAGAGAAGGTTTGGGAGATAGTTAAATAATTTTGACAATTATTTAACTATAGAAGAATTATAAGATTAGTGAATAGTCAAATAATTAATAATTATTATTTACCTATAGACGAATGATGATAAGCAAATAATTAAATAAATGGTAATTTATTTAATTATTGAAGGAAGAAGTGGAATTAATGACACAATTAATTTATTTAATTGATCAAGATAGAATAAAAGTCAAGAAATGAATTAATTAAATAATTAAAATTATTTAATTAATAGAGGAACATGATCAAGAATAATGAAATAATTAAAATTATTTAATTGTGCAAAGATGAAGACCAAAAAAAGGACGATCGTAGACTAAGACATTTTTCAGTGTCTACATTTTTTGCCTCTTTGACATAATGCAGTTCATCGCGTTGTGTCAAAGAAATTTAGTCAAAAGATGCCCTAGTGAAAGTAGGGTATAGGTATGCCCTCTCAAGAAAATTTTACAAATTTACAAAAAAAATCAAAAAAATTAGAAAATTGTCCCGATAAGATAATTTGATCGCTAGGAATTTAACAGTGAAGACGGAATTGATTTTCAAGGTCAATAAGGGGGTCAAATTCAAGCTCAAAGTCATCAAAAATTGTGCTCAATAGACAAGGTAGGTGGAAACCCTAATTTTGAGCTATAAATAGGAGGTTGAGCAAGGAAAAAGGTCATTTGTGCATTCTATTTTTAAAAATATTAAGAGATCTAAGTGATTTTGCTAAGGATATGTCGCTTGTTCTAGACACCACCCATAGAGCATACTGAATTCATAGCTTCCACCGACCTAAGGGAGCACTTGCCCCAGTGAGTACTACGAACCCGCCTTTTATTTTTTTTTATTTTTGTGCATTTAGATAGGGAAATAATTTAGCAGACAATTGTGTCGCATGCCATGTAACGTAATTGTGTGTGCGAGCGATGCAGATGAGAAGTGGTTCACCACAATCATCTCGTCACAACACAATTGCTTAGGGCTAGGGCAAGGACAGTTGCATTGTAACACATTTGAATATGCACTATAATTGACTTTATGATTCGCATATATGGTCGAGAATGATGCAAGAGATATTTTACGAGGCAAGCATTATATGAAATGATGCATTTGAATGATAAATGATGCAATTGTAGTTGCGAGCCAGTGAAAAATGTGTGTGACGTATTTGAAAAAACAATGATGAAATTTCTTGGTTAAAAAATTGCCCCAGATTAGGATATTTTGACTTGGTCAACTTAGGCCCAATAGGGTCAAATGGAGATGTTAGATTGACATGATTTCTTTGCGATGACTTCAGGTTGTTCTACCTCTGATTTATACATGGGAGTCATGACTAGATACATTTCAGTTGTGGGACCAACTAGATAAGGTGGAGTAACAAACATTGTTGGATATTGGTCTATTCTATGTCACCTATATTCCCATTATCAGGGAAAATAGGGGCATGTTGACAGCACTGGCAGAGCAATGGCACTCTGAGACTTGCACCTTTCATTTGTCAACAAGGGAGTCGACTATCACCCTCGAGGATATCTACAGGATTCTATGGATTTTGATTAGTAGTGAGTGGGTATGATATGACCCCGCTCAAGGATTACATGTGTTATATGATTATTATGAGTGTGACGATGATGTAGAGTGTGGGATTCAAGGGTATGAGATCATATGGGAGACCCTTGTAGAGAGGTACAACAAATATGACTATGTGTTATACACATTGATACCAGGGGTGATGATTCCCAATCACAAAGTTCATGGTTTCCTAGAAGGCTCAGGAGAGATGCTTGGAGGGATGGTCCAATATGGGACAGTGTATGCATGGGGACCATGCCTATTGGGTATGCTATATTTCTAGTTGCATGATATTGCATACAGAGGAGGACAAAGCTTGAGCTGTGGAGTCATGTTTCTTACAATATGGGCTTGGGAGCATATAGTAGTGTTCTGACCACCGGTGGTACATTAGATGGGAGCGGGCGCTCCATATGTGTATCTATATCGGGGAGCACTATCATAGACACATGTGGGTGATATAGAATATTGGAGACATGGACTGGATACATTGGTTAGCTTCATCTAGAGACCGTACAAATACTGTGATTTGTGGGTTGGTGAGGATGATCACTTGTTGTGGTGTCGACAGTCAAGATACCTTATCGGGTAGGTAGTTCAGAGTTAGCATATCATTGAGATGTATCTTCTAGAGAGGTTCATATAGTAGTCTAGGGAGAGGCAAGGTGTTCTCGTGAGTACAACTAAGTTTGCATGGTCCTCTTGAGAGGTTCAACCCTGGGGGTTGTGGATAGTAGTGACCATAGCCGAGCAAGAGATTGATGCCCTGCAAACATTAGAGTGGGGTTGGAGAGGATGAAATGAAGATTCAAGGACTAACCAGACTATGATGCCTGGTGGTTGATTCATCGGTTGATACCATTGATAGATCCAAAGAAAGTAGTGCCTGTAGAGTGCAGAGCTAGGGGCCCGAGAGGCCAGAGAGGAGACAAGGGATGGAGGGGTGGAGGGAGAGGAAATGAAGGATAGGGAGACAAAGGATGGGGGATGGATGAGGGAGAGATGATGGAGGATATGGTTAGGGAGGAGACAGACAGAGGAGGAGGAGCGATGGAGGGTGGTGGGCGGTGAGACACTTGTTATCAATTTTGGAGGAGGGGGAGGATCAGTTAGAGGTTAGGGTAGTAGAGGAGGGAGAGTAGAATGCAGAGATGCCTGCTCTAGAGGTAGGGTATTAGGAGATTGAGGAGATGGAGATTGAGGAGCATGCAGAGGATGAGTTGGTGATGGGAGAGGTGGAGAGAGTCCTCTAAGAGAGGATCATGATGGGAGTGGATGTGGAGCCAGAGGAGGTGGGGGCTAGAGGAGATGAGGGGTGAGTAGAGTAGAGGATAGACACCCTGTAGGTTCAGGTACAGGCCTTAGAGCTATATCTCAAGATAGTGACAGTAGAGAGGGATGGCCTTAAGGTTGAGAGGGATATAGTGTAGACTGAGAGAGACCTAGTTGTCATCAACCGACATCAAAAATATCACTGTATGATAGAGTTTAAAGCTACATGCAATGGTTTTGTAGTGGATTTTGCTCGATAGTACGTTAGGGCCAGTAGAGATATGCAGTATTACAGGGACCTTTATGATAGGATAGTACCACTGGAGAGGAGGGAGCCCATATTTTTAGAGATTAAGAGTGGTTCACAGGGTAGGACCCACAGTAGGGCACACAATAGGTGCTCTCACAGTAGTTCAGAGAGTGGGGAGACATCAACCCCTAGACATACCACTCCATATGATAGACCACAAACAATACAGGTCTCCAGATGCACCTCGATGAGAGGATAGGGAGGCACCAAGATTAGGAGGGTAGGGAAGCTCAGACTAGAGCATTGTGTGACATTTTGTATATGGACACTATATTTTTTATTATCAAGCTTGTGAGCTCCATTTTTGACAAACAAAAAACATCTTGATATTGTACCTATGACACATATTTTGAGTGATATATGATATTATATTTGGTGGTGGTTTATGATATGCAGTGCTATATGATGATTCTTTATGTTTATGATGATGTTATGCTATGGATGTTCATGTTTTTATGATGTCTATTAATGCATTCAATATGATGGTTTAGTATGTTTTATGATTATACATTTATGATTATGTTATGAATGTTTATGTGTTTATGATATGTATGGATGATAAATGTAGTATGGGTGACCTAATTTATTAAATGCAAAGTGATATGTAAATGCATTTAATGTTAATTCAATGTGATTCCTATATGATGATGTGAAATGTGATGATTGAGAATTTTTAATATAAATGCAAAATGTGATGTGTAATATCATATGCCATAATGTTATTAATGTGATGCAATGTATCATAATGAAATGCAATGTGATATGAAATGTAATGCTATGCAATGTGATGAATGGACATGACCTATGAACATAATGCAAAATTTAATGTCATGACTGGATAATTGCTAATGCGATGAAATGTTAATGCTATATGGATGATTTCTATGTTGTATTTTCTCATGCAAATGTATGTGGCTTAATATGATAATGATGTATATGATGATAATGTTTTCTATGATGTTTCTAAAATGATCATGAATGCAAGATATTTTTGGGTCACAAGACTCTGTCAATATATAGCCGAAATAAATGTTAGCACAAAAGAGATGGATATTAGCGCGAAAAAGGGATAAGGAGATGGTATGTTAGACAGGGAATGAGGAGGGACAAACTTCCATTCTTTTATATTTATCATCATCATGCATCAAAATTGTTATGAATGGAGAAAAAAAACCATGGTATGACATAGATAAAGGTGTGCAAGGTGACCATTTGTGAGAGACAAGCAGTCAAAAGAAAAAGCTAAATTACAAGGAATGCCTTGGCTCATAATAAGAAACCAATTATCCCATTATTTTTTCAAAACAAACCACAGACAACAAGCAAAGAAAAGAGGTCATGATCCATCATCATCCCTCTAAATCATTTTGGACATCCTTGAGGTAACTAGTAACATGAGCTAGAACCAATCCAAAAGATAAGACAAACCCAGACCAACAAGGTGTTTGCCAGAGAGATAGTGTTTTCCAAAAGTATTGATAAGATTAATGGATTAGGTTTATTAGGTTGACCAAGGTGATCAAGAGGACCAATTGATTGATTGTTTGACCGAAGATGATTGATAAGTTGAAAAATATTGATCGATAAGTTGACAAAGGTTGACCAATTGATTTGATTGATTGTTCCTAGTTTTAGGAAAGACACGTCCCAATTAAGGCAAGATTAACTAACCAAGATGACAAGATTGATTGATTTTATAAAGTTTGAGTGATATGACCAATCAATGTGGCGATGCCTAATTTTAGGAAAGACATATCCTGTTGGAGGCAAGCAACACATTTGATAAATTTGACCAAGTGACCATTGTTGATAAAGAACATGTTGATGGTTTTTTTATGCACTTCAACACACAAGCGATGCATAGGTGCATCACCTTTCTTGAAAGACAATCTTCCACAATCAAGTTGCAGAACACTATCCCAAGGTCTCTCGGATGTCAGGTCTTGACAGTGCTTGGAATATCTCAGTTGATTTATGTGATTTGCTGGAATCAAAAGGCGGACTTACAGATGAGTTACAAAGTGGGGAAGTTGGATCTGCAAATGGAGTTCTTAAGATGGGAGAGTTGCTGAGCGTTTGCTACAAGTTCAAACAACAGTCTAGAACTCCATTTCAACATTGGATTTAGCTTTATAATATGCAATGCACCTTGCCTAAGGTTACTTATTAAAAAATGGAAAAAGGGCAGGGAAGA
Source organism: Sequoiadendron giganteum (assembly GCA_007115665.2). Taxonomy (NCBI): domain Eukaryota; kingdom Viridiplantae; phylum Streptophyta; class Pinopsida; order Cupressales; family Cupressaceae; genus Sequoiadendron; species Sequoiadendron giganteum. The sequence goes on from CM021102.1 coordinate 475,339,381, forward strand.
GAGAAGGTTCTTGGATCTGAAACTTTGAATGAATAGTGATCATAGAGGCTACTACAGTAGAAAAACTCCCTAAACTAGGTTTTTCTTGGCCAAGAAAAACCTATAGTTACACAAAACCAGTGCAATCTTCTAAGGACTGCATATTTTCAAATTGCACATGCACATCATGAACATCATGAACATGCAATTGAACTAAGTTGCAGCAATAAAGGAAGGAAGCCCAGGCTAACTTTGCATAGCAGCTTGTCATCAACAAGTGCCAAAAGTATGGGCTGGAAATTCATCAAATACTATAACAACAAACACCATCATCACTTCCATTCAAGAAACTAACAACTAAAACTAACTTGGAAAGTAGAACCATGCACACATAATGAGAAAACTCAAAAGTAACACCCATAGATCATGCAATACTGCTTTCTATTGCTGCAAAATATTTTTACAACAGCTCTCCAACCCTTACAAATGAGGGGAAAACCCCCATTTATAGTTTTCCAAAGCCCAAATGAATGGCTAGGATTGATTTACATTGTGTGGCTCAGATTCAATTACATTAGGGCTTCACCTACCCCACAATATTCAGCAATTTAAAATACATCTTTGTCTTTTCCCTATTCTGTCTTGTAGTGGTCAGTCACTATAGCAGTTTTGTCTTCTAGCTGATTTCCCTTTTATTGTAGCTGAAACTACCTGAAAGCTGCCTCCTTTGCGATGGACTTGCAACATTCTTCATTGGATCAAATGGGCTCATCGACAACTGGCATCAATGAATTGGTTGCCCCTAATTCAGGTTGACAACCCCCAAAGATCATCATCATCCGACGAAAAGGTAGGACAGCTCCCTTATGCATCTTTTCCATTGACTTCCTTGGCACAGGCCCTCTTTTGATGCCAACTCTATTGATGTGCACCACGAAGAGAGGTGGGCATAAAATGAATGGTGATAGGAGCCATATGCTTTTCCTTGTTTAGCTTTCTCAATGGGTTTCCCGACAGACCCACGGTAGGCTTTTTGAAACCTACATGCATGAAGTGTCGTAAGTGATTTCATACACAAATCAAGGCAAATGTTAATCAAATCTTGCAAACTCCTTGTTAGATCCATTCATGCATCATCAAAAGATCATAATATTTAGTGTGAATTTCCATTAGCAGTTTACTAGAGAGCGTTTGAACGCTCTGGGACCGAGAGATCGAAATTTTGTTTTAGGAATGTTGTTTTGAAAATGACAAACAGGGCATGGTGACCCGGAAGGTACCTCCCAGCTGTAAATTTGGAATTTGAAAGGTCCATGGAGGATAAGATCCAATTTTACCATCTGGGTCAAAGTCCATTTTCAAATCGGAGGAGCGCTTGGATGTTCCGAAAATGTGAGGCCAGAATGCCGTTTTGGAAATGTTGTTTTGAAAATGGCGAACAAAGCATAGAACTCTGGATGGTATCTCCTAGCTGCAAATTTGGAATTTGAAAGTTCCAGGGAGGATAAGATCCAATTTTACCATTTGGGTCAAAGTCTGTTTTCAAATTGGAGGAGCCCTTGGATGTTCCAGAATGTCATTTTGAAAATGTTGTTTTGAAAACGACGAACAGAGCATGGAACTCCGAATGGTATCTCCTAGCTGAAAATTTGGAATTTGAAAGTTCCAGGGAGGATAAGATCCAACTTTACCATCTGGGTCGAAGTCCATTTTCAAATCAGAGGAGCGCTTGGACGTTCCGAAAATGTTAGGCTGGAATGTCATTCTGAAAATGTTGTTTTGAAAAGGTGAACAGAGCATGGAACTTTGGATGGTATCTCCTAGCTGAAAATTTGGAATTTGAAAGGTCTAGGGAGGATAAGATCCAATTTTATGATCTGGTTCGAAGTCCATTTTCAAATCGGAGGAGCACTTGGATGTTCTGAAAACGTGAGGCCGGAATGTCGTTCTGGAAATGCTATTTTGAAAATGGCAAACAGAGCATGGAACTCTGGATGGTATCTACCGGCTGCACTTTTGGAATTTGAAAGTTCCAAGGAGGATAAGATCCAATTTTACCATCTGGGTCGAAGTCTGTTTTCAAATCCGAGGAGCGCTTGGACGTTCCGGAAATGTGAGGCCGAAATGTCATTCTGGAAATATTGTTTTGAAAATGGAAAACAAAGCATGGAACTCCGGATGGTATCTCCTGGCTGAAAATTTGTGATTTGAAAGGTTCGGGGAGGATAAGATCCAATTTTACCATTTGGGTAGAAGTCTGTTTTTAAATCGGAGGAGTGCTTGGACGTTCCGAAAATGTGAGGCCGAAATGTCGTTCTAGGAAAGCTGTTGCAGGAATGCTATTTTGAAATTTTTGTAACTTTTTGAAACCTAATGAAACCTTGGAAATTCACTTGGGCACCACAAAACATCCCAAATTCATAGGAAACCTATCCCCAAAAACAAAAATGAAGGAAAAAGCAGATCGAGTGAGCAGGGAGGTGAAGCTCGAAAAACCCGACTTAGCAATTTTTTATTTTAGGGGCAAAATATGGTCGGTCAAAAATGAGACTTTGAAGGGCATGTTGACTAAATAGGACACCAAAAAAGGGGCACACAAAATGATACGAGAGAAAAGCATTCGAGGGGCATGCAAAATGAGGCAAGAACAAAACAACCCAGAAAGGCAAAATGAAAGAGAGGGTCCCCATTTCAAACGGGGTGTGTGTGCAAAATATGCACAACAAATGGTGACTCACTAGGGGAAATTCTCTAGAGCATTTCGATGAAAAACTGGAATCAGAAACCCAAAATCTTTAGTTCCGACCTTCATGCTAGGGAAAAAAAACCAGACGCTCAACCAAAGGATCAAAACCACTAGTTAACCCAACCTTCAGTTTGCTAAAAATCCAAGTGTGTGCAATTGCGTTAATTCCCATCCTTCAGTTGCTCCAAGAACCTAAGCTCCATCAAGTTAAGCTACATAGTTTATTCTAACTCCAAAAGCATTTGGGACATTGCTTCACTGCCAGTCAAGCGTCCATAGCCCCGACGAGGTTGTCGCTGTGATTCTCTAGAACATTGCTCTACTGTCGGCCGAGTGTCCATAGCCTCGATAAAGTTGCTCATATACCCCTGAAAAGTTGAATTTCTCTTCTTTTGATTTTTAGTATTTTTCTTTCTTTCTTTTCTTTCTTTTCTCTTTTCAGTTCTTTTATTTCAACCCACAAGCAATGAAGCTCACACTCAGGGCTGAGAATCACAATGGCGTTGGAGCATAATTTTAGATTTTTCACTTAACTAGACTTCACAAAAGAGCTACAGTGACCGTCAGATTCTTAAAATATGTGAGAGATATAAGATTATAGAATACTTCATAATCAGACCAACCAACGACTTATCCACTTTGAATCAAACATCTAAATCGCTTGATACTAACAAAAGATCCTCACCATCCACTCTGAAAACTTGATTAGAGTTTGACAAATATTTACATAGAACAACCCCAGGAAATAAGAAAGGTTGTTGTGCGCATAGATGTGCCCAGCCAAAAGAAAAGGGACCCCGAGAAAAGTAGGAGAAAAGCGAGAGCAAACAAAAGCAAACAAAAGAAAATGAAAAGCAAACACCAAACTAACCAAAGCAGAACAGTGAAAGAAAATAGCGAAGAAACTACTCTAAGGCAAGCAACCTACAACAAAAAAACTAACCTAACAAAAGCAGGAAAAAAAAGTATTTACAGGAAACCTACACTACCCAAAACGAGGTATGTACTAAGAGATATTTACAAAGCACTACGTTCCGGCAAGGCCAACCAACACTCAAGCCCACTAGATTTTGCAATGCGTGCACAAGAAGACGGGCAATCATTATAGTTCTCAACCATGCAAATTTATCCTTATGTTCAGAGAAAATAAATTCAATATAGCAACATTCAAATTCAGTCACCTGGTCAGGGAAAATCAGCAATTGAGGAGGCTCATTAAACCCATGATTAATCCATAAACATGTCCATTTTTCCTCATTCCCATAATCAAAATGATAAGTGCAGCTATGAAAATTAACAGGAGCAAGGAAGGATAGAACCTGGATTTCATCACATGGAGGTGGCAACATTTGACAATCGAGAGTGAGCACCGAATCGTCATTCTTTGCATCAGCAACCTCTGGTGGGCATGGTGGAGGGTGCAACATTTCAAGAATCAAGTCTACATAAGGTAGGGAAAATGGGGCAGCAAAAACTTCTTCCACATCTTGTGTGGGATTAGCAATCCCTATCAGTTGTTCTTCAAGAAGATAGACTTCATCTCGTTGATCTTCTACAAACCGAACGTCCACATGATTACTGTCCTCAAAAGGCAGTACGTTGTCCCATCTCCTTTCCCAAGTGTCAAACTTATCTTCATGATGCTCAACGTCATGGGATGATGACATGTACGAATCTTCCCTATTGCAACCATCTAAATATGAAGGAGGATCAACAACGATCATGGTGGAAGGACTCCAAGTTGCATCTTGTAGTCGACTGAGTGCTTCATCTCTGTTGGTAGCTATCTTAGCATGCCTGCCTTTGTCTTATTCTCTTTGTTGTTCATGCATCTCATCATGACATTCACTCATTTCCCCTTGCTCACTATTGCTATAAATGAAGAAGGAATCTCTCTCCCAATCTAGAAACTCTAGTGCATCACCATTCGAAGGCTCAAGGAGTATGTCTCCATCGCTAATGTCTTTTGGGATGTACTCTTCCTCGACATGAGCATACCTCCACAGTACAACTCCCAATGTAAAGAAGTCATCAATTGAGGGAACCTCATCAAGGGGACCAAAATCCACTACACAATCTCCCTCCAAGGACTCTTCATAAATCCCACTGTCCATGGTGCATAAATGCTCTTGAAGAGGGAGAAATTCTTGATGACCGGTGGACAACTTTCCTATTTGATCTACTATATTGCTTGAAAACTTGAGACTATATTGTTTTCCTTCTTCTATTGTTGTCCCAACATCCTCTTGAGGACTACCTTCAACTAAGTCATTACTTGGCTCAGGCTCTTTATCTTCATGTTCCATCTGGGCAACAAGTAGGGGATGTGGTGTACTCGGCTGCCTCGATTGTTCTCTAACTTGTTGGATAGCTTCTTGGCATAGCTCACATGTGAACTCTGAGTGCATTGAATTATGAAGTCTGCACCAATTCGGCGGGAGTAGCACTTCCAAATCCACTTGGTGTTTTAGCTCTGACCAATCATTTGTTAATCTGGAGATGAGTTGGTGATATCTTTCCGCTACTGGGTCCTCATCATCACTTGCAAAAGAAGCTTGATGGTAGACAGCCGCAGTGATTGGTTGTTCCCACTCCTCCAAACTTACATTTTCAGATGCTTGGTCACTATCATTGATGAAGGAGAGGTCTTCTAGTCTAATTTTAGTCATTCCTTCATCATCATTTTATGCTGTCCCAAGGTTGTCAACCTCTTCCTCTTGCAGATTTTCAGCATCTTCATTGGCTGCTCCAGCATACACTGCTGCAAACTCGATTGACTCATCCTCAACTGCTAATGGCTCCTCTTCTTGAATGGAGGACTACCCCTTACTATGAAGGAGAGGCTTTCCAACTCCATTCTTAGTGAACCTTCACCAAAGCCTTTTGTTGTCCCCAGAAAATCAGCTTCTCCTTCTTGATTTTCAGCTTTAGTGTTTGTTGTCCCAGCACTAGTTTGTGGCGGATTTCCTGGTTTAACTTGAAGGTGTTGTCCTCCATATGTTGATAGCTTTTCTGCCTCATGGGATGACTCATTCTCCTTGACAGTTGGCTGCTCCAACCTGCTCAAATTTCCTTTGACTTGGGTGATGATGCTTGCACATGATGGACAAGTAAATTTTGAATGTGGTGCATTGTGAAATCTGCACCAGCTTGATATTAGTGCTTCCTCCAATCTTGGTCCGTCTTTGCTGCCAAAACATTCTTGGATCAGCTCTTCAAATGACTTGGCTGCCATGGTTGTCAATTCCTCCTCCGGGTCTACAAGGGCTAAAGGCTGATATATTTCCCAAAAGGGAATCTCTCCTTGCAAGACTCTTTCAATTATGCTCAAGAAGGTTAGACACTCCAATTCATTATGCTTGCAAGTGCAATGGATCCTACACTTATCTACCCATGCAAATTACTACAATGGTCTATTCAATCTCCTATATAAATCTGCAGTGAGTGATGTTGATTTGTACATGCTCCATTTTGACTCAGCCTCTTTTTCCTTCAGAATTTTTTGATTTTATGTTTCAGCATTAAAAGAGATCTCTTTATCTCAAATTTCTTCTTTGAAAGTGCTCTTATCGATTTCCAACTTTCATCTTTGTAGCCTCAACATGTCAGCCCTTCTTCTAGCACTAGTTCTATTGATGGTGTTTTTATGCACTTCACAACATAGGTGATGTGTAGGTGCATCACCTCTCTTGAAAGACAATCTTCCACAATCAAGTTGCAGAACACTATCCCAAGGTCTCTCGGATGTCAGGTCTTGACAGTGCTTGGAATATCTTAGTTGATTTATGTGATTTGCTGGAATCACAAGGTGGACTTACAGATGAGTTGCAAAGTGGGGAAGTTGGATCTGCAAATGGAGTTCTTAAGATGGGAGAGTTGTTGAGCATTTGCTGCAGGTTCAAACAGCAGTCTAGAACTCCATTTCAACATTGGATTTAGCTTTATAATGTGCAATGAACCTTGCCTAAGGTTACTTATTAAAAAAAGGAAAAAGGGCAGGGAAGAGAGAAGGTTCCTGGATCTAAAACTATGAATGAACAGTGGTCATGGAGGCTGCTATAGTAGATAAAGTCTCTAAACTAGGTTTTGCTTGGCCAAGACAAACCTATAGTTACACAAAACTAGTGCAATCTTCTAAGGACTGCATATTTTTAGATTGCACATGCACATCATGAACATGTAATTGAACTAAGTTGCAGCAATAAAGGAAGGAAGCCCATGCTAATTTTGCACAGTAGCTTGTCATCAACAAGTGTCAAAAGTATGGGTTGGAAATTCATCAAATACTATAACAACAAACACCATCATCACTTCCATTCAAGAAACAAACAACTAAAACTAAATTGGAAGGTAGAACCATGCACACATAATGAGAAAACTCAAAAGTAACATCCATAGATCATACAATGCTACTTTCTATTGCTGCAGAATGTGTTTACAACAGCTCTCCAACCCTTACAAATGAGGGGAAGACCCCTATTTATAGTTTTCCAAAGCCCAAATGAATGGCTAGGATTGATTTACATTGTGTGGCTCAGATTCAATTACATTAGGGCTTCACCTACCCCATAATATTAAGCAATTTAAAATACATCTTTGTCTTTTCTCTATTTTGTCTTGTAGTGGCCAATCACTTTAGTAGTTTTTTCTTCTAGCTAATTTCCCTTTTACTGTATCTGAAACTACCTGAAAGTTGCCTCCTTCCCGATGGACTTGCAACATTCTTCATTGGATCAAATGGGCCCGTCGACAACTGGCATTAATGAATTGGTTGCCCCTGATTCGGGTAGACAACCCCCAAAGATCATCATCATCTGGTGAAAAGGTAGGACAACTCCCCTATGCATCTTTTCCATTGACTTCCTTGGCACAAGCCCTCTTCTGATGTCAGCTCTATTGATGTGCACCACGAGGAGAAGTGGACATAAAATTAATGGTGATAGGAGCCACATGTTTTTCCTTGTTCAGCTTTCTCAATAGGTCTCCCGACAGACCTACGGTAGGCTTCTTGAAACCTACATGCATGAAGTGTCATAAGTGATTTCATACACAAATCAAGGCAAATGTTAATCAAATCTTACAAACTCCTTGTTAGATCCATTCATGCATCATCAAAAGATCATAATATTCAATGTGAATTTCCATTAGCAGTTTACTGGAGAGTGTTTGAACACTCTGGGACTGAGAGGTTGGAATGTTGTTTTGAAAATGACGAACAGGGCATGGCGACTAGGAAGGTACCTCCTAGCTGCAAATTTGGAATTTGAAAGGTCCATGGAGGATAAGATCCAATTTTACCATCTGGGTCGAAGTCCGTTTTCAAATCGGAGGAGCACTTGGATGTTCCAGAAACGTGAGGTCGGAATGCCGTTCTAGAAATGGCGAACAGAGCATGGAACTCCAGATGGTATCTCCCAGCTGAAAATTTGGAATTTGAAAGTTCTAGGGAGGATAAGGTCCAATTTTACCATCTGGGTCGAAGTCCGTTTTCAAATCGGAGGAGTGCTTGGACATTCCGAAAATGTGAGGCCGGAATGCCATTCTGGAAATGTTGTTTTGAAAATGACGAACAAAGCATGGAACTCCAGATGGTATCTCCCGGCTATAAATTTGGAATTTGAAAGTTCTAGGGAGGATAAGATCCAATTTTACCATCTAGATTGAAGTTCGTTTTCAAATCGGAGGAGCGCTTGGACGTTTCGGAAATGTGAGGCCGGAATGTCATTTTGGAAATGTTGTTTTGAAAACGGTGAATAGAGCATGGAACTCCAGATGATATCTCTTGGATGCAAATTTGGAATTTGAAAGTTCCAAGGAGGATAAGATCCAATTTTACCATCTGGGTCGAAGTCCGTTTTCAAATCGGAGGAGCGCTTGGACGTTCTGAAAATGTGAGGTCGGAATGTCATTCTGGAAATGCTATTTTGAAAAGGCGAATAGAGCATGGAACTCAGGATGGTATCTCCTAGCTATAAATTTTGAATTTGAAAGGTCTGGGGAGGATAAGATTCAATTTTACCATCTAGTTTGAAGTCCATTTTCAAATCGAATGAGCGCTTGAATGTTCCGGAAACGTGAGGCCAGAATGCTATTCTAGAAATGTTGTTTTGAAAATGGTGAATAGAGCATGGAACTCCAAATGGTATCTCCCTGCTGCAAATTTGGAATTTGAAAGTTACAAGGAGGATAAGATCCAATTTTACCATCTGGGTCGAAGTCTATTTTCAAATCGGAGGAGCGCTTGGACGTTCTGGAATGTTGTTTTGAAAATGGCGAACAGAGCATGGAACTCCAAATGGTATCTCCTGGCTGCAAATTTGTGATTTGAAAGGTCCAAGGAGGATAAGATCCAATTTTACCATCTATTTCAAAGTCTATTTTTAAATCAGAGGAGCGCTTGGACGTTCCAGAAATGTGAGGCCAGAATGTCGTTCTAGGAAAGCTGTTGCAGGAATGCTGTTTTGAAATTTTCATAACTTCCTGAAACCTAATGAAACCTTGGTAGTTCACTTGGGAACCAAAAAACATCTTGAATTCATAGGAAACCTATCCCCAAAGACAAAAATGAAGGAAAAAGCAGATCGAGCGAGTGGGGAGGCGAAGCCCGAAAAACCCTAGACTTAGCAATTCTTTATTTTAGGGGCAAAATATGATCAGCCAAAAATGAGACTTAGAAGGGCAAGTTGACCAAATAGGACACCAAAAAAGGGGCACGCAAAATGATACGAGAGCAAAGCATTCGACGGGCACATAAAATGAGGCAGGAAAAAAACAACCCAGAAAAACAAAACGAAAGAGAGGGTCCCCGTTTCAAACGGGGCGTGTGTGCAAAACATGCACAACAGAACCTAACTGCAAGAAAGACACATCTTGCTTAAGGTGAATGACAAGATTGACTAAAGACAAAGTCTAATCTCAGGAAGGACACATCGTGATAAAAGACAAGTGATAAGACCAAATGAGACAAATGACATAATACCCCATTCCAATATAATACTAATGACCTAATAAATTGATTGACGATAAGATGATTGATTGATTGAACATGAAATATTTGTTGGTTATGTTTTCCTATTGATTTGTGATTTAGTTTGAATGATGATTTCTTGTGGATAAAAAATAGAATCAACAAACCCTAAAGGACTGACCTAGGGCCTCGAGGGCTCATTGATTGATGGCATTGCCTACATTATACATGTAGAGACCTCGTAGTTTGAAATAACTTGAATTTTCTTTATTAGACAAAAGATTGAGTCATGATTTTATTTGCTCAAACCTAAATTACTGACCTAATGTCTCAAGGGCTCATTGAAGATGATCCTTTCCTGCATAGAAAATATGCAAAGACAACGTAGTTCAACCCTACTAAAACAAACTGACTCAGACTCAGACTTTGACTCTAATGTTTTTGGAAGTTTTTGATGTTTTTTGATGTTTTTGCATTTTGATGATTTTATGTTTTTTTTTGGGATTTTGATAATTTTGTGATTTTTTTGTATTTTGATGTTTTTGGATTTTTTGGGATTTTGATGGTTTTATGTTTTTTTTGGATTTTGATGTTTTATGATTTTTTGGATTTTGATGTTTTTGTGATTTTTTGGGATTTTGATGGTTTTATGATTTTTTATGGATTTTGATGTTTTATGAGGTTGATACCATGTTAGGATCCCATGAAGATATAATTCAAGGAATTTCTCCTAGTCAAGTACATGACCAATTTATTATGCATGAAGGGAAGCAACGGACAAATGCAAAGGGTGATCATGAAGGAAAAGGATACTAGATGTTTGTGGTTCTCAAACCATGAGAAGGATGTCAAAGCTTTATTATGGATGATCAAAGGGTGGAGGACCAGATGGAGTGATAGTAGATGGAGGAGCATAGACTGACTACACATGGCACCTGTTTGTTAGGTTTTCACCATGGTACTTATTCAAAGCGCCATTGAAGTGGTTTTTAATTTTGAAAAAATTATTTCTCTTTACTATTTTTTTGATTTTTTGATTTTTTTGTTGTCACTAAGATGCTTATTTGCCAGGTTTTCATCAAGGTGACAATTTTTTAATTTTTTTTTGTATTTTTAACTTTTTAAGGGGATACTTTGAGAATTAAGTGTAGTACATGTGAAGGTGCATGTTGTTGATAGGTTCAGACAATGTTTCACCTTCAAGAGTAAAGAGATAATAAGCCTCAGATCCATATGTTGTTGTGAAAATATACAGGCCCAGCCAATTATTTTCAAACTTTCTAGGTTTTTCTCGATTTTCTTGATTCTTCAAATTTTCTTTTAGAACTAAGTCACTAATGTCAAAAATTCTAGGTCAGACCCTCTTATTGTAGCTACGTTGAAGGTGATTCTAGTATGCTTCCAAGTGTGTCAAATAATTTTATCTCTTTTTATCCAATAACTAGATCATGTAGATGGGACACATGGTATTCTTCTTGATCAATCAATCCTTGCATAGATACTCTCGAGGATGGTAAATCGACCTCTATAGGAAGTATGGCTTCAAATGCAAAGATAAGGGAGTAGGGAGTGGCTCCTGTAGAAATGTGAACATTGGTACAACAAGACCATAAAGTAGGATTGAGTTGTAGGTGTCAGTCATGACCAACACCATTGACAATCTTTTTTAAGATTTTAAGGATAGTCTTATTAAATGACTCAACTTGGCCATTACCCTAGGGGTAGTACAGGGTGGAAAAATGATGTTGGATATGAAATATTTCACAAAGTTCACAAACATCCTGATTCTTAAAAGGGTGACCATTATTTGTAATGATGGACCATGGGATACCATAGCGGCATATAATGTAATTTAGGATAAACTTGACTATCTACTTTCTAGTAATGTAGGTCATTGGGATGGCTTTGATCCATTTGGTAAAGTATTCGGTAGCAACAAGGGTAAACTTATGTCTGTTTGCAGAAGTGGAATGGATCTTTCCTATGAGGTCAAGTCCCCATTAAGAAAATGGCCATGGTGATGTGAGTGGTTGTAATTCCTAAGCTAGTGCTTGTATAAGATCTCCATGAATCTGACACTAGTGACATTTCTTCATAAAGTGATAGGCATCATGTTCCATTGTAGGCCAATAATATCCCATCCTCATGAGCTTTTTGGCTAAGGTTGGACCAGTAGAGTGAGATCCACATATACCATGATGTACCTCTTGTAAGGTTGTTTGTGCTTCATTTGAGTTGAGAAATCAAAGGAGAGTGCTATCTAGACTACGATGGTAAAGGGTATCTCTAATGATGGCATATTTAGATGCTTATCGAATAAAGGTTTTGCATTGGTTGGAGGACAAGTTGGGAGGGATAATTTGGTTATGCAAATAACTGTAAATATATTTGTACTAAGGATAGTCAATACCAACAAGTTCACACAAAAATTAAGTTTTGGAAACATTGAATGTAGGGATGAACATTTGTTCTACCAAGAACTCATATTGTGATGCATTGTTAGGAATGTCCAAGAGAGATCCAATTGTAGCCATTGCATCAACTACTTTGTTATGGATTCTCGGTATCTTCTCAAAGGTAATAGCATTAAAGTATAGTTTGAAACTATCAACCATGCACTTGAAAGGAATCATTTTTTCATCCTTGGTGTCATAATCATCATTAACTTACTTAATCACTAGTTAAGAATCACCATAGACTTGAAGATCCTTGATTTTCCATTTTATTTCCATTCGAAGTCCTATTAATAATGCTTCATACTTTGCTATGTTATTAGTGCATGGAAATTCTATTCGAAATGACTTGGGAATAGAATCTCCTTGAGGTGTGATGAATAGAATTCTAACTCCTGAACCGTGACTTGTGTAAGACTCGTCGAAGTATAGTTTCCATGTTTTTGGTGTGTCTACAACAAAGATTGATTCATCTAGGAAATCGAATATCAAAGTATGGTTTTCCTTTATTGGTGCATCTGTGAGTTGATCAGCTATCACTTGTCCTTTTATTTCTTTTCAATCAACATACTCAATGCCATACTCACTTAAGATTATAACCCACTTAGCTAGTCAACCTGTAAGAGCTGCTTTAATGAGAAGATATTTCAGAGGATCAATTTTGGCTATCAGTTTTGTCTTATGATTCAACATGTAATGTCTCAATTTCCTAGCTACAAATACAACTCCTAGACATGCTCATTCAATAGGGTTGTAGTTCAACTCATATCTAACCAAGGTGTGAGTGATATAGTAAATCGCTCGTTCTTTACCATCATTGCCATTATGTGCTAACAATTCCCCTAGTGCTGATGTAGTTGTTGTCACATAAATATCAAATGTCTTCCAATGATCAAAGGCATAAGAATTGGTGGAGTCAATAAATAATTCTTGATCTGATCAAATGCTTCTTGGAATTTTTCGGTCCAATTGAAGGAATTCCTTTTCATAATAGATGTTGAAATAGATGGATCTTGTTTGCTAGCCAAGCAATGAACCTACAAATTGATTGTGATCTTCCTTGTAATATCCTTAACTGACTGATATTGGTTAGTAGTGGCATATCCAAGATAGCTTTTACTTTGGTAGGATCGACTTCTATTTCTTTGTGAGAGATAATATATCCTGAAAGTATGTCTGATTGGACCTCAAAAACACATTTCTTTGGATTTAACCTGAGTTGATATTTTCCAAGTCATGTGAAAATCTTGTCCAAGACTACTAGGTGACCACTTCACTCTAGATATTTTTGGAGAAGGTCGTCAACATAATCCTCCATAAGTATGTGTGTATAATCATGAAAAATGGTAGTCATGGCTCTTTGATATGTAGCTCTACCATTTTTAAGTCCAAATGGCATGATGTTCCAACAAAAATCTCCCCAAGCACATGTGAAGGATATTTTCAGTTGATCTTTAGGAGAAATTCTTATGTGATTGTAACCTGAGAATCCATCCATAAGTGATAGCATTTCATATCCAATAGTAAGGTCTACTGTGATGTTAATATTTGGTAAAGGGAAATCATCTTTAGGACAAGCTTTGTTATGATCTCTAAAATCCATGCACACTCTAATTTTTCAATTTGGTTTTGTGATAGGAACAAGGTTTGATATCCAATTTGCATAATCAATCGAGTGTATGAATCCAACATCCAAGAGTTTCTTTAGTTCCACCTTGACCAAGAGTGCGATCTGCTGATACATTTTTCTTAGCTTTTGTTTATATGGTTTGGTATTTGGTAATAATGGTAGGTAATGTAAAATGAGTTTGGGATCCAATCCAGGCATATCAACATATGACCATGCAAAATTAAGTTGTCTTTGTGAAAAGAATTATATAAACTCAGGATTTTCCTTGGTGGTCAAAGATACTGCCAACTATATGATTCTAAAATTTTCTTGTGTTCCAATGTTCACTTATTTTGTTTCTTCTATAAGAAATGGCGATCTCTCTTAGTCTACAGGGAGACTATCCAATCCTCCATCCTTAGGCGCCTCGGAGAGGTTTTCACCTTTGGATACGTCCTTTATTTTTACTTTTTCACAGTCAGTAGGTGTCTTTCAGTTTTCACTTGAAGACATATTATTTTTCTTTTTTCTTTTTCATTTCCACTTTTGTGACTAGAGGATAGGACAAATTGACCATAGTATGTTGCATAATTGAGTTATATGGAAAATTCAACCTTATGATCCCCACTTTTCATTCCTTCATGAAGTCCCATGAACTCAACAATTGCTTCATCGTTCTTGAATGTGTCCAAAATTGATGGTCCTTATTGATCCCAATCTATGAGTTGTAGGTAGACAAGGGGTAAGCCATCATTAGTATTGTTAAGGGTCATGGTGTAGGAAGATAAGGTAAAGAAGGAAGTAGACTTATCAGGTTCCTAGGAGGTGGAATCACTGGTTTCCTAGAAGTTTTTGATCAATTCTTCTCTTTTCAAAAGGACCTTTAGATGAGGGCTTGGCGGGTTTGGTGGGGAACTGATTGTAAGAATTTGATTGAATGTTTCTTCAAGGGAAGGCTCATAAAGTTCTCCAAATAGGCTATCAAGGTCCATGTAACTATTGGAGGATAGTGAATCCCATTCATACTCATTGGAATCAGCATAAAAGTCCCTAGATTCCTTGGATGTATCGATCTCATTTGAAGCATTAACAACCTCACTCAAAGGTAACCCAATACTTCAGATAGTCACTTTTACTGGTACAAACCCCAACCCTTAGTGCTTTAGTAATTTAGGAGGTTGTAAGGATTCCAACATTCCTTGTTTTTTTAGGCCAATGCCATTGTGTCCATCATATCCTTGTTGTTTCATTATTCGGCACCCTTTTCGATATTGCTCAATCGATAATTTCTTAGGTTCAATATCCTCCTCTTCTTTGTACAACCATGTGAGAATATGGTCATCCAAAGACTCTTTGGCATGGGATGTGGTTTTCCATAAGACTTCGGTGATTTAGGTAGCTTTCCAATGAAAAAGAGACTCTTCATGTTGTATTCTTTGTATCCTTTGTATTGAATCTGGATCCTGGGTGTGGAAGGTGCAATAAATGGAGTGGATGATTTGACAAGGGCAGATGGATCAATATAGTGAGAGGGAGTGGTGAATGAAGTGGAGGATGAGGCCTCTTGATTGATGGGAACTTGACGCTCAAAAATTCCTTTTAGGTTTGTGCAATATTGAAAAGGATCAGGGTCACTAGGAATAGTAATTTCAGTTCCATTATATGGGACCTTGAGGCATTGGTGGTATGTGGATGGGATAACCTTTATGGCATGAATCCATGGGCAATTGAGGAAAAGGTTGTAATGTAAATCCAAATCCAAGACATGAAACATTGTGTTCTATATTATTTGATTGACCCTTATAGGAAGTGAAATTACGCCTTCGGACGAACACTCAACATCATCATAAGCTTTTATCACAATTTTCTTGGTTTGGTCTATGCAATTCTGAAAGTGTCCCAATTCTTTCACTAATTTTAGTGATTAAATGTTCATACCTTCTCCACTGTGTACTAGGATTCATATGATCTTATCTTTATTAACACATACTTCAAGGCAAGGTGTAGGGCATCATTATGATAAAATTTTTGTGTGGAAAAGTCTTGTTCAAAGAAGGTGACATGGTGGGGCATAGCTAGGTATCCAACCATGGCCTAAAATTCATTGACATCTAGATTAGCGGGTACAGATGGTTCTTGCAATTCTTTATCAAGGATAGCTTTATGTTTTGGTGATATGTGAAGGAGCTCCAAAATGGAAATTTGTGTGGGATTCTTCCCTAGTTGGTCTACGAGATTCTATTGGCTTTTTGACTATGGATTAGAAGGTGGTCCTGGAAGAGTTATCTTGGCTCTGTGAGTGGTGATCACACATTCTAAACTTGGATTGTATGGTAATGGTGGAAATGTGATTATCAAAGGGTCTAATGTTAAGGATAATAGTTCTATAATCATGTTTGATGGCTTCATAATTGGTTTTGTTGTCATTCCCTGAATTGCAGGTTTTTCCCTTGTCATGGTCATGCAAGGGATTTTTAAATATGGTATGATCAACATTTATCTTGCCTTGCAAATCTCTTATTGAAATGGTTCCATTTTCAACAAGGTCTTGAATGATATTTTTGAGTTTCCAACATCTTGATGTTTTGTGTCCTTTTTTGTGGTGATATTCACAGTATTCATCTTCTTTCCACCAGTCGGGTTTGATTAATGAGGGTTCATAATTGTTTATGTTTGATAGTGTGATGACATTAGATTGTAAAAGTTGTTTTAGGACCGATTCAATGGGTTCACCCAATGGGGTGTATGTTCTCTTGGTACGAGGAGGACCTTTGTGTTGCTAATTATTTTGGACTACATTCAATGTTTGATTTTGACCTTGTGTTTGGGAATTTGATGTGTTTGGTGTGTTTAATGAGGAAGGAATTTGGATGTGAATGGTAGGACCTTTGGTTATCAATTTGGCATCAACAACTCCATCATTTGTGACATTCTTGTTTGGGGACCAATATTTTATTTTTTCACTAGTGGCATTTGGAGTCTCTCTATGTACTTTGACCAATCCTTTTGCAGCAAGAATTTTTTCAATAAGGACACCTTTCCAAAGGATTTCATCAAAAGTTGTGCAACATTTAATTTGGAGGCTACTCATCATTTCCTTGTCAATTTTTTCAACAAACATGGTGACTAGTTGTTTCTTAGGAATGTGACAAGGGAACTTGTTAACCAAACTTTGCCATCTCTGATAAATGAGGTAAGTGATTCCCCTTATTCTTGTTTGGTTGTACATAATGTTTCAAGGGTTATATCAATTTCAATTTTAAAGGTGAAGTGATTGATGAATTTATTAGCTAGTTGACCCCATATTTTAATTCCTTGAGGAAGACGTGCAAACCAATCTAGGGCTGGCTCTGTGAGACTTCATGGAAATAATCTCATCAATTAGGTAGGATCATATGTGATTTTCATACATTTATTAAATTCTTGAATGTGTTCTACTAGATCTCCCCTCCCTTTGTACTTAGGTAAAGGTGATGTTGTGAAATGAGGGGGAAAGGGTGGCATGTATATATTTCTATCAAATGGAAAGGGGCACAATTCCTCCATGGAATAGGTTTTCTTATTGATTCCCAATTGCATGTTTGCCATTTTTTGTTGGATGGCCTATATTTTTTGCATCAAATTATCTGCAATAGATGGTGTTGTTTTGTTTTGGTTTGGTGTTATGGTGTTTGTATTGAGGTCATATGTCAGATTTGAATTGGGATTGGTATTTTTTGGTGTGGGACCTCGGTTACCATATGGATTTTTTTTTTGGTTTGGAGTGAAATTGGCATTTAGATTCATCCCAAAAGTCATGTTTGTGTTTGGTATAGTGTTTTGGAATTGAGGTGTGGGTCCTTGATTAGAATTTTGAAATGAGGGGGTAGGTCCTTGATTAATGTTTTAGAGTGATGGGGTAGGTCCTTGATTAATGTTCTAGAATGATGGGGTGGGTACTTGATTAATGTTTGGTTGGGCACCCTTCGTGGGACAATGTGAATCCTCCTAGATTTGTTTGGTTGGTTTTGATTTGATAAGGGTGTGATTTCAAATTGGAATAAAGGACATTGGTTTATATTTTGAAGTGTAGGTATAGGACCTTTATTTGTATTTTGAAGTAAAGGTGTAGGACCTTGATTTGTGTTTTGAAAAAGAGGGTTTGTGAAGGTCTTACTCATGGAATTTGACAAGCTTCCAAATGTGAAGTTTTGTCCTTGTGTAGTAGCATGGTTCACCTTGTTTCCAAATGCGGAGATACTAGGGATGTGTGTGGTAGTGGTTTCCATGTGTGTTGTTGTGGCAAGTGGTATTGTTGACATTTGTTGTGAAGAGGGCATCCCTAATGCAAATGGATTTTGGGTATCTTCTTCCACAATGGTTGATACATTGAATCCTTGAGGGAGTTTGGCACCCTTTTTGGCTAGTACATAGAAGAATATATTAGGATAGAAACCAACAATTTGATCAACCATGCTCAAAATCCTTGGGTCTTTGTATGCTCTTTCAATCTCTTTGGGAGTCATTCTCTTGTTGAATTCATCTAGACTTAAGTTGTCCAATGTAGGGTCTATTTGTTGTGTTTCTCTTTGAGGTGTAGATTGATTTGAGTTTGATCCAAGAGTGGTGTCATGAAAGGGATCACTTGAGAAATCCATGTCCTTTATTTTGATTCGTGACCTTTTTTTAACCATGTGAGACTTGCAAAGTTGGAAGGTAATGCAAGGTGTTGATGAAACTAAACTATGTTTTGGGGATTTTTGAATATAAGGATGCAAGGTGATTATGCAAGGATAATAATGACCAAAGGATGAAACTAAATGGAGCTAATGGATGCAAAGGATACCAAAGGTAGACTAATTGATGATTAAGGGAAGTTATATCAAGACCAAATGATGCTAAGGGATAAATATACAAAATGAAAATGCAATTTAGGTCCAAGGATAAAGCTATAATCAAAGGGTATGATACATATCTAAATGAGACTAAGATGATGCTAAGTATGTGAATCCTAAAATTTAAGACAAAGGATGCCAACTAAGCTAATGTAGGTCCATGATAACAAACCCAAATGTCATTGACCTTTGTGATAATCAAGATGATGATTTTGACAAGGTTGAGTCTAGGCTAGGACACAAGCTTGAGACTCAAATTTGACCAAGGTGACAATGACAAAGGTTGGTAAAATGAAGGATGAAGGTCAATGAGAAAATGGATAAGAAACCAAGGACTATCCAAAAGCTTAGTATGTCTTCCTATGTCTAAAATGTTAAAGGGATATGCAACCTAAAGTTTAAGATTAATTTATGCAATGCAAAGGATGGGGAGAGATTTAATAATTTTGATGAAAAAGAAGGAATTGTATGCCTTTTTCATTGTGGATTTCTCAAAAGAAATCATCGCATTTTCCTCCAATTTCTTATTAAGGATATTCAGGCGATCAAAATGGAAGTTCAAGAAGGTATTTTTTCTCATCGTGTTCTTTATATGGAAATAAAGGGCCAACAAGACATCCCCTTAACTTGTACTGAAGAAAATTTAACCCTGCATGATATGGAACAGAAAGCTGCCAAATTATCCCATTTTTTGCGCATATCCATTGAAGTATTTTGAAATAGGGGGAAAGTCCTCTTTTATAATATACAAATGGATAGATCTCGTATTAGTAGATACCAAAAAAAGTAACCTATGATGCAATGTATTCCTAAATGGAAAAGTTGGAATGAACTAGTAAAGGCTGTAGAAGTTGTCAAAACCAACTTCAGACTCCAAGAACACTTGCATGCAAATGGATACCTGTCACAAGGAAGAGAATGGATGGAGAAAACAAACAAGGGTTTGAAGCTCTGAAAAATAGAGAAATTATCTTATCAGAACAAAAAGGAATTCAATGAAATATACAATGAGATCAATCCTTAAGAAGGAGATCATGCAAACCCTAAAAGAAACCCTAATAGGAAAAACCTAAAAGAAACCCTAATAGGAAAACATTTAATAATTATATTTAATTATTAAATGTCACTTTATGCAAACTAAAGTGAAATATTAAGAAGGGAATAAAGGTAACTTAATCAACATAATTAAGTTAAAAACTTTACTCTAACACCCCCCCTTAAAATGAGCAGAAGTGCAGCTACAGACAAATGCAAGAAAGAAAAGGTAACTATAATGCAAGAAGGTAAACATGGGTCCCGACAACTAGGCCAGATCAGGTACCCAAATACAACCAAATATCAGTAAAGTGGAGAAATAGAGAAAACCTCATGGGAAAAACTCTACTCCAAAAAGAGATGCGGAAAGCCATGAAGAACATCACTGAAGCAAAAGAAGCTGCAAACAACTGTCAAAAGATGACTGCTATGGTGTTGAACAACCTCCTCTGAAGATAAGATGATTAGGATCAAGAAGACAACAATCTGCATGAGTGCCCCAAACAACACTACTCGAATCAGATGGCAAACAAAGGCAAACACCTGGAATGAAGATACAAATGGCACAAGTACCAATAGTCTAAAAAACACTGATCAACAGAGAATGGAAGATTCCTTCCAAGGTAAAGCCAAGGAAGCATTAGCATGAACAATATAATATCCCCCCATAATGTTGAACTAGGAGACCCTGACAGATCCACTGAAATGGTGTGTAACACCCTGTAGTGCATGAAGGAGAAGAGACAACATCTGAAAGTGCGCAAGAAAATACCTACAACTAAAAAAGTGGTGTGCAAAACAAAGCACACATGCATGAGGCTGGAATCATATGGATCCACTATTATTGTGGAGGGACACTCACCGAACAAAGGTGTGATGGAAAAACAAAGGCACTACACCAACCCCCCATAGCACTTTATAATACAGTGCAAGTACAAAATATGGCACAACCTTATGTGCAAAATCCCCAAAAAATGCATGTACAATAGTGTGGCACTTTATCTTAGTGCGTTTACATAAAATATTGCTTACAAATGATACTCAAAATCCCCACAAAGGACAAAAAACTGGAAATACATGAAGAACAACCAAAAATGAAGCATCCCATGCAAACGAGAAGTTCCCAAGAATGAATATGTCCAGGTAATTCACCAGAGTGTAAAAACAAAAAAAAAAACTGAATAAAATATACCTAGAGTGAAATCTGAAAAAATTGCATGGATGGAACTGAAGAGCTCTGAAATATGGTTCCCACGTCGCTGAGATGGCGAAAAACAAAGAAACTGGTCAAAAGTTATGAGCTCGGGACTGAAAACAACTCCGTTGACTTCAACTAGCTATAGAATGCACCAACAGAAAAATGAAGTGATGACACCCACACCACTAGAAATTTGACAAAACTAGCTTTCCGACGATATCTCGTTTGCCAAAAAATGATATCGTATGCCCAAGATATGACCTCTGGAAAAAAATAGCTCCAAAGGGGGAAAAAAGCCAATGCTGCATTAAATTTGATGGTCAAACAACCGTCGCAACAAAAAAAGGGGCTTAAATTTGACAGCCAAACGGCTATCGCCACAAAAGCGCAATAGGGCTTATTTACATAAAAAATTGCTTTTTAAATTAAAAAAACCCTACAAAAAAAAAAAAAATTGGGAAAAAAACTTTGTGGTGGGGGAGGCACATGGGCCCACCCCCACCGCACCCTATGAGGGCGCAGGTCCCTATGAAGGTCTGCGTAGGTACGGACCTGTGCAAGTACGGACCTGGAGAGAGCCTGCGTAGGGTACCATGTAGGCTTAAGCAAGCCTTAAAAAGGCATTTTGTTTTGCCCTTTTTTTAAAAAAAAAAAATTCATACGAAAATAAATTCCAAAAACAATATTTTTTTTACCAGGATTTTTCTCCGATCTGCGTGCAGACGGATGGCCGTACGATTATACTGCTAAAATTGTTTTTGCCCTTCAAATCAACTTTGTCCAAAATGGACGAATGAACAGTCAATTTAGGGGTTTTGGACCACTGCGGACGCAATGGTGAGGTCCGTTTGGACTCAAAATGCTTTGAAATTGTAGGTGATTCCCTGGATCAAAAAATGCAATTCCAAAACTATGAATGCCTGATCCAGCTCTTATAGCTCCAAATAGCTCCAAATTCTTCAAACAAGAATAGGCATGCAGCAGGAAAGCTCTGATACCATGTAGAAGTTGTTAAAACCAACTTTAGACTCCAAGAACACCTGGATGCAAATGGATACCTATCACAAGGAAGAGAATGGATGGAGAAAACAAACAAGGGTTTGAA
The DNA here is from genome assembly GCA_007115665.2 of Sequoiadendron giganteum. NCBI lineage: Eukaryota > Viridiplantae > Streptophyta > Pinopsida > Cupressales > Cupressaceae > Sequoiadendron > Sequoiadendron giganteum. The sequence continues at coordinate 475,361,347 of CM021102.1, forward strand.
ACTATCAAAAATGGAGAAATTATCTTATCAGAACAAAAAGGAATTCAATGAAATATATAATGAGATCAATCCTTAAGAAGGAGATCATGCAAACCCTAAAAGAAACCCTAATAGGAAAACATTTAATAATTAATATAATTATGGTCACTTTATGCAAACTAAAGTGAAATCTTAAGAAGGGAATAAAGGTAACTTAATCAACATAATTAAGTTAAAACCTTTACTCTAACATCCTCTTTTATAATCTACAAATGGATAGATCTCGTATTAGTAGATACTAGAAAAAGTAACCTATGATGCAATGTATTCGTAAATGGAAAAGTTGGAATGAACTAGTAAAGGCTTGCAGGTCTTTGGTTTAGTAGTCAGGGTCACTATAAAATTATTTGATTGAACTTGAACAAGGATTTTGAAAGTTTCTGGTTATCAGGAAGTTGTGGTATTGTTTTCTACAAATGCATCGTTTCAGATTGTGGGTTTCCAAAGTGCAGTTATGGTTCAGAATAATATTTGCGACTCTATTTTCTATAAATTTGATTCATTATAATAGTTGTGGTTTTCCAGTGATCAATTGTGGCATAAAAATGCAATTGCGGGCTTGTTTTTGTAGTTGCGGTGATAAAATGTTGATTTTACAGTTTTGGTGGTTTTGACCTAGTTATTGAGTGGATTTTGACTGATCTTGATGAAATTTGATTTAGAAAACACATAATACAGTCTCAAACACTTATTTTGGTCTGATTTTGGATGTGAAAAAGTTTGATTTCAAAGTAACACACTCATAGACAATATGCACAATTCCTATGGTTGGAAAGAAAACCACTGGTTGATATCCCCACTTGGATTTCTCTAGCCACTTAAACAAGGCAGACAACTAGAGACTTGGTGGCACTGGCTCCCCTCCATGACACTCACTTCTTGGGCTCATCAAGTCTCATTCCCCAAAGATGAATTCATGTCTCTACACATGCTTAGTGAAAATGTGGGGCAGCTTCAGAGTTATGACCTCCTGTGATCAATGAGTGTATAAAAAGGTTTTTGGACACTAACACGATTGGTTCTTGGTAAGGGAATTCATTCAAGCTAGCCATACATGTGGAAATATTAGCTCAATATTATGGTCAATCAAGAGGCCTCCTAGTACCTTCCTAAGAAAGTATTTTAACGTAGCTCACAGGGCTACTGAGGTGGCACTTTTTGGTATGACACATACACACTTGTTGCTAAATGAATTTGGTCAAGTAGCACTTTTCTTATATAATGGTTTGCAAGAGCTTGGATTTAGCTTGTTACCACTTGGTTCATTCCCACCTTTCGAAGTGGGGTGGCATGCCCTCTAAAAGAATAGGTTCACAATAGCAAGGAAGTACATTGTTTATGATCTCCAAATTGCATGAAGCACAAGCAAAGAGCATACACAACGTTTTTTCCTCATGCTCACATGGTGTTCATTTTAATTCCAAAATCCAAATGTTAGAGGTGGTTATATAAGATACCAAGGGAATGATTTTGATCCTCAAGATCATCAAGTGGCACAAGAGGAGATCATATGCATTCGATGGCACAAAGAAAACCATAAAACACACAAGACACTTGTAAATTTTAATCCCTTTGCTTATGATGAAACAAGCACTTGTAAATTTTAAACCAATAAAATTTTATGCATGTTCATTTTTAATAGCCATGAGTGAGAAAATACATTTTTTTTTCGTTTTAAAACCTCATGAATGTGATATGCATGTTCATTTTACCCTTATGATCTTGATGCAAGTTGCAGTTGTGGAAAACAAACAAGATGAAATTGCTTAAACCTAAACTAATAAAAAGCTCATTTTTTTTGTTGTTTCTAAAGAAACAATATTTTGTAAGACTCCTTAGCTCCAAATCCACACACTAAAAAGAAACAGTTAGCACACAAAAAACCTACCCTACTTGAAAACCCAAAAAGAATTTTTTTGAATAAAACTGAAACAAAAAAAATTATACCTAACTAGGCAATCACGTCATTCGATCTGTAGATGTGTCATTCTAGAATAGTTGCATCATGATTTTGAATTCTTATTTCTTGCTCATAGATGTGTCATTATTTTTCACAAATGCATTGTTCTTTTGAATCCAATTTTTCATTGAGCAGTTGCATCATTCTTCGTATTAGATGTGTCATTTCTCTGTAGTTGCATCACTACACGTCTCAATTACCTCATTGCATATGAAAACCTACAAAAACAAATAAAAAATTTGTACATATCCTACAAAAACTTGTCTTCACGTCGAGTTCACCAATGTAAGATGGGTTAAAATGAGCTAGCCTAGATTCTAGTGACAACCACAACACTACTAAACCAAAACCCAATCCAAAACAAGAGAAAACAATCAAAACATAAGGAAAATGAAAGCATCAAATAAAAGCACTCCCCATGTTTGAACTTGAATCACTTCCCTTGTCTCTCCTCATTCTTCTTTTGCAAATATGCCCTCAGATTTGTAGTTGAAGTTGTGCAAATACCCACAAATTATAAGCAAGAAAGTTGGAGATAAGTGGTTGTTAACTTGAAAATGGAGGAGAAAGGCTTCTTTTATAGATAACCATTTGAATGGACGGACGAGATCGAAGATGAGAAGACATGTAACACATAGGAGGGGAGGTTATGAAACAAACGGTCAAGATTAGAAAGAGCCCAGAGATGATCAACGATTGAGATTTGAAAATGAGATAGTGGAGGAAGAATATGGAGGAATTAAAAACTAAAAAATAATCAATTCATGAGAAAGAATATTTGACCAAGTGAAGGCATAAATAATTTATTTGAGAAAAAGGCAAGTGGGCATTTAATTAAAATGATTTATACAATCATTTTAATTAAATAAGAGGAAATTAAAAGAGAGATATTAAATGATTAATTTGAATTAATTATTTAATAAAAGAGAAGGTTTGGGAGATAGTCAAATAATTGATAATAATTATTTAACTATAGACAAATGATGATAAGAAAATAATTAAATAAATGGTAATTTATTTAATTATTGGAGGAAGAAGGGGAATTAGCAACACAATTAATTTATTTAATTGATCAAGATAGAATAAAGGTCAAAAAATGAATTAATTAAATAATTAAAAATTATTTAATTAATAGAGGAATATGATTAGGAACAATTAAATAATTAAAATTATTTAATTATGGGAAGACGAAGACCAAGAAAAATGACACTCACAGACTAAGACATTTTTTAGTGTCTACAATGGTATTCGAGTAACAACCCATCAAAGATTGCAACCATTTTGCACTTTTGGACTCTTAAGGGATTCAATCAGTTGAACGTAGCTCAAAGCGATTCGACGTGTTTGGGTGTGAAAGAGGACCATGCCTAGCGTAAACGTACCCATACATATGTGTTGGAATAGTCTGTTTGGTCACATGAGTTGCAGAATGAAAGTTTCACCACTTTGCAACTTTACACTGCTTGCATTTGACAACTTTTTCCTCAAGCAAACATTCACCACTGTGGGAAAAAACCTCTAAGATAGAGAAAACTGAGAGAAGTTATTGTAGAGGGGCCCAATGCAATCCCATAGGCTCATACGGGAATTTTTTAAACGTCACGATAACATGACTAATGACTATCATAACTTCAATCTCATAAACCTTGACATCAAAACTATAACTTTAGTTTTTAATGTTTATTAACAGTAGTTGAAAACTACCACAAAGGAATACCATATGACTAATTTTGAGTAAACCATTGTGAATGTAGATTGGGAAATGAAGATTAAGTACATGCTGAAATTGTGTGAGCAACCCAATGCCTCACCTAAATAAGCTAAAAAATATTGAAAAACTATTTATTACCACATGTGTAAATCCTTGGAAAATTTGGAAATCTCCTTGCTTCAAATGAAGTGTCTTGGAAACATTCATTGGAAGTCCTTTCCATTGACCTTTTGACTCTAATTGCAAAAACACACACTTTTAATGACTACCACTTTTCCATCACTTAAGTTTGTTGTTTTAGTTTCACTTTAACAAACAAATTTCCATGGAGAGCAATAAAAGGTTGTGTTAGTTGTAAGACAGTGATAATAAGAAAGAGGGTACACTATGTGAAGAATGGAAAGTTATGCCATTAGAAAATTTGCAGGGACAACAAGGTGTAAAATTCATTATGCATAGAGGTCAAGACTATAATGTGAGGTAAATGACAATAAATAGACAACCACCATAAAGTATGCAAAGGATCATCAAATTATAGATAGAGGAAAATGCAATACTCAAAAAACCACCATAAATTATTTAATTCAAAGGTCTTTTATTTTATGACAAAAGCGTTGAAAAGGCATTTTAATTATTCAATGGGGCTTATTTTCATGATATTCATGTGCACGAGTGAAAAGGGATTAAGTTTCATCTTTGATTTTTGAGTTTGGAGGGAAATCATCTCTATGTTTGCAATGACAAATGGGTGTTGTTTTAAGTCATGAGAAAATAGTATGTGTAGATTTTTTAGCCTTATATTTCATTAGGATAACCCCTTTTTGTTAAGATCTTTCTGATTGGTAAGGTTTTGAAACCCTAGGCATTGAAGGTGCAACAATTTTTGAAGGGGCAACCCATTGATATAGGTACAATAATTGGTCTTACTATTTTATTTGTGTAATGATATGAGAAGACAATGCCATGTTTTGACATACAAGCTTGGATAACATATCTGAAGTGACAACAAGAGAAATTATTTTAAGTGTTCTTGATTCATAAATAGTAAGAGTATGAGATAAGGATGTCATTCTAAGGGTAGGAGGCAATATATTATTTGGAGCAGAACTATCAAACCTTGATGTGAGTGGCCTTTACGGATGCAGAGAAATAAGGTATAGTCATTATGTGTAATTTTGGTCCACGAGGAGAAATTCAAAAGAAAACCCTACATTTTCATGGAAGTTAAAGACTTGGCAATGAGCATTGACATGTTTCAAGTTGAAAACTTAATACCAAGTCCCTATTGAAACCATCACACATTGACAACCAGGTTTGATGCATAATGAGGAAAGCCACATAATGATGACAGTGATTGAAGGGTGATCATGATGAATAATGAAGGAAAGCCACATCGTCATGATGTCTATGAAGGGTGACTAAGATTATGTAAAGAGACAATCATGATGACAGTGAATCTAAAATTCATCCAAGATTAGAGTAGATTTTGGAAAGCCAAATACAAAAAACCTGAGAGTAGATAAGCTTGACAATGATGGATTCACTTTTATTGGTTTAGAATTATATATAGTGGATACATATTAAATGGAAAGGTGAGTTCACAACATTTTGATGCAAACTTTAGCCTCAAGTTGAAGCATACTAAACGAGGAAGGGTTGATCAAGTTTTAATAACAAATAATGATGATAGAAGAAGTTGTAGAGTTTATAGAAGAGCAAGAAAATATTCCTTTTACAATAGAAGGCATTGTTTCATATTTTTTCATAATTCCACATTATTTTCCTTCAAGACAACTTCACAATCACCATTGAATCCATTAATGAATAACTTTGTGCAGTCATGGTTATGGACATTGAAGTCTTGTGAATGATGCAACCATGTTAGCAATGTAATGCATCCTTCATGATGTTCAAATACAATCATGTTTAGGGTAGTTCTTTCTTCACAATCACTGTGAGTAGGGATAGTTATCAGATGCAAGTGTCATGGTGTCATTGCAATCATTGCATGGATACAAATTTTGTGCAAATATGAGAAGATTTCCAGGGTGCAATTGCCTGGTTTGAAGGTAGTTTGCTGAAGTTTGATGTCAAGTTCAATTTTCCTTGTTAATGCAACCTTTCCAAATTAGAAATTTTGAGCAAGTTTCCTATTCTAAATGATTTTGATAGTGATTTTTGGAAGGGTCAAAATTCACATTGCAACAAGGAATGTTTCAATCAAGGGGTGAATTTCGAAGTTTAATTTCTTTATAAAGGCATCTATAAGCCTTTCTTTTTTTTAGTTTTGGATTTTTAGTTGTGTTCCATTTCAATAGATTGAAGTTGTGAAACCTAAGGTTGAAACCAACACCTTCATATGAAATATAAGCCTTTAAATGTAAACCATAAACTATTACAACTAACTTTAAATGTAAACCATAAACTATTACAACTAACTTTAAATGTAAACCATAAACGATTATGCTTTAGATAAGAATACCAAAAGGAAGTAACACCATGAATAAAATTTAGTTGACCTGAATTGTGCACAAGCTTATATATATTTTTAAAAGGACAAGAAAAAGAGCTCCATATATGATAAATAGACCTCATTGGAAAGTAAGAAAAAAATAAATTGAGGTATATTAAGGAATATACATATTTGCATGTAAAAATTTCTCATAATTTTTGTATTTCAAAAAATACATTAATACAATAACAAATATTATAGTAGTGATGGAAAAACATCTTGAAAATCCTCTGATTTCTTAGTACTTGTAGCAATACATGCAGGGAATTAATCCTCCCATTTGCAGCCCAGATCATGAAATATCTTGTAGAAGAAGAGACAAGAGGAGTTGTTGCCCAGCTTGTTTTCTCAAATTCACCTCAGGTGGCCCAATTATTTTCATTCCAAATTCTTGAAAATATGGACATCCCCTACTCCCTTGGAAACACATGGGTAGTAGCCTCAGTGTGCTTGTGTACTCTCACTGAAATTTGGTCCACAAAAAACCTACAAAAGCCTAACAATTTTAGACATGAAGTCACATCAAAATCATTAAAAGACTAATAAATGAATAATATCAGACATACACCTTCTGACTAGATCTATTATCACCTTCATGCATGCTATAATTAGATTGATTAAAGGTCCTACAATGGTGATGTGGCCCATCTTTCACTACTTTCTCATCTCTCAATGATCCTAGGTATAAATGTCATGAATATATAAACATAATTAACATAAACATGTAGCATATAAGAATTTAAAAAATCTAGGAAATGGAAAAGAAAGAGAAGATTGAAAACTAGAAAATGCACCAGCAATCGATGTTTCTCATACCACTGAACACTTGCACCAGAAATTGATGTTTTTATTTTCTAAAGTTAATAATATTTAATGAATCCTTTCGATTTTTTCTCCTTCACTATTCTTACATATCTTTTCACTAAAGAAAACATCTAATTAATAAGTGGGTGAAAAGACGGTCAAAAATGCATCAATGAAAGTCCTAAATGCATATGACATCAAACACCAATAGAGAATACCAACTTAAAGGTAATCAATAGAGAGCAACATATAATGTCATTTTACAAATTAACAATAATGCAATATTGCAAACCCTTCTACAATCAAACTTATGCTTGAAAGAAAACAATGATCAATAACATGACTTTACAAATTCAATGTGCATACTTACAAATCAATCCAGGGAACCATTCGGGTCTCCTCTACTCTTTATTATTTCAAGTATTTCCTCATGGTCAGATTCATGCACTTTCCACAAGTTCTTTTTCACAATTTTTCCCTTATATTTGATCAAATGAATGTTGGCTATGATGACAGGTTTTGAGTAGTGAAGAATCTTCTGATGTGTGTCGAAGTCCTCAAACAACTAAACTACAACATTTTTAACTGGGTACCTTCTAAGCCATGTTCTAGTAGCAACCACCAAACTTGTAGGATATTCTATGTTTTCTCCATCTATAACTAGGGCCTCCAATTTCTTTTTGGCCTTGATACAATGACACAAATAATAATATGTTCCCTCTTCATTGTCTACATCTACAATCACTGCATAAAAATGCCCTACATTGATATGTTCATCTTGTTAGATATATTTAATTAACATCACAATAAAACAACAAAGTAAGATATATTACTTGGTTCTAGTAGGTCCAATACATGATCAAATTCAATTGATGATTGTATCTTCCTGATTTGTAGAGCCATCAAAAGCTAATAAGTGTCAAGTGGGGTTAGAATTCTTACAAACCATTTGTCAGCCCACTCTTTTGAGTCATAATCATTCCATTTTTGAAGTGTACATGTAGAAAAAAATCATGCCATCTTCTTCATATGGATATTCCATGTACCTGCATTGAAGTTTCTAAAAGAGTGTATCTCACTTGATCATGTTAGTGTACAACAATCCTCATATTTTGCAATGTTAATATCATCTACTAACCAAAAAAAAAATGAACTAAAGAATTACCTTGATTACCTGGACCCATTGCATGATTGATCCACTTGAAAAATGATTTTGCATGTCAATAACTCTTCTTGTGCTAAGGATCTTTTGATACATGCACCTGCTCCATCATGCTCCCTCTTTCCATGCTTTGCCTCTGAGAAGTTCCACATATGTTGAACACCACTAATCCTATGCATCTTGCTCAACTAGTAAAACATTTTGGACTTCTTGAATTGTGATGTATAGTTATCTGACCATGTGATATGTTAATTGAATGATATTCCCCTGCTAGCCAAATCAACATAGAACATTTGAAAGCAACCTTTCACAAACTCTATAGATTGTGTGTTACCATTACTAATGTAAAAGTGATACTCCCTCAATACCTCCATGTTATCCTTTGTACTATCATTTGCATGAATGAATGCTAAATGCACAAATATAACAACCTATGTGGAGTTGTAGTATTGTTCTTATACCTCCTTTTGTGGTTGTAGTGAGTAGTTCTCCATGAAGTCAAAAACTAAAATGATGCTATGAAGTGGAAACATGTCCTTGCATAGCTTGAATTGTGAGTCCAACCATTGAGCTCTATGTGTATGCCTTGCATACTCATAGACCACCTGATCACTAAAAATGCCCATAAAATGATACACTAGAATCTTATCACTGACCAATTCACACTTATTTGCTTCTTTCCCATCTTTTAGGTTGTAGGCCACTGTCTTGTATTTGCCAAATTCCACACTTTTGTTTCCAATTGTGTGTGTACTAGGAATGTGTTGGAAAATTGGAAAATGTTGCATGCCACCACAATGATCACATGTGCCATCCAAACATGAATTCTTGTAAAAATTTGACCATCTACTCTTTCACATAAAATGGAAGATAAGAAATCCCTTGAAGATTTAGATGGAGGCCTTATATTACATTCCTACAAAACATTGTTAGTATGCATATCAACACATATATGTTGATAAACATCATAATGGTTAGAAAACTCAATATTTAATCTACAACAACAAGTAGCGCATGTGATTTATTTTTAAATAAGGATTTAGAGTTTTAAAATGCCTTTGACATATTTTAACTTGAGGAAACCTTTGTACAAAATCAGCAAAAAAATGGGTTTGAGTTTTATTCAAAAAATTATTTGGATGTGGATCACAGATTTGACTACCAATTCTCCTTCTTACAACATCTCTTTGATTGGGAGAGGTCCTTGTGTTATGCTTCCAAAAATCCAGTATTAGAGATCTCAAGGCTTGAACAATCTTTATCTTTCTGTGGTAATCTACCCGAGAATGCACATAACTCATTGCTATTTGGATCCTCCACTCTTTCATGCCTTCTTTTGGATATCATTAGAGATGATCTACTTATTTTCAAAGATTTACTTGTCTTTGTAAGGTTCATCTTGTTCCTTATTTTACTTCTTAACAATTTTGTTGTCATCACACATCGTGTGGCACAACTATCTTTCGTGTGTGAGGTAGAACCCACACTCATATTCACTCATCAAATTCTTTACAATGGAATTTTCACTTGAGTCATTTGATTTTCTTAGCCCAAAAGCCTTCATTGTGGGCCTAAAATTGAGTTGCCTCATCATTTCAACAAATATTTGACATCTTCCACCCTCACTTAGCTTCTCAAAAAAAAACTCCATATCCTCTTTGTATAAATTTGACTTGTATGTTTTGGAATCTTATTAGGAATCCATTTCAAAATATTGGAATTAATATCAATCAAATATTTAGGTTTTCTTTGCAAAAATCTAGGAGAAGTTCTCAAAGGTAAAGTTGTGTCAACATTACCTGAATGTCAACAACATCGGGGATAGATTGTATACCTTCAATCAAAGGTGAAATTGATGACATACCTTGATATTGACATGTAAATGATGTTGTACCTCCAACTTGAGATGTGGTATGTGGAGTTCCTTCAAATAGAGATGTGTTTACTTTAATGTACTTTCAAAACCACATATTGTTGATGGTGTGTCTTCAATTGGAGATGTGTTTTCTGATGTACCTGGAAAACCACATATTGTTGATGGTGTGTCTTCAACTAGAGATGTGATTGTTGTTGTACTTTGAGCATGATAAATTGTAGATGATTTGCAATGAACCTCACCTATGGTTGATGATGTGCCCCCAACTTTAGGATCCATTTGTTTCCTTCCACAAAGTTTGTTCATTCATACCCTTTGTGTTGGCAATTGGACATCTCTCTTAGATTGCATGGGAATTCCTTGTTGTATGGGTTGCAATTCCTTTTCTTCATGAGTTTTAATTTTTTATTCTCTTCTCCTTGCATTTTTAACTTCACATTATTTTGGTGTTAGAGGCTTTGTTCATTTCCTTAGCATGGCGTTGAATGCTACATGTTCACAAACACACATAGAATAAAAGTAAGTAATTCATTTTATGAAACATATTCATATCATTGATTACATTGCATTTTATGAAACACACAAATCATTTGATGAAACATATTCATATCAATAATTACATTGCATTGCATAGATATTTCTAACTCAAAGATTTACTTTGTGTTGCATAGTTCTACCAAAGAATTTTCCATACATGTCTACCAAATCATTTTTCATATGTATGCCTACCTCAGACTTTTTCATACATTTCTACCAAAGCATCTTATCAAACATGTCTATGCTAAAACATTTTTCATACATGTCTACCAAAGCATTTTATGAAAGAAGGTAGTGAGTTTTTTTGAAAAATGCCTCAAATAAATGTGGTCTCATGGTGATGTACATCACCATGAGACCATATTTCTTTGATACATTCTTTCAAACAGCTCATTTCCTTTTTCTATACAACCACATTTCCCATACATGTCTACGAGAGCATCTTATCAAACATGTCTATGCTACAACATTTTTCATACATGTCTACCTCAGCCTTTTTCATACATGTCTACCAAAGCATTTTATGAAAGAAAGTAGTGAGTTGTTTAGAAAAATGCATCCAAGAAATGTGGTCTCATGGTGATTGACATCACCATGAGACCACATTTCTTTGAGGCATTATTTCAAATAGCTCACTACCTTTTTCTATGCTACTACATTTTCCATACATGTCTACCAAAGCATCTTATCAAACATGTCTACCTCCATATCGTAAAAAAGTATGTAATGTATTTTTTGAAACATATCCACACCACTGATTACATTGCATTTTATGAAACATGCCAAGTATTTTATGAAACATATTCATATCGCTGATTACATTGCATTGAATATCTTTAAAACTCAAAGCATTACTTTACATTGAATAACTAATGTAAATTATCAAACATTGCATATCTTATCAAACATGTCTTTTTATTCTTCTATGCAATGTAACTAATGTAACGTATCAAACATTGCTATCCCCAACCTAGGGTTTCTAGCGAGCTTCAAAAAACCCATAACTTTTGATGTATCTGGTGAAAATATATTAAACTTGGTATTAATTTTGTGTAGGCCTATATGCATGTGCTGACAAAAGGAGGGTTGCTAAATCATCATTTTGTGTGAGTTATTGATGAAAGTTTGTTTCTTTTTGCAACTATACTATAAAACATAGTACTTTGAGGGATTTGTACAAAATTACTTCATGTAAGCGCTGATCAATATTAATTAGGGTTTGAGGGGAGTATTTGGAGTGCGGACAAGTTATTAGGAGCAAAGAAGTGTCAAACCCAAGGTATAAGTTGTTGCCACCTTTGAAAAATAGATAATCTTGTGATTATTGTTGTTGGAACCACATTGTGATTGTCCTTCAAAGCTCCTTGATTTATCATAGAGAATGATGAGTAAAAAAAACCAAGCCATAAAGAATGAATTAAAAGAAGGGTTTGTGATGCTATATCTTGGAATTATTCACCATTTCTTTGGAAATGAGGTAACTTAGAAAGATAATAAGCATTTTCAATTGCACAAAATTTTCCCAATTTTTATTTGATAGAAAGGTAAATGGTATGAATGAATGGAGACTTGCATTAACAACTATGTCAAGTCACTTGAATTTATCTAAGCACATGATGAAGGTGATTTTTTTATGGCACAAAATAATTAATGGAAAATTTCATTAACATTGATGAAAGCTCTTAGACCTTTTTCCATATTAGTTGAAAATAATAGTTTTCCCACAACCATCACTAAAAATCAAAAGTCAACAATGAATAGAAATTTTGACTCAGACCATAGTAGAGAAAACACCTCACACCAAGTCTAGGTATCAATAATTGCCTATCAAGTTCTTAATTCATGAGGAAATGGTTGTTCAACAAGATAAGATATTAGTATATTTATGATGATGAATATGATTTTAGGAATTCAAATGCATAGATGTTTTCAAATATATTCTAGTTTCAAGAAGAAAATTGAACGGAAGTTTTTGAGTGATGATTCAACTAAATGCTTATTTGTGCATGCTTTAGTTAGGATACTGACACCATAAATAATGAAGATATCAAATGCATAGAATTACATTAGAAGAGGTTAAAGGTATAGTCCATCAAGGAGAAAAAAATATTTTGATTTAGATGTAATGTGGTAGTTACATTAGAAGAGGTTAAAGGTACAATCTATCAAGGAGCAGAAATAAATTTTTGTAATCCTCTAGATATATAAGTTGTTTACATTCCATGAGATCACATTTCTTTGAGGAATTTCCTTCAGGCAATTTTTCAAATCCTCTATGTAATTTTACATGAATTTGAATCTATTATGTCATGTTTTCCATTTTTTATCTTAAAACTCCTAAAAATTAAACTTTTACATGTAGGATCCATATAATTAAATGTTGAATTATATGTGTAACACTGAAGATTAATAAAATCATCAAATAAATGGTCTATAAATTGTCAAAAAAAAAAAAACTCAATATAAACATCTACTTAAAATGAAATAGAGTGAACTCCACTATCCATGATGGAAATGGACTATTATAAGAAATTCAAATAGAATTCATAAGAATTTTGTGTTAATTTTATGTCGTTTATATAAGTTTAAACATGAATTCATCTAAATTATGTCATGTTTTTCATTTTTTTTCTTCAAACTCATAAAAATTAAACTTTTTAATGAAACTTCCATCTAATTCAATGTTGAATTGTAAGCCAAACTTTTATGATTGATAAAATCATGAAAGGAATAGTTTATATTGTAAAAAAAAAAACTAAATAAAAACATTTCAATATTACCAAAATGAATATATTACTTGAGATAATGTAAAATGATGTAGAAACTTCAAATTTTCTTCTTGTACATTATCTAGCATGCAAATTTGTTGTAAAAAGGTGATGGATCAAGCATGGATTGGTACAATAGGGAGTCAAGTGCATAAAAAAGGCATTTTTGAGTAGGATAAAGCACTAAACTAGAAAAATGCAAAAAATATGTTGGCCTGAATCACGAGGTCAACCCCTATTTTATTGTTCTAAGGAAAAAAAACATTTGGCACTCGCCAAATTTGGAGAGTGCCAAATGTGTTGCATTGAAATGGTATCGAGTAGAGAGGGAGGGATGGAGACTTGAGAGAGAGAGAGAGACTTGAGAGGGAGAGAGATTTATCCAGTTAGGGTGGGGGGAAAGACCTGACAATGGGAGAGGGGTTGGGAGGGATGAGACCTGAGAGAGACAAAAAGACCAAAGGGAGAGAGAGAGAAACAAAATGTGGGAGATGGGGTTGGAGTGAGATATATTTGTCTAGGTAGGGTGGGAGGTATGTGAGACCTGATAGAGAGGGAGTGTGGGAGAGGAGATTGGAGTGAAAGAGATTAGTCTAGGTAGTGTGGGAGGGTGAGACTTGGGAGAAAGACTTGAGAGGGAGAGAGAGTTATAAAGTTAGCATGGGGGGAAAGACCCAAGAGAGGGAGAGAGAAAGATAAAGACCTAAGAGAGGGAGATTGAGTGAGAGAGATAAAGATACCAAAGGGGGGGAGAGAGAGGGAGTGTGAGAGATATTAGGGTTGAGGGATTAAGGGTTGATAGTTGTGGGTTTATGGATTGAGGGTTGAGGGTTGAGGGTATAGGGTTGAGAGATTAGGGTATAGGGTTGAGGGATTAGGGTAGAGGGTATTCGGTTGGGGGTAGAGGGTAGATGGTTTTAGGGTTGAGGGTAGAGAGTTTAAGGGTAGAGGGTATAGGGTTGAGTGTAGAGGATATTGGGTTAAGGGTAGAGGGTAGAGGGTTTAAAATTTGAGGGTTGACCTGATTTAAGGTTGAGAGTAGAGGGTTGAGGGTATAGGTTTGAGGGATTAGGGTTGAGGGTCCAATGTATAATGTAGAGGGTACATAGGGATTGAGGGTTGACCTGGCTTAAGGTTGAGGATATAGGGTTGAGGGTCTAATGTATAGGGTAGAGGGTACATAGGGTTAGAGAGGGAGGGAAAATTGGACAGAGAAATGAGATAGAGAGATGGAGATAAGGGATTAGGGTGGAGATAGAGGGGGATACTTGAGAGAGAGGGAGAGAGAGAGGGGGAGAGAGGGAGAGAGATAGAGGGAGTGAGAGAGGGAGAGAGATCTAGAGGAGGAAAGTGAGAGAGAGAATGGGAGAGAGATGGAGGGAGTGAGTGAGAGAGAGAGAATGGGAGAGAGATAGAGGGAGTGAGTGAGAGAGAGAGGGAGTGGGAGAGATATAGAGGAAGTGAGTGAGAGAGGAGTTGGTGGGAGGGAGATACCTAAGAGAGAGGTAGAGGGAGTGTGAGAGAGAGGGAGTGGGAGAGAGATAGAGGGAGTTAGTGAGAGATATATAAGAGGGGGTGGGAGGGAGATACCTAAGAGAGGGAGAGAGAGAGAGAGGGAGTGGGAGAGAGATAGGGGAGTGAGAGAGAGAGAGATACTTGAGAGAGGGAGAGGGGGAGGGACAGACTTGAGAGAGAGAGATGGAGAGAGGGGTGGGTGGAGAGACCGGAGAGAGAGGGAGAGGAGAGAGTGGGAGAGATAGAGGGAGGAGAGAGAAAGGGAAAGAGATAGGTAGAGGGAGTGGATGAGAGGAGAGACGGAGAGGGAGAGAGGGGTGGAGAGAGGGAGGACATGGAGGGTATGGTTAAGGAGTGGTAGAGGGAAGGAAATGGTGAGAGAGAGAGAGAGTGGAGGGAGAGAGAGGAAGTGGATGGAGGGAGTGGAATGGAGAGAAGAGATGGAGAGGGAGGGGAGAGGGGTAGAGGAGACCGGGAGAGAGAGAGAGAACTAAAGAGGGGGGTGGAGTGGAGAGAGAGAGGGAGAGGTAGGGTTTATTTAGGCTGGAGGGTAGAAGAGGGCAGATGATCTAATAGCTCCATGGCCTAGGGTCAGGAGAGGGAGGGAGACAGAGGGACGAGATAGAGGGAGGAGAGAGAGACCCCAAGAGAGGGAGAACGGTGGGAGGCAGAGGGAGGCACGAGACAAAGGACAGGACAGAGGAGGAGAGAGATAGGCTGGGAGGGAGACACCGAGAGAGAGGAGAGAGAGAGGAGGGCATGGAGACAACCCAAGAGAGAGGGAGAGAGACAGACACAGAGGAAGGAGAGACAGAGAGGAGTGGAAGAGAGACAGAGGAGGAGTGTGAGAGAGAGACCTAGAGGAGAGCCGAGAGGCAGGAGGATTTGAGAGAGAGAGAGGAGGAGAGGGGTGGAGGGAGACAACCCTGAGAGGGGGAGGGAGAGGAGAGCTGAGAGAGGACAGAGGGAGTGAGAGAGAGACGGTGGGAAAGAGACAGAGAGGGAGGATTGAGAGGAGAGAGGACCGAGAGAAGGAGAGGGGTTAGGAGGGAGAGACTTGAGAGAGAGTGAGGGAGAGGTATAGGGTTGAGGTATTAGGGTTGAGGGTAGCGGGTATTGGGTTGAGGGTGGAGGGTAGAGATTTTAAGTGTTTAGGGTTGAAGGGTTTAGGGTTGAGGGTTGAGGGTTGAGGGTTGAGGAGAGAGAGGGACATGAGAGATAAAGAGAGAAGGGGAGGTGGTGGGAGGGAGAGACCTGAGAGATAGGGAGAGAGAGAGTGTGTGTGTGGGAGAGATAGATGGAGTGAGAGAGAGTGGAAGAGAGATAGAGGGAGTGAGTGAGTGAGAGAGAGACCTGAGAGAGAGAGGGGTTAGGACATAGAGACTTGAGAGAGAGATGAGGGGGTAGGAGGGAGAGGCAATGGGAGGGAGAGACCTGAGAGAGATGGAGAGAGATAGAGAGAGACAAAGTGGGAGAGAGGTAAATGGAGAGAGAGATAGGGAGTGGGAGAGAGAGAGAGAGAGGGAGATGGGGTGGGAGGGATAGAATTGAGATAGAGAGAGAGACTAGAGAGAGGGAGAGGGGGTAGGAGGGAGAGAGAGTGGACAGAGAGCTAGAGGAGTGAGAGAGAGAGGGATTGCCCAGTGAGAGAGAGGAGGAGAGGGGAGGAGGAGGGGGTGGAGGAAAGATAACTGAGAGAGAGAGGTAGGGGGTAAGAGGGAGAGACTTGAGAGAGTGAGAGAGATATAGGGAGTGAGATAGGGAGGGAGTATGTGTGTGTGTGTGTGATAGAGAGAGGTGGGAGAGAGATACCTAAGAGAGAGGGAGAGAGATAGAGGGAGTGAGTGAGAGAGTGAGAGACCTAAGAGAGGGAGAGGGGGTAGGAGGGAGAGACTTGAGAGAGAGAGGGATATGGAGTGAGAGAGACAAAAATAATAGAGGGAGAGAGAGAGAGAGAGGGAGATGGAGTGAGAGAGACAAAAATACTAGAGGGAGAGAGAGAGGGACTGTGAGAAAGGGGGTTGGAGTGAGATAGATTTCTCTAGGTAGGGTGGGAGGGAATGAGACCTGAGAGAGAGGGAGTGTAAGAGAGGGGATTGGAGTGAGAGAGACTAGTCTAGGTTGCATGCACTAGTATAGAAATGACAATATATGACTAAAAAACTACTAAAAACTAATTATAAATGACTAAACATGGTCATATGACCATTAGTAGTTTATTTCCAATCATTTATAATGTGACCAAATTGATGAATAAACTATTTTTAGTCATTTATTGGTTGTTTTGATTGATCGATTTGGTAGTGTATTTAGTCATTGATTGTTGTAATCTGCTCACTTATTTAGTCATTTTTTTCGCTAATATATTTAGTCATTGATTGTTGTTAACTAGTCACTTATTTAGTCATTTTTATTCACTAATTTCGTAGGTCATATATTTAATCATATTTATTCACTGTTCACTAATTTCTATCAATTGGCAGTATATTTAGTCAATTTAATTATTAATTGATGTCAATTAGTAGTATATTTAGTCATTTTAATTGACTCATATTTGAGGATTTAAACATAAAACATAGATATACACATCAATCATCAATTTCACACAATAAGACAACCGTTGAGAAGGAAAAATCATTAAACTTTATTAAAATAAAGGTGTTCTTATAGCTTGCACAAGTCTAAGATATCTATCTTTCTTGAAAAATTCTTAGAAATAGAGTATTACAATTTATATTTTCAATCACAAGACTGAAAATATGAGTTACAATACACAAAATGAAATGAGTTTCATTTCATAAGTAGCCATTCTCAGTCAAAACATGTCTTGAACAACTCCCATTTCCCATTTCCTATCATAAGGTTTCAACAATTCTTTTGGCAGCCCATGCCCAGCATGAAATTGCTTGAATCTCTAAGAAAACTGCTCTACTATAAAGTATACATATGGCTTTTCTCTATTGTACCAATACTATTCTTGATCCTTTCGAGAGGTAACTTGCAGTTTCATACAAATAGATTTAGATAACTGGTATGATGTCAAAATCATGAAAATAACATGCAAATAGATAAATATTTACCTCCTGGAGAAAATCTGTAGTGTCCTTACACTACAATGTAACAACACAAGTATTGCACATAAAAGAAAGTGACCATAATGGTGTTTAAAAGTATGAAGATCATAAATTTGAATTTCCTTGTACTCAATGAAATACTGTCTCATATCTTTTCTCCAAATCTTCTTCAACCTATCATCCATGATGGCAGGTATGGTCCACACTAGTTTAATTTCCCAAAATCCACATATGTAGGTAGAACATTATTAAATCACAATAGAGCCTTTTTGTGGGATAAATGGACCATTAATCACATCTTAGTGAATAAGACAACTATTATTACTAGAAGATACATCAGTATTACAAATGATCAGTAATATCTAGGCAAGAGATTTGCATACCTATCTGTAGAGAGTGAACTATTTGGCTCAACCCTTACCTAGACATTGTTCTTGACCTCAAAGGATTATGAAAGATGATGCCAATGTTTACACAATTTAGAGTTAGAGTGAACCTATTCCATATTCTTTTTACATTCATTTAATTCATCCTACATCTTTTACAAAAATGATAGGGGGAACTATGTTTTTCCTTTGATAATTTTGTATGTTCAAATCATCTAGAATGAGATCATAGAAATACATAGCCTTGAAAGAGGTCTAACATATGGAAAATTACTTAATCAAGAAAAAGGGATCCTTTCTTCTTACAAGGTTTGATGGCAAGACACTTATGCTTTAAGCATATTTTCCACACTTTGGGTAAGTCTCTATATCTACATGTTTGTTCACAGGTAGTGCCAATAACTAAAATTTTCTCTATATTCTACTGCAATTAGGTCCTCATTAAGGTAATAACTAGCTATCCATATTTTGGGTCTATAGCACTGTTATTTCCTTATTTATTCATATGAGTTATAACTTAATGTATTTTACAATATAATTAACCTTGAAATAACATTACTATCATTAAATAAAGTATTGATATGGAATTGTGACTCTATGAAACCTAATAGAGCACAAAAAGTAATATATAAATACTTTGGGAACATATCTCAAGCCATGTGTTTGCAACATTTCTTAAGATGGAGTTTTGCAGTCCAAAATGGTCAAACTTATGCATCCCAATCTTAAGCACAAAGGTGGTTTAGAAGCTTTAACTAAAGGGTGATGCTCTAGATTCAAAATTAATGAAGAAAAGGAACATTGTAGTATGTGTACACATAACCTTTAAACATCAAAATGCTTCATGTAGCTTCAGTTTTGACACTTGGATATGATAGAATGCATGTATTAGCATAATCTAATGCACTTTCCATAACTCATTAAATAGTCTCGTCTTGTTTTCCTTTTAGAGAAAATTTATGCATATTAATATGTAATAGGGAAATAAACTTGAATATTTATAAAACCTATATGAGAAATTTTTTCTAGAGTAGCATAGATCATTAGCATGCCAAGCCTAAAAAAATACTAATTGCACAGACAAAAAAAATTAGAAATCTCTAATTTATGATGGAAAAAAGCATAATATCATTAAGTAATGCCTACTCTACAAACTGGATTATGGAGTGCCATACTAGACATGCATGAAAATTTGGAAGCATAGACAAGACAAGTGAAATGTTTCAAAAAATTCCTCAAAGAAATGTGATCTCGTTCTCCTACAAGCACTTCAAGTCATGCTTTTCATGATGTCGGGATTTCTTGCATCACCACAAGCATGACTTGAAGTGCTTGCAGGAGAGCAAGTACAAATATTGATGAATTTAATGAGAGGGTAGAAGCTCTAGAAGACTTAGTTTATCAAAATTCACTCTAAACATTCAAAATAATCATAAAACAAAAGTGAAAAAGATAGAAGAATCATAAACATGCCCAGTTCATGTCAAAAAAAGTGTTTCCTATGGCATGAGTATTTTAGTAATTTAGTAATTAATATCTTTGAAGATTTCTTTAACTTGAGAAAATTGAAATTCATAAACATAAACCTTGATATACAACTGTAGACGTTAGAATTCTTCAAATGTAGGTTTCATAAAAGAAAAGAGAGGACTAAAAATGGGCTCATCAAAACCTAACTATATATCCATTGTTTTAGATGCTATGGACTAAGAAACCAATTGAAAATGGATAATTCTTAACAAAATGTAGAGTATAAATAAAAAATCACCTACTGACTGTTGGCTTTTGAGCTTAACAGAGTGTAGAATATTTTTGAGATATTTTCCTACCTACAATTCACTGATCCTTCCTCAAAGAAACTCAGTTGATGGGTTAGCTATAGAGTAGGAAATATGCTATGAGATTAAATAATATTTTCATTATAAGAAAAGAACAAAAATTTAAAACATTGATTGGCAATGATAATCTCAATGTGGAAGAGATAAAATGGTACAAATTTATAAGAAACAAAATTCCATGTAGTAGAACATACAACTGGTCAACTTGATGGTAGCTGCTACAACACTCAATCATGTTAACAAATTCATGGGAATCATAAGCATAAGCACTATTTTAAGACACAAAATGCTATATTTAAACTTGTGTTCATTCCCAATATAGTTTGATAATTTTTTGTAGTGGGCAATAGTTAATTGTACTTAGTGTTACCGTGAAGTTCATCATTCAGTTTAAACCAGGAAGGTGTAGAAAAAAAATTGATGATGCCATTTCTTTGGTAACCCAAATCGAATGAAAATGTGGAAGCATAGACAAGGCAAGTGAACTACTTCAAAAAATGCCTCAATAAATGTGATATCACCTCCATCGCAACCCCACATGGCTTGTTGATGGGCCTTGCAGTGATGCATTGATTTACCACATCATCACAAGGCCCAACAAAAAATTGTATGGGGTTACAATTGAGGCTTCACTCGAAAGAGGATTTCTGCATAAATTCTTCATTATTGAATTTTGTGCAAAAGTTTTTGTGAAGGCTTTGGTGATCCAAAGTATTTTAAAATTATAGAATCCAAAAATAATGGCTTCAACTATAGTCATAAGTAATTAAAATAGTAGATTTTTAAGTCGTTGCTATGTAGATGCTTCAATGCCTAAATAAAATAACAGAAAAAATTACCACAACAGGTTGAATAGAGGAGAAAGTGAAGAGTACTAATTGAATGGTCTTTATCCCCTACTCTAAACCTAGATAGACTCAAACCTAAATAGATTGGTAATTCTCACTTGGTTTTTGCATTTCCTATGTCTTGAATCTGAACATGGAAAAAATCAAAGACAAAAATTTATTTATGTAAGTCTAGATCCCCTTGTCCAAAAAGTAACAAAACATTAGTTATCAAGTAAATAGAAAATGCCTGACATGCATTAGAAAGATACAAGGTATGGATCCCTTAATCAACCCTGGTCCCTAGTTAGTGTTTGAAAGCTTCATAGTAAATTATTGAAAGTAATAATCATCTACCACATATGCATAGCATACCCTTAGGAGAGATACCTTTCATACTTATACTAATCTATAAACCAAAAATATACATATATGAGAAATAATTAAAGACTGAACAAAATTGAGCCATCTAATTCAACATATATAACAAACATGTAACTAATTGATTCAATTGTATAATGCAATGAAAGGAAAGTTAAAAAGTTCAAAGGTAATGACCAATGAAGGTCATTCTATTCTACCAATGCTTCTGAATGTTGATATCATTTTCATGGCAAACAACTAGTTCAAAAGCATTCAAACCCCACAAAATTAAATACCCATAAAATGATAGAGCCAAACAAAGAATCATTGTAAACTCTAGAAAGATTTTCATTGGAAATCTCAAGCCTTGTTCCAAAGCCACACTCTAACACCTAGCTCTCTAGCCTAATTTGTCACAATAATCTATTCATTTTCTTTCAGTGAATACAAAATATAGAGAAAGGTTTATCCCCACTACACAATAATCTTTCTTCAATGACATAAGTCTTAAACAACCTATCCTAGACTTTGTTCTCATTGCATTTAATTTTCCTTTAACTAAAATCTTCATTCAAGCAAGTAAAAACTGGTTGCAGGTGTGCTAAGGAGTTGCATTTCAATGCAATCACATTTCAAATCACCCATGCCTATAGCACCACTAATCACATGGCTTCAGACATAAATCCATACCTCTAAAGGGTCCACATGTACCTATAGCTACCTTGAACAACTTCCCAAGCTCAATCACATCCATATGAGGGCATCCTATGCTTGTTAGTATGTGCTTGCAATTAGTTGATGTATTTTGAAAATACAAGGTTGCATGGTGCGGGTAGAATTTGTATTTACAAGGTTGCTTGTATTTTGAGAATGAAAATTTTCTCCCTAAAAGAACTAGTAAAAATTTATATAGTATTGTGCTAGAATTTTGTTTAGTATTATCCTCATTTGGTTAAGGTCATGGTATAAAGATTTAGAATTCCACATCTATTGGTTGACTTTTAAAACTTACTGGTCAAACAACACTTGAGGATTTCCCATTAAATGGTTTTCTTAAACTACCCTATTGCTTTAAAGGAGGAGCATTCGATCACTCAAACTCCTATGCTCCTAAAGGACAACAGAGGTGATGAGGGGAGTGGTTGTATAGAAACTAGTTGGCCAACTAGTGAAAAATATCATAATAAACTATGATCATTATGGATCAGTTAAATTTGTTGACCAATTAAATATCTAAAAATTATCTGGTCAGGCTCAACTTGTATGTTTTAGTGACTAGAAGATCATGGAGGACCTTGTTTTCCAGGTTTTGAATTCAACTTATATATTTTAACAGTGTCATATAGGAGCATTTCCAGTGCTCAAAAAATCCTATTATATCATCAAATATAATTCCCTATAATGTACTTATTCTTCTCTTATAATTTCTTCTAGATCATAGGCCATTAACTTGAAGATTAGGTTGGGTGGAACTCTTGCAAATTTGAAACATAAAATGATCTTTCTCTAACCAATTTAATGAAGTAGGACTTAGCTATATCACAACTAATTAGATACCTATAAACAATTGTTGGTCCATAAGTAACTTATACTATATGTTACTAAATTGAAACACAATGAATATATGCAAGATATCTGAATGTGTGAAAAGTTGAAGGTAGACATAATACTGAAAGTTTAAAATTAGAAAAGTATCACAGTAAAATAGGCAATGTAATCTGATGAATTCATCTTACATGGCTATGGAAGCCAACTAAGAAAACACCCACTAAAATATGATGGGAGTAATTTTTAAATTCAATTGATTGCTTCTTGTATGATGTCTAAAAAGATATAAATTATGTTACAACAAAGGAAACTAGAAAGATATAAATTATGTTACAATAGAGGAAATTGAAAAGATATAAATTATGTTAATTTTTTTGATCCATAATTGGCTTGATTGTATTGATATAGGAAAAGTTTCTCAATTTCATATAATTTTGACATCATGTCTAATAATGTTAGATTACATTTCATAAGAAAAGAAGTTAAAATTGTTGTCTTATAAGATTTTTATTCTTGTAGAAAAGAAAATGTTTATCTGAAATATTAAAAAAGAATCTGTCATATAATTGAATGCCCATAGTTGATTTCCTTATCTTTTATTTCCAACAAAATAAATATTTAATCATGCATTGTGTCCTCATCAATAATCATCACAATCATTTACAATAAACAATCATTTTCAATTACTGTAGCATCAATAGAATAAATAAGATTGAATTTGTCAAATCATTCCCATTGAAAAATATGGTTCCCATACCAAAATTTCAGTTAGCTTTTGTATATCTCAATAAGATAGCACTAGATTGGATTCACATTACTATCCCCTTGTTTAAATGTTCAATAGTTATGAAACATAAAAAAATGCTTAATCACTCATTAAAAAATGATAATAGTAAATAACTTGAGTGTGGAAATTTAAATTCAAATTATAGACAAAACGAATCACAAATATCCAATCTTTCATCCCCAACCCTATTACATTAGCATCCATAGAAAAAGTTAGGCTATATTTGTGAAATCATTTTTGTTCCAACCATCCTTCAGACTTCCAATTAGCTCATCTATATCATAATGATATGACACAAGACTAGATTCACATCATTTTAATTTTCAATATTTATTGAGTATAAATAAAAAACAAATGCTTAACAACTCACTAAGAACAATCTAATAAAGAAATATTAAGTGCAAAAAATAAAATCCAAATGATTGTGAAAATCAACCATAAATAATCAAGAACTTAGCCTAGCCTTATCCCTCAAGAATATGTTTGATTATCTATTTGAAAATTGTGTTCTATCTAACAATTATACTTGCAATGTGCCCAAAAATTCTGCTTCTTGATTTCCATAAGCACAATAGAATCCAACTAAAATAGTCCACAATAAACTGCAATGCACAACTATAGATCAAACTAGAGTAATTGTGTAGAGATTAACACAATAGAAAACAAAAAAGGTGCCTCAGTTTGGAAGTATCCAATCTGCCATAGTCATGAACACTACACAATTGTAGATCAAGCTGTGGAGTTTAACACAATAGCAAAAGGGAAATTGCCTTAGTCTGAAGTATCAAGCCAAGGAAATCTTAGAAATAACACTAGTTTTTAATGTTAGTCTGATGGAAGAATACCTCTCCTCCTTTACCATTTATGAAGGTAAATTGTTTTAGGATTTTATGATGATGGGAAAGAATGTTTACAGAGAGTCAAAATGTGAACTTGTTGCCTCATGGTCTCATGATCTAGGGTTTCAAAATTTCATGCTAGTTCACCACTCAATGACTCAACTCTCACATGTTACAAAGATTTGATAGCTCTATCATACTCATTCTTGCATTGAAACATATTATAGGGATCCAAAGGCATTTTTAAATAAAAATATGTATTATTTCAAAACCTAACCCATGAACGGAAGAGGGAAAACTCTCAAACAAAAAACCACCATACATAATGCAATGAATGAGAAAGAATGTTGTTTTTGTCTTCTCAATCACATAAATATAAAGCATTGAAAACTTTGAGAGTGAAAAACCATGAAAAGGGGGAAAAAACACTACAAACTTGGAGCTTCTTCTTTTTGCAAATTTGTAGTTTCCATAATAACTCGGTCTTCCTACCTTGCTTTGTCCAAAAAATCAAGTGAATCCTTTTGTAAGAAAGGAAACACTCATTGCTTTCCTGTCCATGCAAGTAGCTACAATATTAACCCAAAACACCTCATTGCCAGGCTAACGAAATGAGGAATTCAATGAATAATGAATCAAGTGTAATACACTCCCGCCAATAATTTCCCAAAATATTTTTTAAATTTTTTGATTTATTAGTATTTTCGTGACTAACTATTTAGTCATTTTTATTTGTATGAATAAATAATTTTTTAGTTGATGACCAAATTAGTCATTTATTTACTCATTTATAGCTGAGTTGCAAAAAATTAGTAGAATTTAGTCATTTTTAGTTGTTGTGACTAATTTTTTTAGTCACGTAGTCATTTATTTTCCAAATTCTACTAGTGGTGGGAGTGAGTGAGATCTGAGAGAGAGAGAGGGAGTTATCCAGTTAGGGTGGGGGGAAAGACCTGAGAGAGGGAGAGGGGTTGGGAGGGATGAGAGGCATAGAGAAAGATAAAGACCTAAGAGAGGGAGATGGAGTGAGAGATAAAGATATTAAAGGGGGAGAGAGAGGGGGTTGGAGTGAGATAGATTTGTCTAGGTAGGGTGGGAGGAAGGGAGACTTGAGAGAGAGAGAGATTACTGCATCAGAGAAAGAGAGTTATCTAGTTAGGATGAGAGGGAGATACCTAAGAGAGGGAGAAGGGGTGGGAGGGATATTTTGAGGAAGAGACCTGAGAGAGAGGGAGTGTGAGAGAGGGGATTGGAGTGAGATACATTAGTCCAGGTAGGGTGGGAGGAAGTGAGACATGAGAGAGAGAGAGACTTGAGAGGGAGAGGGAGTTATCTAGTTAGGTTGGGGGAGAACCCTGAGAGAGGGAGAGAGGGTGGGAGGTATATTTTTAGGGAGAGACCTAAGAGAGAGGGAGAGTAGCTATAGTGGGAGGGCGAAACTTGAGAGAGGGAGATGGGGTGCAAAAGATTCAAGAGACAAAGGGTGGAAGGAATAGAGCGAGGGAGAGACTTGAGAGAGGAGGTGGGAGAAATAGAGGAAGGGAGAGACTTGAGAGAGAGCGGGTGGGAGGGATAGAGGGAAGAAGAGACCTGAGAGGGGGAGTTATCCTATACATTAAACCCTAAGGATGGAAGACAAGGTAGAGATTCTAGGAGAGACCTAGAGAGGGTTGACAGAGAATGGGTATGTATTAGTTAAGAGGGAAGGAGGCAGAGAGTGTATGAAAGGTAAAACCTCAACTATCCATCTACGATCATAAATTGTGAACTCCTAGCATTATCAAAGTTGTTGAGCAAAGAGAGGGGAAATTTTTTTATTGGTCAAACCAACTCATTCGGCGAGTGTCGAATTCGACGCTCGCAAAATGGCACATCACATTTGGCACACGCCAAATTTGGTGCTCACCAAATGTGATGTGCCATTTGGAGAGCACCAAATGAGCTACTTTGGACAAGTGAATGCACAAGATTTTCCAAATTTCCTCATATTTTTGTCTGTGCTCACCATCACGTTTGCACATCTTTCAATGCAAGTTTATAAAAAAATTGTGATGGTGTTAACCTTTCTCTTAGCTATCTAAATATATTAGTTTTGTTTTGTTTTGATTAAGTTAAGGTTTTGATCCATTACTTCTCTTGTAAATGCCTCCATTTTTTAATCAAAAATCAACATGTGCTAGTTTTAGGATAGATTTTTACTCCATCGAAACGTGAAACAAATTACATTTTTTTAAACTAGGCTCCATTCTACACATGATGAAAAAAAAATGATTTTTGATTAGTTTTTAAAAAAATTAGGGGGTAGCACGCTCAAATTTTAGCTTTTCACGATGTGTCCATTTAAAAAATTCATAAGATATTATATATTCATTAAAAAATTAGCTGGAAGAAGGAGGTTAAACTACATGTTGTTAACTATTTTTTCACCATTCATATTTTTGAAATTCTAAAAAAACGTTAATGAAAAAGGGGGGGCCTTAGACGCTATGTTATTTTTTTTATCAAAATAGGACTTTTTTTGAGCCCCTCCCTTTTTGAGAACCTTAATCTTCATTAATTTCAAAAAGAAATAGTAGCTTAGAAACTAGAATCTGAGCACTTCAACACTTGTTCTTGCTGCATCTTGAAATTTTGAGTATAACTATCTTCATTTTTTTGTGTAAATCAAATTTTTCTAATTTCAGAAGAAGAAAATAAGTGTTATCTGAAGATCCTTTTTTGTGTCATAGCTCCATGTGCACTTACCCCCATACACATGAGAACACCAGATTTATGTGGAAAAACCAAGAAGGGAAAAACCACAATGAGGATTCACTCACAATATAAAGTAATTACAACACCAAATATAATATGCTCACTACTAGAGGGCTCACTACCAAATTAGAAAGAAGAAGATAAAAGATTGTTACAATGAGAAATCCATCTTGGAGAAACAAAAAAGATCCATCACTACTTCACCAAAACATTGACACTCTCTCTATAGAATGTAAACACCTTTTGCTCACTACTTCTAGTAGTCTTAGTCATTAAATCTCACACAACACTTCACACTTTCATATTTCACATCACAATTCACACATCACACACTTCACATCACAATCCTTCATCAATTCATCGCACATATATATCATCTTCAACCTTGAAAACAATCTACAAGCTTGGTTATGCACCTCAAACATGCAAATTCAAATTAGGTCAACACCAAAACATTCCTATAGTGTAGAGAAATGAAGGCAAATCACATCATATCTTAACTTGAACCTAAATTCATATATATACACACCACATCATGCTTCCAAAAACATAAAAATATATCCACAATTAGTGTAAACACCCAAGGTCAGTCGAACCTATGTTAACACTATTAAACATTTAAGTACATGCTTCACCAAGTCTAAATACAACTTGTGGACCACACACAACACTTAAACACAATCTAGAATATTCCATCAACATCTTGAAATCCAACAAATTCTTCACAATAAAATACACCTGAATAACATACTCATTTTGTACACCCAACTAACCTTCCACATACTATAATTTATGAATCCAATTTTGTAGACCACAAAAACTCAAACAAATCAAACTAAAGATAGATATAAGCAATATAAGAACACTTCCAGATCCACAAAACCAAAAACCAACACATTGAGAAATGTGGAGCGAAAACCATTTCTCCTAGACCACACTACAACACAGTTCACACAACTTCTTCTACCAAATGATCCAGAACCTAAAAATCTAGATATAAAACCTCTAAACACCTTTGATCAACATATCCGAACAACACAGGAAGATCGTCAACCATGAAGAAATGTAGAGAAAAACACTAAACACTACTCTGCCACACTGAACACTCATTTATTCAAAATTTCTCAAAAGCACTTAGAAACCAAGCACCACAAACAACATCTCAACATCTACAACTCCTTCTTGTCAACACCAAACCAACTACAATATAGAAACTCAACCATACTAATGGTTGAACATCCTTAAACACATGCTCATGAAATAAACACTAGAGTTGACATCAATGAGACTACTAATAAAAACATAATGCAACTAATCAAATCATCTCCATAGGTTGACATCAATGCAACAACAAATGTCTATTGACATCAATGACAATGTACACTTCCAACAACACGTAGATTTGAAAATTTTGCAATATTAACACATTCCAAAATATTACACACATCAACATCCTCTTCATTTAAAACAAATATTTACATCTATGTTTCATATAAACAATCATGAGTAGCAGGGACATAATCATGTTTACTTGCATCATATTTAGCACCATCAAAACTTTTTCTACTACTAACACTATGCCCAAACTTCATATATTTAATGCTTAAGCATTTATCTCCCAATTCCCTTGGATGAAGACTTGAGCCATATAAAATTTTCTCATCAAAGTCTAAGTGTGCACTTTCATCATCATTTGCATTACTAGATACCTTTCTATGTTCTAAACCTTCAAAGTAAATATTTAGATTTTCAATAGCATCATGGTTGAGTTGCAAATGAATATTAGTAGCATCATCATTATCAACATAATAATTTAGTTCAAAAGTTGATCCATCACACTTGATATCCATGTATTATTTTAATTCTTCAGTAGAAAAGTTGTTACAAGATATAATTTCATGTATTTCTTTTATTTCATCGTGTATTTGCATTTGAACCATCATAAATGTAACTTTCATCGGTACATCTTTCATTCATGATTTGATCATAAACCTCATCATTATCACTATAAAATGTACCTTCATTTTATACCATAATCTCTTCATCCTTATGCATTATGTCATAATATTGCTCACACCTACCAATAGGACAACTAATATTAGCATTTTGAGATATCATAATTTGTGCATAATCACATCTAACTCTTTCAACAATCCCTATCCAATCAAATACAGATAATCAAAATAATGAGGCTTCAACTCTTTTGGCAAGGTGCTTAGATCTATCTCATAGCTTTCACAAAACAAATCAATGCATACTAAATCCTTAGGTCTAAATTTTTTGGGGACTTACAACAAGGCATCCAAAAGCCTTGCATATAAATCACACAATGATTCTACCTTTTTCCTATTCATGTCAAACAATTCTTTAATAAAAGACATTTGATTAGCACTACTCAAATTTTTCTCATATTCAACTTGGATTTCACTATGATTTGTATGATGCATTGACAAGATAACTGTAATAGCTGAATTATTACTACCTTGACAATCATTTTTATTGTCTAATCCATAAATTTCATTTGCATGAGGTATTTTAGGACAACCAACACTTGCATCCATGTATCCCTTTGGCATTGAGTATTTTGATTTATTTTCAATATATATAGTTGTAGCATATGCTTGATGTAATGTTGCAGGCTCCTTATCTCTCAGTGAATAGCTCATTTCTTCATCAAATGCACTAGGTAAACAACCATAAACATTGTTATTTGGTCTCATGTTTTCAGGAATGCCACTTATGGTCTTTGCAAATCTCAAATTGAAAGCTAGGACTAACTCTTGTTCTTCTTTTTGAATGTTCATGAATTTTTGTATCACTAAACTTGCATTAATTCTCTCACCAAACTAGTCTATGAATTTTTTCATAAACTCATTCCACGAAGAGATGGAACACATTGGAATATCTAAAAAACAATTTTTGGTGCCTTCCTTCAGATACTAAACAAATAATTTCATGACAACATCCTATGCATTTAATTCATAATCTCCCATTAAATCCATAAATTCTTGCAAATGTTTTCTTGCTGACTCAAAAATCTTTCCATTGAACTTTGGCAAGTGTTCCCTAAATTTATTAGGAACAGGGTGTGGATAATTATGGATACTACTAAAATCCAATGCTTTATACATTTCAATAGAGAAAGGCATCCTCTAGAAATATGGTTTTTGTTCTATCATGACATTATAGCTTATAGAAGGAGAACTAAAATGGTTATACATATTTACAAATGAAGATTTATCCCCTCTACAACTATATGATTCTTAATATTTCTTTATCCCTTTCTTGTAGTGCTTATTTTCACTTAATAGGGAACCAATTTACTCTTTAGAATTTTCAAACATGGTTTTCATACATAAGTGTATCCTTCTTGAAAACTAAAACATATAAAAATACTTGGATATGTTGCAGCTATTGCAAAATTTCTTTCCTAATTGGAAACTTTTGTAATTTTTAAATATTCTTCACATTTTCATCAGGTTCTTTTCATAGAGTCACCACCTCTCTTCATAGAGGATTAATCTTCAAACAATATAAATCTCTTTAAAGTTTAACTTCATTCATGGTCTCCTCCAACAGTAGATTCACACATAACTTCTTTAAATTTTCTGCAACAAAAACCTCCTCCGAGTTTAAAAATTTAATATCTAAACGAGGTGTTTATATTCACCAAATTCTTGACTCTTTTCTCATAGATTTGTCGTTGTTCTCCAATAGATTCACCAATCTGTTGGTTCCCAAATTTTCCACATCAATGAAACCTAAAGGTGTGCCAAATTTAATGCTTAGATTCAATGAGAAATTTGACCAACAAATGGGAGAGTGATCTCACACTTTTCTCCCTTGCACTTCAGGCTCTACAAAACCTAGGTAGGTCTCCCCATATGATGTTGGATATGGATGTAAAATAAGGTTTTATTTCAACACCGGATAGATAAAATTTATACAAATAACAAGGGTTTATATGTTTGAAAAATGGAAGGAACTATCCTTGTTTTCTTTGAAACCCAAGTATGAAGTATGCAAATATTCAAGAATAAATATTGTAGAAAATAAAACTCAATTTTATATTTGAAGTGTGTTTCTAAGATTGAAGAAAAACCATTCAAAATAAACTGGTGCCTATCCAGGGCTACATAGTCACCATATATGTACACATTCTTTACCACATTCTAAACATATCTTGATGATCATAAAATAATCAACACCTTATATGAATGAGACCAACCAATGAATAACAGTGTAACTTCTACTTAACAATCCAACTTGCAACACAATATTCTCATTATTTTCATTGAAAGGATTTACATTGCTCCTTGAGCAAACACTAACCATGAAAATAATCCAGATGCAACAAATGTTCTTGGAAAGCTCTACAATACTTTATTGTTTTATTGAAAGGAATAATTCATTACAAATTAGAGACAATATACATTGATAGCATGCAAAATAATGTATTCATATATGTTACAATCAAAATAGACAATGCAATAATAGGAACATTTACATAGCATGAGTCTTTATTTCCCTAAACAAAACCAATAGCCTACCCCTTATAGCTTCTTCAAAATCCTAGAACCAAAACAAATGAGATAAAAAATTCATTTTAAAGAGATGGGAGAAGCCCAAATATAATCTCTTCCTGACACCTATCACAATTTGAACCATTAGATCTGCAACCAACTGGCATTTGGAAAATTCCTCTTCACTCATTATTATCCCTCTTCTTTTGTAATTGAAGTTTATTACCTTTTTAATTTGCAAATCCTATGCAACATTTTAATCTACCCATAAACAATCAATTACTGGCTCCATTTTCATTTGCAAGTGAAAAAAATCACTTCTAGGTAAAAACCCATTTTTCTCGCAGTTTAAATTTTTCTTTCAACTTGCATTTTAACTAAGCATTTTGATTTTGAACATATAAAAATAATTTCTAAAGTTAATTCAAAATTTTTTCAAACACTTTTCCAATAACCCACTATCATGTGCATTCACCTACAAATAACTAATTCTCACAACTACCCATTTCATTTTGATAGGCTAAGCATTTCATTCCATTGCCCATTTACCCTACCTGCAAGCGGAAAACTTTACACATGTACTATTGCCCAAGCATGATAAAACTTACAAAGGAGCTCAAAAATGTTATTTGACTGTTAAAATGGATTGTTGGTCATTTTTGGTTCTATTGGCCACATAAAATCATTCATAACACCATTGAAATTGTTTCCCTAACATCAGAATGGCTTCAAGCAGTTCTCTAGAGGTTGGAACAACATTTTTCACTCACCAAATGGCCTAAAAACTTCCCTCAAATCACTTGCACTTGAGTCACCATAATTCCATTACTGGTAGGAAAATATTTCATGTTTGAAATAATAGCCTTCTCAACGATGGTATTGATCTAAGGGAGGAAGTAATAGTTTCAATGTCCTTAAGGTGCAAGCAAAAAAAAAACTAATTTGGTGCCACAAAGCTGAGATAGAAAGCAATGTGCATGTGAGAAAAACCATAGCTTAGTGCGTCATTTTTTGTCTTCTTCAACAACAAAGATAGACCAACAACATCCAATCATAGTTATCAAGCCCATTGCAATTCCATAGATCTATAAAATTCTAAAATTGTGTTGCCTTACAAGGCATGCATTGGGTTAGGAAAGAAAAGAAGAGTGGAAACATCACGTGAGCATCAAATAGGTTTAAAAGGCAACAAAATTTGAAAATGAAAATATGCACGTGAAGGAATGCAACAAAGCCAAAACTATTATTATACTTTTTGAGCGTGCAATGTCCAACAAACACATATTTGACCCCAGCCTCTTTAGCCTCAAATGTAATATGAAAGAAGTAATGCACTGAGTTACAATTTATCAATGAAATTTTCTTGTTAAACCTTTGAAACTAAATTGCCTCCCAAATTGCTCATGTTCCGTAAAATTTGGAGAAAATCTAAACCTATTTAAAAGACAAATATTTATGTCCTATTATTTAAAATTCCTTAAATGTTTGCATACTAAATATTAGGAAAAAGGTAAATTTTCAATTTCTCCTACTGGTAAAAAGGTGAAATTGCACTACACACAAATGAAGACCCAAGAGCCATGATTTTTTTTGCGAGAGAGCATAATTAATTAAATAAAACATGGGTTTGCAATAAGATTTTTACTAGTGAGCCAAAATTTGGTTCTTCCTTTGTAATTGGGCCTACAAAGGTGTGCACCATGATGCAAAATTTTTATATTAATGCATCACTTGACATCACATTTAGTAAAAATTGAAACTAGAGAAACCTAAGACCAAAAAAAGAAATGGGTAACCCTTAGCTTTTGAAATTTGCAACTTTTTTGGGATGCCGAATCTAGCTCAGTCATAGTCAGAAACACATTAAAACCTGCATATTAGAACTCATCCTAGAAATACAAAAACTGAATAGGAACACTACCATATTTCCTAAAAAAATTACCACATAGATTTTAATGACAACTTTTGAGTTGCAAAAATTTAATTGGCAAAGATGGACTTTGGGGTAGATGCAATAGGAAGCAAGCTTAGTCTTTGTCACCAAACTGAAAGACATAGGCACTTCAAATTTGCAAAAAAATGAAGGTGCCAATATATACCTCAGTCTAACTCACCCTCATCTCCCCACATGAGTCCCCTCTTCCATCTCCTCCTCTAAGTCCTTCTCCATCATCTCCACCACACTCTCCTCCCCAAATTCTCACTTCTCCAATTCCCCCTCTTCCTCCTCGCTCACCTCTAATTACTTCTCCTCCTCTAGATCAAGAAGAGCTACAAGTTGTAGAGGAATAAATTCAAACTAACGAGGCGGTGGGAGAAGAAATTGGATCTTGAGAAGAGAGAAAAAGAAGAGGAATTTCATAATGAAGAGGCAGTTGAAGAAGAAATGGAAATAGGAGAGGTAGGACAATAAAAAGAGGCACTTAAGGGGGGGCATGAAAATTCTTAGGCCTCACATGATACAGAGATCATCCCCTCTCCTCAGCATGAAGTCTATTCTAATCTCTCAGAATGGTTAAACCATACCATTCAAAAAAGGAAGAGGACTTATGTCCAAGAAGAAGAAGAGAATTTCACTATTCTTGTTGAGGCTTTCCAGGCATCAACAAGGAAAAGAAAGAGATCCAAGAGGTTGTCTACTATCACCATAGGTGATTAGGGGAATAGAGTGGCACAAATAGCTATTCCCATAGTAGATAATCCAGAGTCATAATTTTTTTTTGAAGACTACCAAATACGATAGGTAAAATTTGTTGTTCAAACCAAAGAAGGAGAACAACAATCATTGTAGATGGTTGTATCTTCCATCTTAAAAATAATATAAAAGGATTAAAACACCAAGGAGGAGTTGAAGGTTCAAGTATCCCAATTGATAAGTTATATGTCAACCATTTGATTGGGTATGTTAGTTTAGTTACCCCTGCCCCAATTTTGTAAGTTGTACTAAATAAGGATGCTCAACATCCAAACATTCAGAAACATGACTTATAGGCCTTAGCAAGAAGAATTTTGAAAAAGGAAATAAATGAATACCACTATATTAGTGATGAAGCTGGAATCTAGCTCACCAAATTGAGTTAGAAATAAATGAAGATTTATTGGTTTGGGAAGATTACATCCCAATTTTGTAAAAGGTCAAGGCTACTTCTATAGAAGATTTAATAAAGGCAGTCTTAATAGAAGAAGAGGATCAGTACAAGCCAAAAGAATGGCTAAAAGTAAGACAACAAAGGGTAAATATTTTAAACAAGTGCAAACACAAATTGAATGACAACAAAGGCCTAGCCAAACATGTGATGGAAAAATTAGAGCAATTTGTGGAGAACTTCGGATGCACTTTCTGGGAAACCCCATCCATAGTGGCCTCTCCAAGTAAGATGGTCATCAAATTTGAGGAGTCACTATAGGGTTAAATCAATCAAATGACCATTGGCCAAATGATGACCCAAAAGGAAAAGAACTGTAGATCTTCTAGGAGGAACTTTCTGGTTTCACTGACTTGCAAGAGAA
Organism: Sequoiadendron giganteum; assembly: GCA_007115665.2. NCBI lineage: Eukaryota > Viridiplantae > Streptophyta > Pinopsida > Cupressales > Cupressaceae > Sequoiadendron > Sequoiadendron giganteum. Next base: position 475,396,680 of record CM021102.1, read on the forward strand.
ATTAGAGAACTCTACATTTTCCCAGAGGATAATATTGAAATATCATAAGGGGCTTTATATGGACAAAATGAATGAATCATTAATGCTTTTTTAGAAAGATTTCTTAGTATTGATTAATCAAACAATTAAACTTTATTATTTTTTGAATCAATTTTGTAATAGACCAATGTCCCAGATAGTAAAGTTTCAATCTAGCATTGGAGTTTTAGTGAAATCCAGTTCAAAAATTAGCTTTTTAAGTTTAGTTAAGTTTATTTTTAGATAAGGGATGATCACACTAGCCAAAATTTTAGTTATCTTTTCTTTAGATCCATAAGTTATGAGATGAATGGTCCTATATATTTTGGATGTTTTGAAATTATTAAGCATCATAAAAATTTTTATTTGCAAGAAATTGATATAATTTCAGCATGAATTTTTCCACTATACTTTGTGAGCATTTTATAAAATATCAAAAGATTACACCTATTGCATGCATATGGATCTTGATCATTGGTGATCTGGTATGTTTTCTTTATTTATCTGATTTGAATAAATTGGTAAAGTCAATCTTGTTACTATGATATTGAATAGAGTCTTGTCTTAGATTTGTGCATGCTTTTATGGTGATCTGGTATGTCTACTTTATTTATCTGATTTGAATAAATTGGTAAAGTCAATCTTGTTATTGTGATATTGAATAGATTCTTGTCTTAGATTTGTGCATTCTTTTATGGTGATATGATTTGATATGACCTCAAAATGTTGAGATTATGAATTTCCTTTGAAGATTGCATTGGTAATAATAGTGAATGAGTGAATATTAATTATTTTAGTAGTGGTTATTATGATTTTTTCCTGACCATTTTAGAATTGATAAATAGAATGATATTTATCTATGCCCATTTAGTTTGAGTTTGTTCTTTAAAATTATCTCTCCCCTAAATATTTTGATCTTTATTTGATAAAACTTTAAAATCTTTGAAAGAGCACAATAATAGTATAGATCTGTAAAGGAATGAATGTTTCTATCCAACATTACATACTTTGAATATATGAATCACTCAGGCCCTTTGTTGAACAAGTTTACATGAACCACTTAGCTACCCATCACGGTCAAGACCTAGCCTAAAAATAACCTTAGAGTAGGAATCCCTACTTGTCAAGAGTAGTAATTTATTATTAATTAGCAAGTTGGTTGTGCTAAAACCACCATCAACATATATGATTATGATTTTATCATTAATTTTTAGATTTCCTAGGGCTTGGATTTATTTCTACTCATATATGCATATCTTACCTTGATTAGGATTTGGATATACATAGAGCTATACACACCTTATCACACCTTCCCACCCTTGGATAATCTACCATTATGAATCCTTGTAGGTTAGTGTTGTTGGCTAATATGCATGCATATAATTCATTTTTTATATATTTCTATCTTTTATAACACATCATCCTATCATCCTTAATACTCTCATGATATTTTATGCTATGGATAAGGATTTAATCTCAATGAAGGTATTGTATTACCACTTCCTTCATTGAGCTAGTTAGTGCTCATCATTTCCTATTAGACACACTTACCTCATTTTCTCATGAGGCCCATATTGATTATATTTCACCCATGGCTTGTGATATTGATGAGAATATGCATTATGGTATTTATTATGTTATTGATGCATCTAGCATGATAGTTATTGACGATGTTACACCTACTTCACCTATTCATGAAATTGTTGTACCTTATGATTATATTTATTCATGTCACATGATAACCCTACGTCCATAGAGCCATGCATTTTAGATGACATATCTCCTCCTCTTTTACATCACATCTTTTTTTTCTCATATGTCCATGATGATGATATATTTAATAAGAATAATCTGTTAGTTCTTTCTAGCTAGATGATTACGATATTTTTTCACCTTCGTATTCCTTAATTAATGATATAATGAACCTTAGTGAAGAATTTTTACATGATAACTATTATGGTTTGCAAATGCTTCTTTACATGTGAAATCAAGTTTTACTAGCTGATTATGAACGCTTAGATGATGACATGTTATTTATTAGTGATTTTAGATTACATTTGAGTGGTAAAGCTTTGTAATGGCTTGATTCATTTGATTTCTTAATACTTCTTTTGGGAACTTTGCACATGCTTTTATTGCTTCTTTTTTTTTACCTAGTGCCCATAAGGATAACATGAACCTAAAGATATCTTCTCATGATTTACCTTTTGATCTTTATTCTCTTGTTATCTATGTGACTCATCTATCTATTGAACCTACATTTCATCCTATACCATCTAATTAAGGGGGTTGACCTAGGAAAACATGGCTGTAATGATTCGATGATCTCCCCAAGATATTTTTGAATACCTATAGTTCTGAACAATTAGTGGGGAGAAAATAGTATGATGAATTCGATTGCAGAAGTTTGCATAGTGCTAAATCATGATTGCATATTAAGGATTTAAATTGCATGACATAAAGTTGATTTAAAATCACATAATCAACTCAAAGTTAATTAAAGGTCTAAACAGAACTCCATAGAACAAACATGCAGAAATATATTTTTGATACCTAAATAAGTCGAAGATCTATATGACATTAGATTTTATCTTCATTGTATTGTTCCGCAAACTAAATACCCTATCCATCTCATTTCATTTTCTAAATTAACATTTACTGCTCTAATAATTACCATGAACTCTAGTTACCTAAATTACCTCTAGTTACCTAAATTAATTTGTATTTATTGATCACATAATTTCCTTTACAGTATTAGTCTACTCCGTTGTAAAAGGCTAGTAGGGTCAAGAGGTGTGGAAAGAAAAAGCGCTTCAGTTTCTTGCCCTAAAAAAACAAGTCCAGTGCCGCTGTTGTCTTTTTTTGGTGTCATTAGGAGTAAATTTAGTTGAAACTTTGCAAAAGCGCTTGTGTAAAATAATATTTAATGGTTGGGACCAGCAACCACTGTAAATCACAGCTACGCAGGACATGGGATACGTCGTATTTCAACTTTGGGGTAAGGTTTGTCATGTGAAGGAAGTAAAATATAGCCCATCACAGGCGGGCGCACTTGGGCCTTGTATTTTATACTAACTCTGAGGGCTGAAATTACACTTTAGCTCTGTCAATCTGGAGCAACTGCAGGATGCAGCCGCCCCAGATAGTCAAAATCTGATCCACCATCAAATTATGCTTGAACAATAAGAACATTTTTAAAAACCAGACACTATCTTTTCCCTGCAGCCTGCAAAGCAAATTGTAAGAGTCGCCAATAAGAGCAACAACATGACAAATACGAGACAGTTATCGATTTGGTACTTGTTGACTGATTACAGTGAGAGTGTGAGAATGATGATTAGTCACATCTGCAGACCATGCAATATATTTCTGTAATGTCAGTTAAACTGAAAGTTGGTCTGCGCGGCAGAAAAGCCTCAGAACATGAATGCTAACTAATTGCAATTTGGTGGGCAATAGACAGGGGCTGCCATAACCAGGTCACAGCAAAGGTGACAGCAAGAGCAGTCAGCACTGAGGCGCCGCCCAGGGCATGTAAAGAGCTTTGAGAGTGTGAGTGGGTCCCTGCACTTTCACTAGTTTTTTCCTTCCATTCCAGCCTTCTCAACAAATTAACCCATCTGCAAGTACCATATCCATGCAATGACGTTCTTATTCATAAGCACAGTCCCTCTTATTCAACATTCACACCGATCATTCAAATCAATCTTATATCATTTAAGATTGAAGGGGAATAACAACAACAAAGATGACGTAGGTTTATGAATCAAACTTAGGTCTATGGATATGAACTTTGGAGCATATATTGGATGTTTTCTTTTTGGTTTTTGTTGATGTTAATGATTGATTTTAGTTAATTCTTTCTTCTTCTTTTTTTTTGAGTTTTTTAATTAATAACAATGAAGATGATCTAGGTTTATGGATCAAATTTAGATCTATGGATATGAACTTTGGAACACATATTTGATGTTTTCATTGATGTTAATGATTGGTTTTAGTTAATCTATCTTTTGGGAGTTTTCTATATAAGGATTGTTTTTTAAGTTAAATTTATAGGATGTAGATTTAATAGATTTTAGATAAGATAAAAAGAGCAAGCAAACACGATTTGGAAACTTATGCAAGCAGATAATGAATACTTAATTTTAAGTAAACAAATGTTCAAAATGTGTACTAAATATCTAGATGTTTAAATAGTGAAATATTCATCAAATGAAAAATTGACATATAGACATGCAAAGCACACAAACATAAGATGGAAAGACAATAGAGTCTAACAAGAAAACTTATATTTAAATGTAGAATGAAAAAAAATACAATGGACCACCTATATGTAAAAATTAGCATTGGCATGCTACCCTCAACCCTTAGATAAATATATTTAAAGACTCTCTATAATATATAAGCCCCAACTTTTCTTCAACCCCTATCACACATGTTGTACCTATTTATATTGATACTTATTTAGATATTGTGATAATACACATATGATTGTAATTTTAATTTATCAATTTGTATACATTGCTTAGTGATATTTAATTATGTTGTGATTTTATTTCTATAATAGTTAGTTGTTAATATTGGTATAGTAAAATTATTGATTTAAATGGATAATTTTATAACATTGCTCAACCTAATTTATTATCTTATCATAATATGTCAATCTTAATATTATATTTTAAAATACTTGTGGTTAAATATATTATGCATGGTAAATATATTTTTCTAGTTAAATGCTGATATGAAATTTAAATTTATTTATTTTAATATGAATTTTGAGTTAACTATGAATAGTGAATTTACAAGAATTAAATGTTTAATTGAATTATGGATTTAATAATATTTGAATGGTGTGATTTAATCATTATGAGTTATGTTTCAACTTTATTTGTGCTAATGATATGCAATTTATTTATTTGAAGTGTTTGTGCATACTAATGATTTGTGACTTTTGTTTGGTCAATTAATTGCATGCATGAATAGTTATTTAGCATTATGTCATTTCAACTATAATTTTATATGATGTTCAATGTGCACAATTTTGTGCATGGCATTATAAGAAATTCTGGGGGGAAGTACCATAGGATTGTTTGGAATCATTCCATCATATTACTCTACGTGATAGAGCAATGAAATTTGACTATGTTATCTAGTTACACCAACCATCTTGTCCAAGTTGACCAAAACCCTTTGTTAGACATAAAATGTTATTAGTTATGCCCCCTTGTGTTTGTTTGTATTTATTTGAGTGTTTGGATCTTGGTAAATAATTTTGAGTGATTTCAAGTTATTTTATTTTGTGAAACATGGATTTGAGTTTTGGGGTAATTTATATATGTTTGGCTTGGGAGGTCATTTTTGGGCCCGCATACCAAGTACCTATGGGTGGGCTACTAAGAAAAGGGTGTTGGAGTGTGTTTATCAAATTTGGTGGACCATGTGAGATCTGGGATATAGAAAATATTTATGAAGGCATGTAGGAATGTGTAGGACTCCAAGTCAACCCATTGCCTTCCAAAATGGGTTTGAAAGGAGTGTACTTTGCTCCTCTATTTATTAGAAGTAAACCCACATGAACCCACATGGGCTAGACATGATTATTTATTGTAATTATAAGGGATTTTGTGAAGGGCACATAATCTATTGAGAAGGGGGGGGAATCAATAGATCAAATCTATTTAAAATTCTTAACTCTACCACAATTATTAGAATATATTACTATTCACTACTAACCCCAACATAAGTAACTAAACATGAAACATGAATCTTCACTACCACTAAGCAACATCAACATAGCACATGCGCATAAGAGAACACCAGATATACATGGAAACCCAAGATGGGAAAAACCACAGTGAGAATAGTTGCTTGGATCTATTGTCCAAATCTAGCCTCATAAAGTAAAAACATACAAAAGTGAATTTTACACACGGAAGTATGCACCAAACTACCAAAGACACCAATCCCATAATGTATTTTTGGGCATCAACCTACTAGAGACACCAATCCCCAATTAAATAAAAATAATAGGTAGAATACCATTCATACTAGAATATAACTCGATAATGCTTGCAGATCTTCTATAACTCTCATACATGTGCCAAAGTTACAGTTGACACTCTTCCTAACTACATACGATCTTCTAATAATGGCACACACATTGGAATGCAACTCTCCCTTTTATATTCATCACCTTCTCTTCAATTTACACCTGCAATCAACTTTTCTTCACACCAATGCAATTCTACTTGGCATTACTCTCATAATGCATCTGAACATTTGAGAAATACATAAATGACATTACATTAACACTCTTCAATGTCAGCCAAGGATCCATAAGAAGTCAGGATGACATAAGGTGGACCTAAATTTAAATTACATGAAATATGTAATAGGTTGGTCCAAAATCAAAGTTTGTTTCCGCCAAAATAACATGATACCGTGAGCTACCAAAAGAACCTTAATCAAGTCCTATCTTAACACCACACACAAGATTATAATTTTGCACACTACTAGTCACTACTGCACAAGCCTTGAACACCAACTAGTTGACAAATAGACATAGAGAACCTTCTGTCACTCCAAACTTTTTTCATGTTGAATATATTCTCCAAAAACTATAGAATATGATATAACAAGTGTAGGAATTCTCCCCTTTCAAATTTTAGATCCTACAACATCTCCAGAAGGGAGACCTAAGAAACACTAAAATTGATAAATATTGAGTTGAAACATTCTGGTATAGTCTTCTGAACCACCATTGTCATAGTGAATAGATGCATGCATGATATTATAAACATACAAAAATCACACCAAATTTTGAAACATAGTCACTCCTCAATTAAACTAATAATGTATGTTTCTTGATTTAGTGATTTGATTGATAATACAACTTCTTCATTAATAACAACTTTTGACAACATATATTTCTACAAATATCTACAATTCAAAATGATAAGTCAAGGGGAATATAATGATAGTTCAAGTACTCTAATTTTTTTCATCAATGGCAACCTATGATATAATTATTCTCCATCAATGATAACCTTTGACATCAATGAAAACCTATGTCCAACAATCCCCCCCTTTTTCATTGATGGCAAATAGCAAAATGCTTAGCCAAACATAAAACTAGCCAGACACACATGAATATATTTATCCCCCTTAGATTGATTTCTCCCCCTTGGAAGATATAGAATTTTGAGTTTCATCTCTTACCTTTTGAAATCAATGGAAAGGTCAACACTCCTTTCCCCCTCTTTATGTATTTTTGGTACTTTGCACAATCCAAAACCCTATTTCTCGAATAGACTCCCCCTAATTCCATGATTCATTGCTTCTAAAAGTATTATGCATGACCACCTAGCTATCTTGTAGTAAGGAGACCAAAAACCCCCTTAACATGTGCTTCCTCTTGATTTAAGAGGAGGGAGAAATAACTCCCAACTTCTACTAGAGAAACTCAAATGTCCCCTTAGTAAGTGGTTTTGTGAATATATCTACTACTTTCTCCTTAGCCTCAACATGCTCCAATTTACCTCTTTTTCAACACTTTCTCTCTTAGAAAATGATACTTTATTGCAATGTGCTTTGTCCTTGAGTGCATTACTAGATTCTTTTAGATGTTAATGACACTAGTATTATCACAAAGAATAGAAATAGGTTCATCAAACTTGATCCTCATCTCCTTTAGATTCCACTTCATCCATAATACTTGAGTGTAACATGATGTTGCAACAATGTATTCTTATTTTGTTGTAAATAAATTAATTAATTCATATTTCTTGCTCAACTAGGACACCAAATTGTCACCAAGAAAGAATGCTCCACCACTTGTGCTCTTTCGGTCATCTATGCTTCCTACCAAATCTACATCTATGCATGTAGTCAGGGAGAAATTTTCACTCTTTGGATACCACAGGCCAAAATCCATTGTAGCTTTCAAATACCTTAATATTCTCTTTACTACTTTGACATGAGTTTCCTTAGGTTCCACTTGAAATATAGACACCATTTTGACCACTTGCATTATATCTAGTCTAGATTTTATCACGTATAATAAGATACCAACAATAGGTCTATACAAGGTTTGGTTTGTCAGAGAAGATTCATTATCTTTACTCAACTTTCATCCTATAACCATTGGTGTAACCACAAGTTTGCAGTCTTCCATTCAGAACTTACTTAGCATCTCCTTTATGTACTTGATTTGGGAAATGAATATGCCTTTGTCTAATTGGGAAATCTGTAACCTAAGAAATAAAGATAATTCACCTAGCATTAACATTTCAAATTAATTTTGCATTTACTTTTGAAACTCCTTGCATATGTCATCATTGCTACCACCAGAAATGATATCATCTACATAGACCGCAACTATTAGAAGTTTATCACCTTTTTTTAATGTGCATATTACTACCTACACTCCCTCTCTAGAACCCTTGTTGTTGTAAGTATCCATCCAACCTTGACTACCAAGCTCTGTGATCTTTTTTGAGTCCATACAAAGCCTTCTTAAATATAGACATAATTTGGATTATCTAAACATTGAAACCCTTCAATTGTTCAATGTAGACTTCTTCTTCTAGTTGTCCATTCAAAAGTATTGACTTCACATCCATATGGTGTACATTGAAATTTTTGAATGCTAAAAGTGATAAATCCATCTTGAGTACTTCAAGTCTTACTACCAGAGTATATGTCTCTTCAAAATCTACACCTTCAACCTGATCATATCCTTTACATACAAGTCTATCCTTGTTCCAGACCACTTCACCTTCTTCATTTAGCTTGTTTATGAAAAATCACTTGGTTCCAAACATATTCTTGCCTTTATGTCTTGGGACCAATTCCTAAGTTTCATTCTTCTTGATCTAATTGAGCTCTTCCTGCATAGCTTCTATCAAACCTTTCTCTTTGCTTTTTTCTTTATAAGACTAAGGCTCTATCTTTGATAGTAATAAAAAAATGTGCTTTCTCATTTTCCTTCTCAAGTCTCTCTTGGGTCTAAACTCCACTGTCTTTATCACCTATAATCATGTCTTCAGAGTGATTCTTCTTAACATACTTTGCTAGATTTTTTTTAACAACTTTTGAATCTTCATCTATGTTGAGGATTGGTTCTTTATCATCTTCTACTTTTAGAATACTCGTAGAATGAATTGTTGAGCATCAACTCTCATATTTTTAATTTCCATAATCCTCTTCAATATTTTTTTGTAACATCTATATGATTTACTTCTCAAAGAATAACCAAGAAAAATGGCTTCATCAAATATAGAATCAAACTTACCCAAATTTTCTTCATCCCTTTTGATGTAGAATTTTCTTCTGAATATCCTCAATTGTCTAACAAAAGTTGGTCTTCCTCTCCATAGCTCATATGGTGTTTTATCAATCTTGTGTCTTATCTAAGATCTATTCAAACTATATATTGCAGTCTATACTGCTTCTCTCTGGTACATATCTAGTAGATTTTCTTGACTCAACATTGTTCTTTCCATCTATATAGGAGCAAATTTTCACCCCTTTTGTAAATTCCCCTTTGCATACCCTCACCTTAGAAAATAAAACCTAAAGGCATAATTCCATATCACCCACCTACCTTCCATCCACTTGGCATGTGTTTTTTATTTTGGTGGGGGAATTTTTGTCAGGGACACAAGCATGGCATGTGGACGTTTGTGCAGTGTTCTACCATCCCTAACAAATTCTTGCCTTTAGAGTTTGCAGGGACGTTACACTCCTCATTGGAGAAAAATTGTATCAGCTTTGTGAGACCAACTGACCTGAAATCGACTCCTTTTGTTTTTCAAATCCATCCATTTCACTATCCCTTGACCCCCTTTAGTAATTCATCCAATCTTTCATAATTTTCTTCAGTATTCTACTCACAATTCTAGCAACTTTCACAACTCCATTGAGCATTGTAGAAGCTTGTCACTCCATCCATTCCATTTTGTATGTGTGGTGATACCATAGAAGTTGTGAGCTTGGAGTCTTGCGAGACCTCCCTTCTTCACTACAACGGTTGTGTTGACTTTGTCAAGCTCATTGCTTGCATTCTCCCTTCATTGGACTTGAGATACTTTGGGTGGAGATGGTAACACTTCATTTTAATTTTTTGGTTTGATAGAGTAGCATATCATCTTTTGTAGTGTTCATTACTCTCTCTTTTCTTCTTTCCTTTATCACATTTTTCTATCTCGTGGATTTCTTAGCTATCTGTGGAGATGGAAACACCAATGCGAGGGTTTGACTGAGGAAAACCCCTATACGACCCCAACATTTCACCCCTCTTTCTTGTGTGTAGGTGAATGTGTGTGTGGAGCTCATTGGTGAACTAGAAATTGAGTGAGTTGATATTTTTCACCCTTGTCTTTCTCTACTTATTTTATTATTTACATAATTTTTGTATGTAATTTTGTTCATTTTGTTAAAACTAGTTAGCTAGGCAGTTTAGTAGGTTTTTGGTATTTTACACTGCATTTTACATTTTATGGTCGTACAAATGCCGACATGCCACGTTGTTGTCCCAAAACCGTGTTGTTGTCCTTAGACAAAGAGTTGTTTGAGGTGCAATTTGAACTCTAGAAATCAGCTCATCTAGCCCCAATCAGATTTTTGGATCTGTAGAGTGACAAAAGAACTTGATAGTGCTCTTCATTCTCAATTCTTATCCCAAAAACCCATTATCTTGAGGTAAGTTAGGGCAGCCCTCTGCTCTTGGCTCTCTGTGACCGAGAGCCTTGGTGTGGTTACTCCCCTCTCTTACATTTTTTATCAACCTGACATGAACCATTTTGGTTTCGTTTAGTATTGGTGAAGGGTCATTTCTGCATATCCTAGGAGTTTTGTAGGTGTGATTGTTGTGAGGCATTTCACCTTACAACGCAACCTGCAACCCCTAGTAGGCATAGTTGGAAGGTTCCGTAGGTGTTGTGGAATGAAGCCTTAGTTGGGTCACTATCTAATTATGAACCTTTAGGGGGATTTGTGAGAGTATTTTTTAGTGTACGTGATGGCCTCGTTTATGCATCTATCTATCCCCTATGCGTAGCCTGTGAGTAGTGCTCCTGGTATAAATTTCACCTCGCAGGACCTACTAATGGTTTTTAATAGAGAACCATCTCCTCTTTACATCCCCACATGAATCAACAAAAACACTGTGACAGGTGTTCTTGTTGACTCGACGTGTCAGGTGAATGTTATAACTGAGGAGATTATGTTGATTAATTTCTTGCATAAAGATGGGTACAATGCACTTGAAATTACCATCCATACACATAACGAATTTTTCATACCTCCCCTTGGTAGCATCACCTTGTCAATCCTTGTTGGACCTAAGTAAGTAAACATTCTTTTTGACATAATCTTGGGGTCTAAACTCTTCAGAGTAAAACTAGGTATCCCCTAGTTTGTCTCTATGAATGTATTTCCCTCGGTCGTCCATAAATATCTAAAGTTTATCCATGAGGGTTCAGTACACATAATCCATGACACCAACTATAAATTGTCAATTGTGTGTGCTAGATATTCTTTAGACCACTTTTTTCCTATGCCCATTGGTCTGCTTCCGCCTAGGATGGACCTCTTGTACCAGACCTATGAGAAGTACAAGAAATGGTGCTTAACACCTAAGATGAGGTACCCTCCATCTTCCTATTTGTCTTGCATAGGGCTTGTTTGAAAGCTGGCAGTGATGTCGTCATGGCCTAGAGAAGGGAAGAAGAGAAGAACTCTCAAGGTTCCTCTTCCTCCTCTTCTGCTATCCAACCCATTGCTTCCTCTCGCCCTATTGTGGTCTCATTGGATTCTTCTCCACATTTTTGAGAGAACCCTATGGTGCCTACTTGGCAAAAGCCCAAGCGTCTTGCATTTGAACTTCCTATTCTGCCCATGGTGCCTAGGCCCATTCAATATGGTAGAGGGAAGGATCCTTATGGGGAATCCTCTATGTCTCAGCCTCCACAACATCCTACCACTCATGCTCCCAAGGTAGTGAATGGGAAGAGGCCTACCATTGAGGTGCTAGAGCTGACTACCCCTGTTTTTTCTCAATCTCTTCCTCTTGCTCCTATCTAGGAGTCTCTCCCTCCATCAGAGACGATCATGATGGACACTCTGATGGCCGAGCAAGAGCCTTATGTTTTGTCTCAGCTCCCGACCTCTAGCTCTTGGAGTCACATAAACTGCCTTGCACATGAGCATAAGTGTCAATGAAAGGATCTAGTGGCTAAACAAGCCACTCTACAAAGGAAGGAAGGGGAGTCGATCACCCCTATTTCAGGGCCTCCTATTGTGTCCTCCTTTTTTCGTCCCCTCTGCTTCAATTCAATCGAATTGGGTTCTTCTTTTGGCTCTTGCTGCAAGCATCAACACCCTTGGTCCTAAAAAGGTGCAAGTGTTCATTGCTCCTTTGGTGGATCCACCTCTTTTGATGTCCCTCTTGGACATCCCATCATTCTCAAAATTTGTGGACATGTCAAACACCTCGATGGTGTCCGCTGCAGTTTTCTCCTCCTCCTTTGTGACTCTCACCTCGTCCATGGGGATTTCACATCCTCCGATGAAGCAAAAGGTGGAGGTTGGCCCTTCTAGTAATGGGGGGTGTAAGAGGAGTCCGCCTTCTTCAAAGGGTGGTCCTATGCTAGCATGTGTTGTCCTAGTGATGGAGTAAGTTTCAGCTTCCCCTGAGTTCATCACTACTCTCAAGTCACTCGATGAGCCTAGCAGTGAATCTCAAGCATCACCTTCCCTTTTCGTTGAGGTAACACATGGCACTCTATGAAGTGCATGTTTAACTCTTTGGATGAGGTCCCGACCCTATCCACGATCTTTTCGAAGTCAGTGAACTTTACTTCACAAGAGCCGAGTGGAGAAGACCTTGTGGGGCCTTCTTCCTTGGCCCTTGTTCTGGGAGGGTCGAAGGGCTCTCCCCTTAATATTCCACCACTACAGTCTCATCTACCTTCCCCATATAATGATCTAGATTGGGAAGTAGGCGACCTCTTGGGTGATGAGTGTTAGGGGGGCTCCTCTTCTTTACCTTTATATTAGGTGTGTGATTGTTTTTATGTGTTCCCTCATGCTTGTGTTATGTGTTCTTGGATGACCCATGTCACCCTTGTAGGTGCTTGGATACAGGAGTGATTATGTGTTGTAAAACTTCCTTTGTTATGTGTATTAATTTTTGTCAAATTAGGGATGATGCAAAGTGTTGGGGGCATTTAGGCTTCCCTTGCATGTTGACCCAATTTTTTATTTTTACATTTTCTTCTCATGTATTCTTCATATGGTCTGATATAATAGAGGGTTCATGATAGTTCATCTATATACTATTACTATACTTATATATATTTATGAGCAGCTCTGACCCTAAAATATCATATCACCCCCGTGCTATTTGTTGGAAATGTTATTGTCTCTTTTTATGGTTTTGTTGTCTTTCTCTCTTAAGAACTTGGGTTGTGATGTTGTGGTATTCATATGTTTTCCCTTGTGTTTGCGACAATATCAACATGGTGACATCTCACTATGTCCCGTGGGCCACAACATCACTTTTTCATTCTTTATTTTCTCTCCTTAGGATTTCGTGTGCCTCTACGTTCAACACACACCACCCTAAGGGGGGTCTATCATGTCAATTTTTATTTTCAAAAAATGCATTCGTAGCCAACGAATCTTTTCTCAAAAATCTTTTCAAACTTTTTTAAAAATCGCATTCTCAACAAGGACACCCTAATAGAGCGTGTTTCCTTCATCATGGGTTTGCAAAGAGAGAACTTGAAGAAATTTCCTCTAAGGGAGCATCTTTTTCTATAGGAGAAGCCTCGACCTTCCCCTCATGAGGGGGAATTTTCTTCCTTTTGAACTCCTTGATGAAGTGAACATCTTTCGAAAGGATTCTTTGATACTAAATTGATTTGCAAAAAATGCTCTCACTTTAAAAAAATGCATCCCTTGAGTGGATTCCTTTTCTTTTGAAGGGTTCCCAAGGGTCCCCTTTGAAATCTTTTTCAATTTTCTTGATTGTCTGTCTAACTGTCTACTTGTTTTCCAGTGTGGCTACTTTTTGTTTTCTAACATGTTTTATCTGCAAATTAACATGTTCCTTTGCAAGTGTGTCTGTGAAGCTGCTTTCTAGTCCAACTCTACAAAGTCCCCCTTACATTGGGCTTCGTTCATGAGATATTACTTGGGGGAATGCCTTATTTGCAGGTCTGAGGACCTGTGAAGTGCTTGCATCCTATAGTATTTGTCCATCATTGGTCTTCAGGCCTTCAGTGCACTTTGTTCAACTTCGTAGTTTCGCAGAGCTACGAAGTCTATTTGTTTGAACATCCTCAAGAGAGAGTACTTGTGGAGTCCTTTTCCTTCCCTACACTTTTGAACTCACCATATTGTGATCTACTTCCTCAATGATTCAAGTAAGCATTTATAACTCTTCAATCTACTTTACCGAACACTCATCGATACTCATGCTTGCTACAAGGGGGGGAAAATGTATAGGAGCGAATTTTCACCCCTTGTGTAAATTCCCTTTTTGCATACCCTCACCTTAGAAAATAAAACTCGAAGGCATAATTCCACATCACCCACCTACCTTCCATCCACTTGGCATGTGTTTTGTGTGTCACTGGGGGAATTTTCATTAGGGATGCGAGCGCAATACACAAACGTCTACGCAGAGCGCTGCCATCCCTAACACATTCCTACCTTTGGAGTCTATAGGGATGTTACACTCCTCATTGGGGACAAATTGTAATGCCTCTATGTGACTAAACCACCAAAAAAAAATATAAACAAGGGAAAGAGGATTCCCTTTACTAGGCCCCTAGGGTTTTTCACCAAAGGAGCACTTGGTTTAGGAGTGACACTCTTTCACCTTGATGATATGGGTATTTTTGGTGATTGCATTCAAAAGGAAGGGGTTGAATGAGGTTGAATTGGGGTTGTGATGTGTGTGTTGAGTGTGGTTGAAGGAACTAATGTTATCTATGAAATGTAAATGAAATAAAATGTAACTTAATGCACCTAAACTATATGCCCTAAATGTATGAAATTCTGAAAATAATTGGAATTAACAGAAGTGGTGCACCTAGGTATTGAAGGGTGCAGATGAGGAGCCCTGAAATGTTTTGAAATCTATTTGAAATGTGCAAAGGGACACTTATGCCAAAATGGGCAACCTAGTCCTTCTGTCGAGAAGATTTGTCGAAGTTGGTTTATGCCAAAAGGGTATCCATAAATGTTAAAATCCCTTGAAGATGGGATCAGAGGGACTAGGTCACCATTATTGGCAACCTAGTCCTCTTTTGAGTTTCTAAGAATCTGGGAATAGAGATTGGAGCCTTCGATCTGCACTCTGAATCCCAACAAGTGTCTAGTTAAGATTCTATAGAGAAAAATTTGAGAGAGGTCTCCAAGCTTCAACTAGGGGTTTGTTGACTTGAATCTCTTTGATGAGAGTTGGTAACACCTTTTTGGAGCCTTTCTCCTTGACAAACCTACATACAAAAAAATGCAAATCACACATGCAAAGAGGAGACAAAGGGTTAGGGTTAGAGATTAGGGGTTTTCCTTAGTCAAACCCCTTTGATGATAATCATATCCAAATGAAATATAATGAAAGGAATGGATGATTGAATGATAAAGCCAATACAAACACTTACCAAACCTTTGTTGAATATTTATGTGACATGCAAGAATCAACTCCAATGGAGATTGCTTGTGATTCCCTTGTGTTGATTGCTTGCTTTGGAAGCTTAAAAGTGCAAGAGTGCTTGTGAGAGGATGTAAAAATGAGCTTGGGAGAGATTAAGAGAGGCAAACTGAAGGTGAGAACCCTTATTTATACAACATATTCCCTAATTTCCTAAAAATGCAACATGATAGGATGACACTAGGGTTTTGGAGGCAAATCCCATTAGGTTTTTGTCTTAAATTTGAAATTTATGCCAAAAGGGACTAGGTCCCCCAAGGTGGTGACCTAGTCCACTTGGAAAATTTCAAGTGGTGGTCAAGGATAAAATGGTGATTAATGATGTTTATAAGGTTTGCCTCCTAAAACACACTTAATTTGGGCCTAAAAGTACATAAAGGGGATAAATTATCATAAGAAAAGGGTTAATTAGTGGATGATAAGCCTAGGAAAGTGTGAAAATGCCTTACAACACTTTGCAACACCTTGACACAAGGCTTGGAAAGGGGTAAAAGGGGGTTATTTAGGTGAATTGTGTTGAAAGGGTCTTAGAAAAGTGGGAAGATGTGTTACAATAGTTCACAACACCTTAGTAAAATACCATTAGAATATTGTTGAATTGAAAGAATTCAAGACTGAATCAAGACAAAACAAGGACAAAATCCAAGGGAAAAGGCCAAAATGAGTGAAAAAGTGCCAAAGACTACACTTTTTGGCAACACATTTATCCCCCACTTTAGTGAGAGTATGAACTTTCTTCAAACTCACACTAAAGTAGCCAAATCATGCGTGTCGAGCAGGATCTAATGTAACCATGCTAGTAAGGTGAGATGACTATGATCAAGAGGGATGATCAAGCCCCCAAGATCAAGATACCATGGAAAACCAAACATAAGTACAAAGGATCACACAAGAGGTGATGTGAAAGAGTGAAGAGAGAGATAAGTCAGATCAACCTTCGACCGTTTGTCCAACTAGTTGTGGATCAGATCTAGGTTGTTTGTCCGAAAAGAAAGGAATATACTCAATCTGGGCTGACGAGACTTTTGGTTGTCTGTCGGGTGAGAATTCCAAAAAGGAGGTGAGATACATACACATAGTTGGTATGCACTCACACTCACACCAAGGTGGCTATGGGGAAAGTTGTGCCACTAGTTGGGCTTCCCGTTCAACCATACCAAAGTTATACCTCCTGATAACTTTGATAAGGTGCCACAAAAGACAATGGTGTGGTTCATGAGACAAGAAAAGCCTCAGATGCTTAGAACTCATGAACAAGGGCAAGATGGCACCACAGGCATGCAAGTTGTGTTATGCAAGGTGGCCATGTATGCAGGAATGCAAAAAAGAAAAATGGATGTTCAAAGGAGTCTTATTTAGTTCATGCGAGGTATTTAACTTAGGGAACATTGTGTCTAATTTCTCCAAGAGAAGACCAATCAAAGAATAGAAAATTCACAACTTAGGGGATGCAGTGCATCACATCAGGCCACTAAGAGGAATATAATATGCTAAGATAGATCACTTTCATGAAGGACATTACACTCAATATCATCCACAAAGTGAGAGACTCATCGTATGAAGTGATAAGGCTGCACTAGGAACCGAGGCCAAAAAAGAAAAAAATGTGAAAAGAGATAGTGCTAGTTCATGCCCCCACTTTAAAGGAATTGCAAAACACCGTACTATGAGCAAATACTTTAAAGTAGAGAAGTGAAAAATGCAAAGAAGAAAGAAGGAAATGAGAGCCGACTTGGAAAGCCCTATGCCAAGTGATATGTTTCCAAGTGAGGCTATGCCATGGAAAGTATAGTATGTCATATGTGAGTTAACTTAAGACATGTCCTCCACATCCCAAGCTTGCTCTTGTATGTTCATGAGATGTTAACGTCTAGTAAAAAGAGGTAACGACAAGTGATATGTTTCAAAGTGAGGCTACGCCATGGAAAGTATAGTATGTCATATGTGAGTTAACTTAAGACATGTCATCCACATCCCAAGCTTTCTCTTGTATGTTCATGAGATGTTAATGTCTAGTCAAAAGAGGTAACAATAAGTGACATACATGGACAAGGATACCTAACCCCTTGCCTGCACTTAATGAAAGCCAAAGGTGAGCTGAATAGGATGAAGGTACGCATCAAGGAGAGGAATTAGGTGCCTCCATAGAAGGGAGAGCACCAAGTTCCGTGAGGTGTTTTAAGTTTGAAGAAAATGGAGAGAAGGGAGGTAACCCTAAATCTTTCTTGAAAGAGTATGATATGTTAGTTTACATCATATATTCACATGTAGGAGGGATATGGTAGCCAATACCATAACAATCTTCCAAGTGAAATGAAGGGGTTGTGTGCTTCTGAGAAGGATTGGTTTCTATACCAAAACATAAATCCTTTCTAGTGTTATGTTTTGGTCCTTCATGAGGGATGGGAGAGATATAGCCCCCATCACCACCATGGGGTAATGTTTTTGAGGTATAACTAAGTTGAGCATATAAAACATAGGGTTGTTTTGGTTTATGTTGTGAGGTTTCACACTCTCCTTTAAAGGGAGGCATAAGACCCCAATCGTTACTAGAACTTGTATAAAAAAATGAGGTGTTTGTATATGAATCTTTGGACCAAGAGGGTGATATTTTGGAATTTGTATTGAAAGGAGGTGTAGAATATAACGACCCCCAATGATCACGAAAGATTTTTGTTGTAGGTGAAGGAGTAGAATCAACTTGTATAATTTTGGATCTAGAAATGAAAGGATTAGGGGAGTTGGTGATTAGTTGATTTATAGCTTTGTGCATTTGCATCAACAGTGTATATCTTGTTATTGTGCTCAAATTTCATTGTATGGTGAAGGGTAGATGGGACTCCTTTCATACCATGAATCCATGGTCTCCCTAGGAGAAGGTTGTATGGAAGGGATCCTTGCATGATATGGATAGAGGTAGGAAACACTACAGGTCCAACCTCAATAGGTAATGTGATCATCCCTAGTGGTTTCCTATTAACATTGTCAAAGCCACGAATATGAACATAATTAAGTTGAATGAGATTTTTGTCCATTCAAAGTGTGTTTAGGAGGTCCATGCTACAAATATTAATGTCTGCTCCATTTTCTATGAGAGTGTGCTTGACAAGAGTTTATTTAATGATCACCTTTATCATCAAGGGATCATTCTTGTTTTGAATCTCAAGTGAGGATAATTGATGTTTATGGAAAGTGGTTTTGGATTGGGTTACTTGCATGGGACGAGAGGAGGGTTTGATATTATTCGATTTTATGTAAGATTGGATCTCATCCATCCATATTTGCAAAATTTCTTGAAATAGACACTTGTATATAGGTGATATTTGAATGAGTTTCCATACAGATAGATTAGAAGGAGTCTTTTTAAGGTCCTCAACACTAGGGACTTTAAGTTGAGAAAAGGGTAATGTTGGAGGAGTGGTGTGTGATCCCCTATGTGTTTGAGTCACTAAGTTACAACTTAGTGGCTGAAAAACATTGTTATGATTACATTGCATCATGGATTTCAAGATATCTCTTAGTTTTTTGTGTGATTCACTAGTGGCAGGAGACTTAAGAGGCTCACTAATTAAAGGATATCCTGCTTGTGTAGTCATAACTTCAAGAATCTTGTCTTTATTTGTATGATTTTTTGGTGAAGGGGATTGTAATGGCACTTGATTATCTTATCTAAGGGAAGGTTTAGTGTTTGAAGGATAGGTGTCAAGGTTCACACATTAATGCACCATGATAGTCAACCTAGGAGGAGAGTTTTTAGGAGAACTACAAACCAAATGTTCTTCACATCAAAGGTCGGTTCTTCTAAAAGAACTTCATTGCAAGGAGGGTAATGATCAATGGTGGAATTGTCTTGTTTAATAAGGGGTTCCCTAGGAGAAGGGGGACAACTAAGATACTCATTACTTTCATCGATTGTATCTTCTAATGACAAAGTATCATCTTCGCAACTAGGAGAGATGCTAGGGGAAGGACAAATTTTATTGTCATGATTCCTTATGGTAGTGTTGTCTTGTTTGTTGAGAGAGGTAAGAGGAGAGAAACAAGTAGGATTCTCAGAACTCTCATTAATTGGTTCTTTTGACACCAAAATCTCTGCATCACCAAGAGGAGAGAGATTAGGGGAAGAACTAATATGATTGTTCGGAATGTCCAAGGTTGTATTCTCTATCACCAAAACACTCTCATGGGGAGGGGGTGGGGAAGGTTTCTTAACATATCTAGATTTGTATGATAATAGCATTTTTTGAACAAAAATAAAAAGCATTTGTAACCATTTCATGCAATATTTCAGTAATATGAACAATGTATATGCACAAATACAAAACAATTTTATCCAATGTATGCTGAGTCTTAAGAATGTAAACAATGTATATGAAAGAACAAAAAGTAATTTTATCAAACTTAAGAAAAAATTTATGAATGTAAACATTGTATAAGAAAAAGTGAAAAGTACTTTTATGAATGTTAGGCGCATTTACAAAAATGTAAGCATTTTACAGATCTAATGATGAAAGTATATCAAAAATGACCACCCTAAATTGATGATTTTGAGTTAGAAGCATAAAACCTATGTTCTCAGAACTTTCCAGACTTATAGTATATGGTACTAGGAGGTCTAGGAAGCACAAAAATGAGGTATATGATGTTGTAATAGGCAGTTAAAAATGTGAACTGGGACTAGGTCGCCTAGAATGGCGATCTAGTCCCAATAGGGATATTTTTTTAATTTTCTAGAATTTTTTTTAGTGGTTTTGATGTGTTTCAGGCTATATGATGTATTCCTAAGGTGAAAATGCAAAATTTTAGAAATTATCAATGAAAATATATATGCAAAAATGCAAGTTAACATAAGCTTTTTAGTAATGCATTATTTTATAAATTCTAGGATGCAAACAATGCAAAATCCTAATGCAATGCAAGCTTAATCCTAAGATGTAACTATAAAACCAGAATATTAATAAGTGTTGTACAATTAGGTTCACCAAAATGAACCACCAAAAAAATATACAAGAAGGGAAAGGGGATTCCCCTTACTAGACCCCTAGGGTTTTACTTAAGGAGCACTTGGTTTAGGAATGGCACTCTTTCACCAAATGATATGCTTTTTGGGTAGGTTAATTCAAAGGAATGGGTTGAATGAGGTTGAATTTGGGTTGTGATGTGTGTGTTGAGTGTGGTTGAAGGAACTAATTTTATCTATGAAATGTAAATGAAAGAAAATGTAACTTAATGCACCTAAACTATATGCCCTAAATGTATGCAATTTTGAAAGTAACTAGAAACAACATAAGTGGTGCACCTGGGTATTGAAGGTTGTAGATGACAAGCCCCAAAATGTTCTAGAATCTATATGAAATGTGAAAAGGGACACTTACGCCAGAATGGGCAACCTAGTCCTTATGTCGGGAAGATCTGTCGGAGTTGGTTTCTGCCAAAATGGTATCCAAAAATCTTAAAATCCCTGAAAGATAGGCTCAGAGGGACTAGGTCACCATTATTGGTGACCTAGTCCTCTTTTGAGTTTTTGAGAATCTAAGAATAGAGACTAGAGCCTTCGGTCTGCACTCTGGATTCCAAGAGGTGTCTAAATTCAGATTCTATAGAAAACAAGCTGAGAGAGGTCTCCAAGCTTCAACTAGGGCTTTGTTGACTTGAATCACTTTGATGAGTTGGCAACACCTTTTTTGCACCTTTCTCCTTGATAAACTTGTATACAAAAACCTACAAATCACACATGCAAAGAGGATACAAAGGGTTATGGTTAGAGATTAGGGGTTTTCCTTTGTCAAACCCCTTTGATGATAATCAAATCCAAATGAAATATAATGAAAGGAATGAATGATTGAATGATAAAGCCAATACAAACACTTACCAAATCTTTGTTGAAGATGTTTGCAACATGCAAGAATCAACTCCAATTGAGATTGCTTGTGATGCCCTTGTGTTTGATTGCTTGCTTGGGAAGCTTGAGTGCAAGAGTGCTTGTGAGGGGATGTAAAAATGAGCTTGGGAGAGAGTAAGAGAGGCAAAATGAAGGTGAGAACCCTTATTTATACAACATATTCCCTAATTTCCCAAAGATTCAACATGATAGGCCAACACCAAGGTTTTGGAGGAAAATTCATGTTAGGTTTTTGCCTTAAATTTGAAATTTATGCCAAAAGGGACTAGGTCACCCAAGGTGGCGACCTATTCCACTTGCATAATTTCAAGTGGCGATTGGGGATAAAATGGTGATTAATGGTGTTTATTAGGTTTTCCTCCTGAAACACACTTAAGTCAGGCCTAAAAGTACATAAAGGGGACAAATTATCATAAGAAAATGGTTAATTAGTGGATGATATGCCTAGGAAAGTGTGAAAATTCCTTACAACAATTTACAACACCTTGACACAAGGCTTGGAAAGGGGTAAAAGGGGGTTATTTAGGTGAATTGTGTTGAAAGGGTCTTAGAAAAGTGGGAAGATGTGTTACAACACTTCACAAAACCTTAGTAAAACATCATTAGAATATTTTTGAATTGCAAGCATTCAAGACTGAATCAAGACAAAACAAGGCCAAAATCCAAGGGAAAAGGAAAAAATGAGTGAAAAAGTGCCAAAGACTACACTTTTTGGTGACACTATGACCAACCAACTTGAAAAAAACTCCTTTTGGTCTTCAATTCCATCTATTTCACTATCTCTTGATTCCCTTTAGCAATTCATCCAATCTTTCACAATTTTCTTCAGCATTATACTCACAATTTTAGCAACTTTCACAACTCCATTGAGCATTGCAACAAATTTTTACTCCATCCATTCCATTTTGTATGTGTGGTGCTACCATTGAAGCTACAAGATTGGATTCTTTCAAGACCTCCCTTCGTTACTACTACAATCGTGTCAACTTTGCCAAGCTCATTGCTTGCAATCTCCCTTCATTGGCCTTGAGATCCTTTGGGTGGAGGTGGTAACACTTCATTTTACTTTTGTGGTTTGATAGAGTAGCGTAACATCTTTCATAGTTTTCAATACTCTCTCTTTTATTTTTTCCTTTATCACATTTTCTATCTTATGGCTTTCCTTGCTATCCATGGAGCTGGTGGAAACACCAAATCAGGGGTTTGACAGAGGAAAACCCCTATACAGCCCCAACATCTTTCCCCTCTTGCTTGTGTGTAGGTGAATGTGCATGTGGAGCTCGCTGGTGAACTAGCATTTTAGTGAGTTGATATTTGTCACCCATGTCTTTATCTACTAATTTTGTCATTTACATACTTACTTTTCATACTTCATAGTTCTATTCATTTTGATAAAACTAGTTAGCTAGGTAGTTTAGTAGGTTTTTGGTATTTTACACTACATTTTACATTTTTTGGATGTATGAACACCAACACGCCAGAGAGATGCCAACGTGTCGCACTATCATCCCAGACCTGTGTTGCTATCCTCAAATAGAGAGTTGTCTAAGGTGCAATTTGAAATCTAAAAACTAGCTCTTCTAGCCCCAATTAGATTTTAGATCTATAGAGTTACAGAAGCACTTGAGAGTGCTCTTCATTCTCGATTCTTATCCCAAACACTTGTTAGCTTGAGGTAAGTTAGGGAAGCCCTCCTCTCTCAAATATCAATGACCTGGAGCCTTGGTGTGATTTTTTCGCCTCTCTTACACCATCTCTTGTATAGTTTGGTTCTTCCTTTCTACAACTCCATTCTACTATGGAGTTCTAGGAGAAAAAAATGCCTCTCTATCCCACACTCTTCACAGAATTTTTCATACTTGTCAAAATTGAATTCTCCACCTCTATTTGATCTTAAAACCTTGATTGTTCTTCCGATTTTATTCATTGCTAATTCCTTGAATGCCTTATACTTTTCAAATGCCTCTAACTTCTCTTTTAAAAATGTAATTCAAGTCATCCTAGTGTAATCATCAATGAGCATTATAAAATACATGTCTCCTTGTAGACCTTTTTTCCTCATAGGCTCACATAGATTTGTATGAACCAAATCCAAGGGTTTTGATATAGAATACTCCTTATCAATAAATTTTCTATTTGTCTATTTTCCTTCATGACATGGTTTGCAGCTAGTAGACTAAAGCTTCTTAATCTTTGGCATATCCCAAACTATTCCTCCTAAGATAATCTTTACAATGTCATCAAAATTAATGTCCCAACCTTTTGTGCCAAAGCAAAATTTCTTCTTTATGTATGGTAATCTTGACAATTTTGTCCATTTAGCTCACTGAGATGATATACATCACTATCTATCCTACTTCCTTTCACAATTAGTTCTTTGATACTTGATTTCTTAATTTTACAACCTTCATCACTATAAGATAACTTATAGCCTTTATCACACATCTAACTTACACTCAACATATTATTCTTTAGTCCTTCAACATACAAAACATCATATGTCTTTTTCCTACCACCATCAAGACTTAAAGTACCCTTACTAGTAATTTTGGCAACAAAATTATTTCCAAGAGTCACATAACCTCCTTCAAATTTCATGAAATTTATGAACTTAATTTTATCTCCAGCCATGTAGCTTGAGCACCCACTATCTATGATCCAAATATTCTTCTCCTTCTGAGCATGCAGAGTACTTTGAGAAATCATTGACTTTTCTAAATTCTTCTCTTTCAGAACCTTCGTCAAAATTTTATCTAATTCATGATTCCTACCTTCTAATCCTTTCATTCCACTTTTTAGTAGAGGAGGACTCACAAAATTGCTTATGTAATTCCTAGCAATGTGTCCAAAATTGTTGCATTTGTAGAAAATTCAATATTAAAATTATATAGAGGTGCAAATGCATTATTTCTGACAAAGTTATTTCTTCTTATCAAAACTTTTCTACTATCCAAGGCCTTATGACTAAAATAATTGCAATTAAAGTAATAGCTAGAGAAAGGATAATTGAACCTAGTGTTGTATCCCTATCTTCCATATCTTCTTCTCTTCTTCTAAACTTTAATAAAGCCATCATTATATGTTTCTTTCATCACTTGCAACAATTATTTCAGACTTTTTACTTCTAGAACTAGTCACTTATATACTTGCATTAGTAGCCTTTATAGATTGTTCTATTATCTTGTTCTTCTAATCATCATAACTAATTCTAGTTTTGACATGCAAAGATCTCTCACTTCCCAATATCTAATCTAGAGTCTCAACACTCTTTCCAAATTTCATATGTAGCTGCAGATTCAATTTCTCAAGCTCTTTTCTTGTAGTCATAATTTTTTCTTCAAGCTTCTCACAATCCTTGTCTCTTGATAATAAATTTTTGATTAGAACTTCTTCAATCCTATTTGCTTCTTCTATCTAGGTCTTCAAATCAATAATCATCTTCTTTTCTTTCTCTAGGTGTTGAGATACCTTTTCTTTAGCTCTTAATCTCTTTTCTAACACATAGTAATTCTTCCACAAGATCCACTTCATCTTCATTATTTTTGATATCTATTTCAACATCTTCTTCAGTAGTTTCTAAATCCATGAATACAACCTTTTATTTTTCATCTCTAGATATATCTACATATTCTTCATCAATATAGTAGTCTTCTTCCTCATTAGTGTAGAGACTCTTTTGTTTCCTCAAACTTCTATTCCTTCTCTAAAATGGTTTCTTTCTATACTTTTGCTGAACATTTTAAAAATCCTTATGGGGACACTTAGCCATAAAGTTTCCTACTTCATTGTAATTAAAAAAACTTGAAAGGTAACTTACCTATACTCACCACAACCTTTTTGTAGCTTTTTGAAAAAATTGGCTTCCTCCAGATCTAATCCAGTATTAGAATCTTGATCAACTTGATTCTTATATACCCTGAATGCCACCTCTTTCCTTATAGAATCGTGACTTTCAAATATAATTTCAAAAGTAGTTAGAATTTTGTGTAGTTTTGTCAACTTCATAGCATTTAGATCCTTAGCTTCTTCAATTGTGAAGACTTTAGAATTAAACCTTCTAGGAAGATATCTGAGTATATTTTTCTACAACATTATTTTCTTTCAATTCCTCATGAAGACCTTGAATGGAGTTGACAACTTCATCAACCCAAAGTAGGAATGTGACAATATTCTTATCTTCTTTTATTTTTAGGCTTTGAAATTGAGATCTATGATTTTGCAACTTTGCCTCTTTGACTTTGTCATCACCTTCATAGATAGTATGCAATTTTCCCATATCTCATTTACTATTTTGCACTGCATGATCACTTTCACAAATTCGGAGTTAGTTAATCCACATGAAATAGCATTTTTAGCCTTAGCTTTAATTTCACAAGCCCTCTTTTTGGCTTGATCCTCAAGAGGGTTTTCAAGAATCCCATATCCCTCTATCACTAACATCTAGATATCAAGTCCTAGAACCATCAAGTAGGAATCCATCCTAACTTTATAAAATACAAAATTGGATTCATCAAATAGTGGTGCTTTATTTCTAGAGAATCCTTCTTGAGCAACAGAGTGTGCCATCCCAAAACTACCTTAAGATGTTAGGCATATTCAAAGGAACTTGACTCTGATACCAATTGAAGGGAACATAATCTACAATGAGGGGGATTGAATTAGTAGATCAAATCTATTTAAAATTATTAACTCTACCATAATTATCAAAATATATTATTCTTCACTACTAACCTCAACATAAGTAACTAAACATGAAACATGAATCTTCACTACCACTAAGAAACATCAAGAGCACACATGAACATAAGAGAACGCTAGATATATGTGGAAACCTAAGATGGGAAAACCATGGTGATAATAGCTTCTTGGATCTACTATCCAAATCCATCCTCATAAAGAAAAAATATACAACTGAATTTTACACACTAAAGTAGGCACCAACCTACCACATACACAAATACCCTAATGTATTTGAAGGCACCAACCTACTAGAGACACCAATCCCAAATTAAATCAAAACAATAGGTAGAACACCAATCCTACACTAATACAGAGATAATGTTTATGGATCTTCTATAACTCTTATACATATTCTAGAGTTACAATTGGAACTCTTCATCAATGCATATAATATTTTGATACTGGCACACACATTAGAATGCAACTCTCCCTTTTATATTCACCACCTTCTCTTCAATTTACACCTACAATTAACTTTTCTTCACACTAGTGTAATTATACTTGACATTACTCTCACAATGCATCTTAACATTTGAGAAATGGGTATGTGCAGAATCATGATGGGCCAAAAAGTGGCGATATGTAAGCCATATGATGGCCCATGTGGTTGATGACTTTTTTTTAACCCAAAATTGATGAAATGAAAAGGGTTTTTAGAGGATATTCTCAGCTTTCCACCAATATAAATTATTCTTTACTTTGAATTTAATAAATAATTATTATTCATTTTCTATTAGAATTATGAATAAAGTCCTAATTGATAGGCTGATTGAAAAACATCTATAACTTTCAAATGGTATCACTTTTTTTGAATCTGAAACATGTGTCACATTCTATGCTTCACATACTATAGGATTAAAAAAATTAAAATGAATTTCATGAATTATTGACCAAGTTAAGGTGGTTAGACAGACGAGCTTTTATATTTTTTAAAATTTGTAATAAAAAATTCATAATTAATTATTTACATGGAAAAAAATTATAAAAAAATATGCATCACATCGAGACATGAGTCCTCTACTTATATATAAAATATTATAAAAAAATACTATCATTTTATTGTGGTTAGGGTGGTCAGACAGACACCTACTTCTTATTTTTACCCTGAAATTTAAAAACTACTGCATTGAAATTTTGAATTTTCACCAAATAGATATTTTTAAAAAAAATAAAGGTCTAGTAGTTTAGAAACTACATTCAATTTTCTACAGATTCTCTTTTTACATTTTTTTGAAATAATATAGATAACTTATTCAAATGTTTACGTCAAGTTGTCTAACTCTGATTTTTTGTCTTTTTATTGCCACTTAAGGGCCTATTTTTTTCATGATGATCCTACACATACCCAAATATATACATGATATTATATTAACACTCTTACATGTCAGTTAGGAATTTGTAAGAAACCAAGATGACATAAGGTGGACCTAAATTTAAATTACATGAAATGTGTAACACTTTGGTCCAAAATCAAATTTAATTCTCACCAAAAGAACATGATACTATAGGCTACCACATGAACCTTAATCATGTCCTATCTTAATAACACACACAAGATTTGAATTCCACATGCTACTATTCATTACCACACAAGCCTTGAACATGAACTAGTTGATAGATAGACACAAAGAACCTTATGCCACACAACATACTACCATGAATATAAAATATATTTAAATACAAATTGCTACAACTCAAAATGATAATTCAAGGGGAATATAATGATAGTTCAAGTACACCTACAATATTTTTCATCAATGAAAACCTTTAACATTAATGAAAACTTATGTCCAATAGTTTGTCGCATTTTTTAGATATTTTCCAAGTCTTATTGCATCCCATTGGATGGGGGGATATATGTGGGACTCCATTTTATACACTCTCATGGCTTGAGAAGGGGTTATGCATTTCATTTTTATAATTTTATTTTATAAATTAGAAGAGAGAGACTAGGGTTGGAGAAATGATTTTGAAGACACTTGAAATTATTAAGAGCTTGAATACTTGGAGGTGAAATAAATTAGAAGGTAGATTCTTCCATCATTGACACATGTTAGAGTTGGTAGATGGGCTCCCACATTCTTCATTTTTTTATTCTATGAAATGATGCATATGGTTAATGGATTAAAATACATATGTATATGTTTGGGAACCTTAGTTTTGGTTTGAATATAATGTGTTTCCCTTTTTTATTGTGTATCTTTGAAATAAAATTATAGAATTTTGATTTTGAATTCTTTTAAATTTTAAAATTTTAAAATTTTGAAAGATTTTGAAGCTTTATGTTATTAGAACCTTTTGTGGGTACCACTTTATGGGTTAATGGATTATGAATGCTTTGGGATTTAATTGGGTCAGAGAAATATTAGGGAGAATATGTTTCTTGTTTATTTGTATTTTGGTAAATAAGTTGTAATATTATTTCTTGAAATGAAATTGGTAAATGTGAATATTATGATATTATCTTTCACATAATTTCATGAAATCGTGTTTTATGTTGGAATGGATGGAATTGGAGGGATATGTTATTAGGTTATGATGGGTGGTGGATTGTGTTAATTTTATGAGTGGTGATAAAATAAGAACTTGGAATTATCATTGTATGAGGGATAAGTGACTAGATTGTGATGGATAGTGGATTGTGGCAATGTTATTATTGATGAAATTATAGCACACACATTTTGGTTAAATAATCCTTGAATATGATATATTAGCTTTAATTTTATGTTGCTACTAGATAGAAAGTCCCTAATAAATCCTTGATATTTTATGCTACTGGAAGAAGGATAAATGGAAATGTCTATTAGCTCAAGGTGTTTATGGTTATTATTTCATGACTCATATTAATGAGATTTGGCTATGGAAGAGAAGAATGTGTCACATAAATTTTGATAAACTAATGAGAATAAGTTTAGTTCAAGCTATGAGAGACCTACCAAAGATTACAAAGCCTATCAATATTGTCTATAAGGAATGCCATGTTGGAAAGAAAGCAAGAAGAAGTTTCAAAGTCAAAGAAAATTTTCTATTAGACTATTGGAATTGGTGCATATAGATCTTTGTGGTCCTACCAAAGTAAGAAGTCATCAAGGTGATAGGTATTTCATGCTATTGATTGATGATTATTCTAGAATGAAATAGGTTACTTTTATCAAAGAAAAAACAAAATCCCTAGATATGTTTAAAGCATTCAAAGTTATCGTTGAGAATGAAATGGATATGAAAATAAAATGTTTGAGTTTTGATAGAGGTGGAGAGTTCACCTCCAATGAGTTCAATATCTTTTGTGAGAATCATGGAATAAAGAGGCATTTATCTGCCCCTAGGACTCCTCAACATAATGGAGTGTTTGAAAGAAAGAATAGGAATGTTCAAGAAGCTGCAAGGATGATGATGAAAGAAGAAAATCTACTGGAAGTCTACTAGAGAGAAGTAATTCATACTAATGTTTATATACTTAACAGAGTGTAAGCAAGAGATAACAACACAAAAAATCCTTATGAGCTATGGTATGGAAGGATTCATACTATTAAACACTTCATAGTGTTTGGAAGCAAATTCTATGTTAGAAGAGATGAAGAGAACTTAGGAAAGTTTGATGCAAGGTCTGATGAAGGTATCTTCCTTGGATATTCTACTAAAATCAAAGCTTATCGATGTTATAACAAGAGGCTAATAAATATTGTTGAGAGTGCAAGTGTCAAGGTTGATAAAGACCTACTGAAGAATTCAATGCTAATAGATGGATATGAATTAGATGAGTTTTTGTAGAAGAGAAAAAATGCTAAAGAAAAAGAAGTGTAGATTGAAGAGGAAGAAGCTTCAGAAAAGGCTCCTAAAACTCCTAAGTATGTATAGAAGAATAATTTTGAAGGATAGATCATTGGTGATAAGAGAAAAGGTATACTGAAAAGAATGAAATTTTCTTAAGAATAGATAGATCTATGTTTACTTTTTGAAGTTGAACCTAAAATAGTGATTGAAGCATGCAAGGATGAGTATTGGATCAAGGCTGTGGAAGAAGAACTAATGTAGATTGAGAAGAATCAGAATCAGGAACTTGTCCCAAGGCTAGCAGAAAAAAATGTGATTAGAACTAAGTGGGTATTCCAAAACAAACTGAATGAGAGTAGAGAAGTGGTAAGAAACAAGGCGAGGCTTGTATGTAAAGGCTACTCACAAGTAGAAGGAATAGACTTTGAGGAAACATTTGCTTTGATGGAAATAATGGAATCTATTAATATAATTGGCTTTTGCAACACATAAATATTTTAGAGTATATCTAATGGATGTGAATTCTACTTTCTTGAATGGTGAATTAGAAGAAGTATACATAGAACAACAAGAAGGATTCCAATTATCAGATAAACTAGATATGGTTTTTAGATTGAAGAAATAATTATATGTGTTGAAGCAAGCTCCCAGAGCTTGGTATGCAAGGTTAGATAGGTACTTGTTACAAGGATTCAATAAAGGTACCACAGATAGTAATCTCTATTTCAAAGTTGAAAAAGATCAAATCTTGATTGTGGTTGTATATGTTGATGACATAATTTATGGAAAAAATGAAGTTGTGTGTAAGAAATTTACATAAGAGATACAAAAATAATTTGAAATGTCAATGTTTGGGGAGATGAATTTCTTCCTTGCCACAAATAAGAAATTTACAGAAGAGATGAATTTCTTTTAGGCTACAAATCAGTCTAACAGATAAAGGTATTTTCATTTCACAATCAAAGTATGTAAAGGAAATGTTGAAGAAGTTTGGAATGCAAGATTCTAAACCAGTATGTACCCCTATGGTTACCGGTTGCAAGATGAGCAAGAATGATGAATCTCTTAAGGCTAATGAAAGCAAGTATAGATCATAGATTGGAGGACTGATATATCTAATTGCTAATAGACTAGATATCATGCTTGTAGTTTATCTTATCGCTAGATTTCAAGAAGATCCTAGAGTCACATGTTGCAGCAATAAAAAGGATATTCAAATACTTGAAGGGCACTTCAGATCATGGCTTGTGGCATCCAAAGGATACTGAATTTACTCTAAGTGCTTACACAGATGCAGATTGGTATGGTTGTGTAGATGATAGGAAAATTACAAGTGGTGGTGCATTATTTCTTGGATGTAGATTGGTTTCATGGTTAAGCAAGAAACAAGATTCAATTTCTTTATCTATTGTAGAGGTAGAATTTATTACAGAAACATCTTGTTGTGCATAAGTTTTGTAGATGAGGAAAATATTAAAGGATATCATAGTGGTATATGATATACAAGTGCTATCAATATATCAAAGAATCTAGCAATGCATTAAAGGATAAAGCATATCTCAATCCAGTATCATTTTTTGAGAGAAAAGGTTGTAGAGAATGAAGTGAGGCTTGAATATGTGCCTACAAAGGATTAGGTTGCTGAATATTCACTAAGGCTATTCCTAAGGATACTTTTGAGTATGTTTGGTAGAAGTTGGAGGTTATTTCTCCTCCTTCTTTGAACTAGATGCATAAGGAGATGTATCAGTCCAATGAATCTCAAGATTCATTCTTTGGTCTAGACTAATGTTGGTGGCTACCTCTTAGGGGGAGTAGGTAGTGCCATTATTGGTTGTTTAATTCAGGCTGAGTGAGAGTCACCATTGCGTAGTGGTTGTTGATTGATGTAGTTTTGTGTGTGCTCCTAAGGGGGAGTATGCAGAGCAGTAAAAGATAGGGAATTGCATAGAAATGGTAAACAATATGATTAATTTCAAAGGGGGAGAATGAGTGATGAAAATATTTTATCCTTTTCCATTGATTTTGAAGGGGGATAAAGAGCAATGTAAAAAATGTTCAAGGAGAGAGTCATGCAAAAAGAAATGTGTCAGTTATCATAGGGAGAAATAAAGTAATGAGTTAGTTGTGTAAGGGGGATAATGTGAGAAAAGAGATAATGAGTTGGTATTGATGATCAGAGTTGTGTTTGTTGTTGATTTTTTTTCACATCATGTGTTTCCATCAATGACAAAGGGGAAGATTGTTGCAAGTATGTGCAGTTGGTGTTGTCATTGATTTCAAAAAGCTTGTGTTTTCATTGGTTTCAACTATATGAGAAAGATATTTTTGCAAGAGTATTAAGGTGTTGTTGTCTCTGATGATTCTTTTATTAGTTGTAATATGTTGGCATTAGTAAACTATTGGTTTCAACCTCTAATGTTGCTTTGATAATATTTTGTCTATGGATGTATGGTTGGGTTGCTATATTTCATTTGGCTTGGTGGTGATGAAGAAGTGTTGAAGATGTGTCTCTAGTTTCCAAGTACTTTTGAGAAAATTTGAATAAAAAGAGGAAATCGTGTGTTGCAGTGGTAATATGTGTTGTAGAGTAGCATTTTGGTTTGGCTCCACATTTCTTCTGTGTTGAAGATCTTATTGTGTAATTTGGATATGTCGATCAAAGGTGTTCAAAGGTGTTGCATTCAAAATTTGGTGTGTTGGATCATTGTGTAGAGGAAGGTGTGTTCATCAATGTGTGAACTGTGTATTGCAGAGGTGTCTAGGAGAAGTGTTTTTTCTCTGCATTTCTCCATAGAGTGGTTTCAGGTCTTGCGGATCTAGAAGTATGTTGATAGTGTTGGTATATTTCTTCAAATTAATTTTTTTGATGTTTCATGCTTTGAAGGTCAAATTATTGTATTGTAGTGTATGATAGAATTATTTGAGTGTACTGGATGTGTACATTTTTTAGGTGAAATTTTTTGCAAATAAATTTTTTAGATTTTAGGGTGTTTGTGGAATATTCTAGATCATGTTAAATCATTGTGTGTTTTCTGTGAGTCATCTTTGGATTTAAGGAAATATGTACTTAAATATTTGATGGTGTTAACATAGGTTTGGTCGACCTTGGGTGTTTACACTAATTGTGAAGTTACTTTGGTGTTTGGAAGTTTGGTGTGGCATGTATGAGTGGATTTAGGTCCTAGATAAGGTGTTTTGTGGTCCACCTTCATTCCTTTCCATTGTGGGAATGTGTTGGTGTTGACCTAATTTGAATTTTCATGATTGAGGTGCATAACCAACCTTGGAGAATTTTTTCAAGGTTGAAGATGGTATAAAAAGGTGTTGAGTTGTTGAGATATGTGAAGATAGATGTGTGTGATGTGAATGATGCAAATTGTAGAGTTGTAGCGTGAGAATTTTTGCAGTGCAGTGCGGTTCAATATTTCATGTGTTAGATTACTAGATGTAGTGAGCATAAGGTGTCTACAATTCTTTAATAAGACTGTGAAGGTGTTGGTGATGTTGTGGTGGATTTTTCTATTGCATTATAATGATTTTATAATTGTAACACTCTTCTCTATCTTCTATTCTACTCTAGTAGTGATCCTTTCTTTCTCTTGGGTAGTGAGCCTTTTGGTAGTGAGCCCTTTGTGATTAGTGTTGATATTACTTTATATTGTGAGCTAATCATATTTTTTCCCTTCTTGGGTTTTCCACATAAATTTGGTGTTTCTTTATGTATGGTTTTGATTTGGTTCTATTTCTATTATTTTCTTTCATGGTAAATCACTCTAATATATTAAGGGTTAATTGGATTAATGTGGATATGAATGTTTGTGAGGGTTTTGAAGTTTTAAGGTACAACTGATTCACCCCCCCTCTTAGTTGTCTTGTGCATTCAAAAAAAGTTATTAGTTGTTGATTAGGTCTTTTTCTATATTTATTCACTTCATTTGTTCCAAGCATATTGATCTAGAATATCCCTTCTCAATTTTAGTTGGACTAGGTTTAGAAAAAATTGAATATTCTTTATTTTTTCTATATTAAGCATAGCTATTAGGAATCTTGTTTGTTATTTCTTCCAACAACTAGGTGACAAATTTTGTTTTGGATCAACCACAAAAGTCTTACCTTGAATATATTTATGTGTGCAGGTTGTGCATATTGTTATTTCTTTTCAAAAACTTGATCATCTTGAAGATCAATAGTCTTGAGTTAAGTCAATTGGATTTATATTTTACATCCTACCCCTTTGAATTTCCTCTTTCTTGACCATTTATACATAAAAATTTGACAAAATAACATAGGACACATTGTTGGTGTTTCTTGAGAATCTATTTGATACTGACTATCTCTAAGATAATCAATCTCCTTTATATGCAATAAAACACCACCACCTATGTGAATCATCCAAAGTATTTTTTTGGTATCATTGGTTGGATGTCTAACCATATTTCCACATAGTTAAAAAACATATTTCACATCAATTTTTTTGAAAATCTCCCACATTTTCCTTTCAAGAGATGACATAGTCAAACCAACAGTTGCAATTTTTTGTTATTCTATGTAATGTTTTCAACCATCCCTATTCAATCAACCATTTTTGTTGTTTAGTAGTCATAGTCTCACAAATTTACAACCTTGCCATAAGTTTCTTGAACATCATTAAAAAAAATTGAACTTTATTAGATGTATGAGATGAAATCACATTTGATGGAGTTGAATAAGCTTCTACTACAGCTTGTTTCACTTAGCATCACCAAAATCTTCACAAAAACATAAAGCATCTTCGAAATGATGGAAATGTTTCACATCTCTAGTAACAATTTATCTTTCTACCATGTTGGAGATGATTATAGATAATATGAAGCAATCAAATTATATTTTAAGGTTCTTAGCAACTCTAATAGTTGCTTCAAGAGCCATCTTTATCAAACTAAATGCAACTACTAACTTTTCAATATGGTTGCAGATAAATAATTATTTTTCCTTCTCATTCATAATGCTAAATAGATATCTCAAATTCAAAAATACCATTATGTGTGTATTTTTCAAGCCAATTTCTCCAACTTCATGTAGATCCATAGTCACAAAGCTTCCATTTTGATGCATGGAGTGAGTATAATAACAAAGATTGTTGAATTCAGCTTTATACATGTTGTTGCATTTTCTTGGGAGTTTTGAAGCATTTTCAAAAAATTCATTTTATGTATAGCCTATCAAAACTTCTTTCCTATGCGATACTACGGTGCAACCTCTCATATCTTTCATGTCAATCTAGAATTTCCAATTTGGTATGCAACTTTTTAATCATTATGTCCCATGGAGCCACATTTCTTTGAGATATTTGTGTAGGCTATATATGGTTTTAGAAAACAATTATAACTATTTTTCTTATACTTTTCACATTGGTGTTGGAATTTTCATTGATGGTCGGGAGCTAATCAATAACTTACACAAAGTTTCCGACAAGATTAACTTTCTTTTCGCCATCGACTTCACAACTTCTAGTAGTAACCTTGAGATAGTTGGAAACCATCATAATAGTGTGAATGGATATTTATTAATTTTCTTTAAATAGCCTTTTCTTTATATTGTGCATCTCACTTCTTTTTCTATGGGGTTAATGTAGGAATTTTAGAATGCATAAAACAACACAGAGTTGCTGCTTTGTTTCCCAATCAATTGGGAATACCCAAATGAAATGCAGAAGCACAAAAAATGGAAGGAGACATGCAAATTTATTTTCTATTTAGTAAGCTGGAAATGGAATTACAAAAGGATAAACTTAAAAACTCAAAAAATAAGATCTAAGCTACAAACTAGAAACTATAAACTATAAGCTATTGGGAGAAATCTAGAGCTATTCATACAAACTAACAACTTTCAAGAGCTTCTTAGAGTTTTTTGTTCTACCTCTACACAAAACTATCAAGAGCTGCATAGAGCTTTACTTGGAGCAATCACCACTCAAACATATACAAATAAGAATACTGCTAATGTTGTTCAGAAGCTTCTCTGAATCACACAGAGAACCCACACAACATTCCTTTTCTCAAACTACTACTACAAAAAACTTCTTTCTACAAAAGCTTAACTATCTACATCCATTCATTCCTTTTGTCTATTCAAAATTACCTCTCAAATTTTGAATTCACCTACCAAGTTTAATTCTTCTATAGATTGAGCTGCACATCAGGAGCAAGTTGGGAAAGCAATCCCCAAAAAAATCTTCCAGCTTTGTTGGTAACAAATTCCCCTGACAAATAGGTGGCAACGGTAGGAGGCTCAGGAGCAATTAATTTCTCCAACACTCCCCCTTTGTCCCAAGCCAATGAAAAAAGATAGATCAATCCTGATCCAAATCAACAATGCCCAAACTGCTTCTTAGGCACTCGAAGTTGTCCCTGATCAAAGGCTTGGTGAAAATGTTTGCTAGTTGTTTCTCAGACCTACAAAATTTCATTCAAATTTCACCATTTTCAACCAATTCTCTAATAAAGTGATACATGATTTCAATGTGCTTGCTTCTTCCATAAAACATAGGATTTTTTGTCAAAGCTATTGATGAAACATTTTCAAAAAAGATTATTGTTCCATCCTCTTGTTCTTCTCTCAAATATACCAAAATTCTTCTTAGCCAAATAGCTTGACATGTTGTTGTATTTTCTACTATATACTTAGCCTCTATTGTTGATAGGGAAACTATGGGTTTCTTCGTGGAATCCCATGAGATAGCTCCTAAACCCAAATGAAACACATAGCTCGATGTGTTTTTCCTATCATCCAAACTTTCTGCCCAATCACTATCCATGTATCGAACCATCCCAAACTCATTTGTTGTTGTGTACAAAATGCCATATCCTTTGGTGCCATTCACATATCTCAAGATTCTTTTACCTGCTTGTCAATGGGTGTCTTTTGGAGTATCCATAAATTTGGAAATAAGACTCATTCCATGCATTATATCAGGCCTAGTTAAATTCAAATACATCAAACTTCCAACCAAACTTTTAAACATGGTCGGATCCACATTACTGCTGCAATGTTCCTTGCTCAACTTAAGACCTACGGTTGTTAGTATTGGGGCAGGCTTTCTTTCAAGCATCCTAAATCTCTTCAAGATCTCATTTGCATATATTTCTTGAGAGATAAATATACCATCATGCATTTGTTTTACTTCTATAACTAGAAAATATCTCAAGAGACCTAAATCTATCATTTCAAACTCTCTTTTCATGGCCTCTTTAAAATAAGCAATGAGGAAATCATAATCCCTAATAAAAACTAGATCATCTACATACAAGACAATAATCAAAATCTTACCATTTGTTTCCTTGATGTAAAGAGTGGGCTCACCATCACTTTTTCTAAAGTCATTGCTCATAAAATATGAGTCTATCCTATTATACCATGTCCATGGAGCTTGCTTCAACCCATAGAGGGCCTTCTTCAGCCTATGCACTTTGTTTTTTTGACCTAAAACTTTATATCCAAGTGGCTGCTCCACATAAACTTCCTCTTTCAACACTCCATTTAAGAAGGCATACTTCATGTCCATTTGAAAAACCTTCCATTTGTGTTGGGCTGCAATTTCTATGACTTTCTGCACAGTCTCCTTCCTTGAAACAAGGGCATATGTCTCATCATAATCTCTCCCAAACTATTGTTTGTACCGCTTAACCACCAATCATGCCTTGTTTCACTCTATCCTTCCTTCGGGATTGTTTTTGGTCTTATATACCCATTTCACTCCAATTACTTTCTTTTTGGGAGGAAAATCAGCTAGATCCCATGTTTTGTTCCTCTCTATTACTCTATCTCCTCATCCATGGCATCACACCATTTCTCCTCTTTCATAGCATCCTCAAAATAAATTGGATCACCATGAGAAAATAGTGCAAAATTCATGTTCTCATCAAAATCTTCATCATACCTTTCATTTTGGTAGATCTCCCTTAGACTCTTGGTCTTCTTTGGCATTAGGAGGTGAGAGTGGGGTGTGAACTTTCATTATTGTTGTTGCTCTGTTCAATAGACTGGGTCTGGAGCTATCGAGAGCTCTTAGGAGCCAATTCTCTAGTTGTCTGTGACTGCTTTCCTTTTTGTCTACTCATGTTAGGAGTTGTCGGGAGCTCTTTTTGGTCAATTCTCTGGCTATTTGTGACTGTCTACCTACGTTAGGAGCTATTAGGAGTTATCGAGAGCTGACTGTCTCTACTATTGCAGGATATTGTTCATACTCATCTTCTTCATCATCAAGGGGCACTCCAACTGAGTTACCGGAAGAGGTGTCTACCAATCCATCCCAAGACTCATTTTAAATGAACTATGTGTGGATTTAAAAGTGGAGCAATTAGTAAAACTAAACACACATCAATGAAACATATTACATCTAATGAAATAGAAATAAAAAAACAAGTTGCTATATATACTCGCTCCCACTCCCACTCCTGCTCGTTTGAAGTTTGAATTTCTACTCGCATGGTGGACTCTATCATGGGGGTACCCAAGGGTCCCCTGCCCCTCCCCGACTCATGCTCTCCTCCTTTGAGGATGTGTCTGGTGGGTACCCCCTCTATGGGATTGGTGCTTTCTCTTGCGGGCATTTTGCGGGATTAGGCACCTTCGGGCGTCTCTTTTGCGTCGGTGGTTGAGCTTCCTCCAACTGTCGATTGGAAGGATGTTTTGAATAGTGGGTATTTAGCCTCCTCATTGTTAGCCCCCCCTGAGCTGGTCACATTTTTTGGATACTGTGTTTGATATTCCTGATGCGGTTAGTGATAGAATCCTTTCCTCTATGGAGAATGCGGTGGTGGGGAGATTCCTCTCCTATCGTCCTACAGTGGATATGGTTAGAAAGTGGGTGAACGTGAAATGGAGGCTTAAGGGAAGTGTGGAGATCTGCACGATGGTTGGTGGTCTCTTCCTTTTTTGATTTACTGCTACTGAGGATTTGGTGCATACACTGTCATCGGGCCCATGGGTTTATGGGAAGCATAGCCTCGCTTTATGTAGGTGGAAGCCTGGGTTTGATCCTACTGTAGACCTTAACATGTCGGCTCCTATTTGGGTGCGGCTGCTAGGATTACCTCTTGAGTTTTGGGATGAAGCCATATTCAAGGCTGTAAGTGACTCATTGGGTCAGTTCATTACTTCGGATGTTGTCACTAAATCTAAATCAAGGTTAGTATTTGCTCGTTTCTACGTCAATATTTGCGTAGATAAAGTTCTTCCTAACTCTATCAAGCTTTGCTCCAAGTTGGGAAACTGGGTACAACCTATTTTTTACGAAAACGTAGTGGTTTATTGTCAAAGGTGTGCTAAAGGTAGGCACCTTATCACTGATTGTAAATCATCAGTCAGTAGGGAGTCTATGGATGTGCTTGACCCCAAGATTTTATCTAATCCCAAGATTCCAATGGTGGAAGCCTTGAGGCCTTTGGGTGGTTCGGAGATTGTTCCCCCAGTTTTGGTTCAATCTCCTGTGCTTCCTCCACGTCCCCACTCACCTAGTGTTCCTCACCCTGTCTCAAACCCTAGTGGCTCTTTGGTGTTGGGAACCTTCACTCAGGAGGTCTCATTGTCTCAGGATCCTAGTTCCTCGGTTGTCACTGCTTTGTTAATGGGGGCTTCTGAAGAGGGCTTTGGCCCTGGTTCTTCGGCTGTTGATCTGCTGTCCTTTAATTTGGGGACCTGTGGGGATTTGGTTGAAGAGGGTGAAATTTGGGAGGAGGAAAGTTTCAGTTTGGTTGAAGAATATACTGAAAACCTGGAATGTTTAAAGTTGGAGAAAGTTGAAGAGGAAGGGATTTGGACCATGCCTAAGAAGAAGGGTAGGAAGAAGGAGGTAGATGTGGATGGGGATTCCAAGCCTGGGAGGCCCTCGCAGAGATCCACTAGAACGCATGAAATGACAAATGAGATTTCCCTAGGGAAGCAGAGGACATTAGAGGTGTCCTCAAAAAAAGGTCAAAGATGAGGATTATGTCTTGGAATATTCGGGGATTTAATAGTTCGCACAAATAGCGTGCCCTGAAGAACTATATAGTGGAGCATAAGATTGATGTTTGTCTCCTACAAGAAACCAAGATGATGAAGATTAATTTTGAGAAGGTTGTTAGCTTTATTTGGCCTAATGCTTCTTTTATCCACAATGATGCTGAGGGAGCTTCAGGGGGGTTGGCAATGCTTTGGAATCCTTCTGGTTTTCAGGGTCAGGAATTATTTCATTGTAAAAATAGCATTGGGGTTTCATTTTTTGTAAATGGAGAGATTTGGTCAATAATTAATATTTATGTCCCCAACCAGAGGAACTCAAGGAATTTCCTTTGGAGAAACATGGTGACTCAAATTAATAGGAATAAAGGTGGTTGGTGGCTTGTTGCTAGAGATTTCAACTCTCCCTTGCTACCATCTGACAAAAGTGGGGGTCTCCTAGATTACACTAACAGCATGACTGATCTGACAAACTTTTTGTGTTCTTCGGGGTTAATTGATATTGATTTTCGGGGACAACATTTTACCTAGTCTAATAGAAGGGCTAGTGCTGATCTGATTCAAGTTAGGCTTGACCG
This sequence comes from Sequoiadendron giganteum, assembly GCA_007115665.2. NCBI lineage: Eukaryota > Viridiplantae > Streptophyta > Pinopsida > Cupressales > Cupressaceae > Sequoiadendron > Sequoiadendron giganteum. Next base: position 475,437,400 of record CM021102.1, read on the forward strand.
TTTCCTCTGTTCTCTCCATTGGACCAATACCTTAGGAGCCAACATTGTCGCTCTTCCTAGGACGGTTTCTGATCATAACCCTCTCCTGCTAACCACTAATATTCATCCTTCAAGCGGGCCCTATCCCTTTCGTTTTGAAGTAATGTGGAACTCTCACTCTGACTTCAAGAAGAAAATTGTTGAATGGTGGAATATCCCTGTACAAGGGTCTCCTATGTTTAGGCTATGTTACAAACTTAAGCATATTAAACTGATGGTTAAAGGTTGGAACAAGAATGTGTTTGGAGATGTTTTTCAAAGGAAAAAATAGTTTGAGGGGAGGTTAAAGATTCTGCAGAAGAATATGGATGAGGGAGATGTCATTCAACAGGTTAATAATCAGGAAAAGGATGTCAGAAGGGAATGGGAAAAAGTTCTAAAAAATGAGGAGGTATTCTGGAAACAAAAATCAAGGATCCAATGGCTGAGAGAAGGAGATAGGGACATGTATTTTTTTCATGTATTTGATGTCAAACATCTGAAAAGGAACGAAACTTCTAAACTAATAAGTAACTCTGGGGAGGTGATTTCTAATCAAGCTCTTATTAAGTCCTGTGCGGTTAATTATTTCAAGGAGGCTCTCTCAGCCCCTACAAGGGTGCCCAACTCGACACTGGATTGTTTGGTTCTCCGAGACCTCCCTGCATCCATCTCTCTGGAGGATAACTTGGGCATTCTTAGGAGTGTTTCCATGGAAGAGGTTTGGATTGCTACATTTAGCATGAGGGCATTCAAAGCTCCTGGTCCTGATGGGTTCCCCCCTGCGTTTTTTCAAATTTTTTGGGATACTATGGGCTGGGACCTTGTGCTCGCGGCTAGGGACTTCTTTCAATCTGGTAAGATCCTCAAACAAATGAATCACAACTTCATTGCCCTTATACCTAAGATTAGTGAGCCACTTTCTATGGTTGACTTCCGGCCTATTAGTCTATGTAATTCCATCTATAAGATCTTCTCTAAGATTCTTGTTAACCGTCTCAAACCCCTACTTTATAAAATTATTAGCCGCACTCAAAAGGGGTTCGTCCCGGGTCAGCATATTCTTGATGCTGCTTTGACTACCCATGAACTATTTCACTCAATGGATAGAGGTAATAATGTGGGAATGACGCTTAAACTTGATATATCCAAAGCCTATGACAAGGTTCTATGGGAATTCATTCCAAAGGTCCTAGCTAAGTATGGCTTTAATAGGTTGGTCATTGAGCTCATTATGAAGTGTGTTAGAACTGTTAAGTTTTCGGTCCTGGTTAATGGATCCTCCTGTAGTTTTTTCTCTTCTGGTAGAGGGCTCAGGTAGGGAGATCCTCTATCACCCTACCTCTTTATTATGGCTACCGATGTGCTTACTAGGAATTTTACTAGTCTGCTATCAGAGAGCTCCATATCTGGTGTTAGAGCGGCTACCTCTCTTTGTCCGATTGTTGTGTAGCAATTTGTGGATGATACTTTTCTTTTTGGGAAGGCCTCAGTTGTGGAGGCTAGGAAATGGAAAGCTTGTCTTAATAGCTATGCCTCCTGCTCTGGACAGTGCATCAACTACAACAAGAGTAAGATTTACTTCTTTAATTGCTCTCCTACTTTGGAAAACAAGGTGACTGTGATTCTCAGATGTGTCAGTGATTCTCTCCCGTCGGTGTATCTGGGGCTTCCACTTATGGTTAAGGAGGTTCAACCTGAGTTTTGGAACTCTATTCTGGAGAGGATTCAAAGGAAATTGGTTGGGTGGAAGGGATATTTACTTAGTCATGCTGGCAAATTACAGCTCCTTACTGCGGTCGTACAAGGTATACCCACTTACTTTCTGGCTATCTTTAGGATGCCCATGTATATAGAGGAAAAGTTAGAAAGAATTCAAAGGAATTTTCTTTGGGCCGGTGCTAAGGAGAAAAAGAAAATTTCCCTGGTTAAATGGGAAAAGGTTAGTCGGGCTAAAATTTATGGGGGGCTTGGAATAAGGAAGATTGTGCCCTCTAACAGGGCACTGATTGCCAAGGTTGGGTGGGATCAATTAAGGAACTCCAAGGACTGGTGCAAAATCTTGAATGCTAAGTATCTTCAAAACAGGCCTCTGATTGATTGTCTTTCGGAACTCCACCCTCTTGGTTCTGTTATCTAGAGGAGTATTTGGAGCATTCAAAGCCTACTAAAAAAAGGGATAAAATGGAAAATGAGGAATGGAATCAAAATTAAATTCTGGGAAGATGCTTGGCTCTTATATTTCCCTTTGGCTTGTTCTAATTTTAGGGGGGTGATGAGTGCTGCTCAAAGATTCTTTGGGATTTATATCAGTGACTATGTGTCTAGCCCTATTGGTGCTAGGATTTGGAGAGAGCTATCCCTATGCTGCCCCCACTCACCGATTCTTAGTTGTCTTGCTAAATCCATCCAAGTGTTACTCTCTAGTTTTAGATTTCCTTCCTATGATAAAGAGGATGAGTTCTTTTGGGCTTTAGATAAATAGGGGGACCTCTTAGTTAGATCCACATACAGACTGCTAACTAATGATAGTTATGTGGAGGAACACTAGAGGATGGTTTAGAATAGGTGCATGATCCCTAAAATAAATTTCTTTTGGTGGATGGCCTGCCACAATAGGATTCTGACCCAAAACAATTTGAGAATCCGGGGATTATGCTTTCCCAATAGATGTTTTCTCTGCAAAGAGGGGGAAGAAACTGTTAATCACCTCTTACTACACTGCCCATATGCTGCTGAAGTGTGGAGGATGGCTATTGAGAAATTTGAGATTCAGTGGGTTATGAGCAAGGACCTTGTTTCATTTATTTTGGGCTAGAATGGGCCTTTTTTGCATCCTTTGGTTAGTGAAATTTGGAGACAGACCCCCCCATCATAGGTTGGTGTTTATGGAAGGAAAGGAATAACCGGATCTTTAGGAATGTTGAGCAGAGCCCCAAGGAGGTGTTTGGGATTGGTGTTTGGCTCATAGAGGAGAATATCTTCCTCTTTGATGGAAAACTTCCAGAGTTTGGGCCAAGGGACTTTGAAATAAAAATGGCCAAGGAATGGCACCAGGAGTTAAATGCTAATGCTTATGACAATGTGAAACTTTTAGCTAGGAGAAATACCAAATGGGAGCCTCTGGATTTAGGATGGTTTAAAATGAATTTTGATGGAGCTGCTAAAGGAAATCCAGGAAGGGCAAGTATAGGTGGGATTATAAGAGATTCATTGGAAAAAATGGTGGCAGGGTTTGCTGGTGGCATCGGGGTTCAGTCGACTCTTGTTCCTGAGGCTCGTGCGCTATTCATGGGACTCAAAATTGTTGTTTCGCTATGGATTGTTAATCTCCATATTGAGGGAGATTCCAAGGTGGTGATAGATGCTGTGAAAAAGGAAAGATTCATTGGTTGGAACACCAAGGACATTTTGATAGATGTTAGCTTCCTTATGTCCAAATTAAGAAATAAAAAAGTGTCTCATATTTATAGAGAAGGCAATTGTGTGGTGGATACATTGGCGAATCTTCGCTCGAAGTGGGTCTCGACTAGATGTTGGAGGAAAAAGGAAAGACTGTCGTCAAACATTCAAGTTTTGATAAAGCAGGAAAGGGCTTCCTTGGTTAAGAATGACTTGTAACTTTTGGATGACGAGGATTGACTGGGGGGCCCACTGGTTTATTTGGGTGTGTTGGTGGATAATTTGCAATATTGGTATGGAGGATAGGTGGAGTACTATGGGTAAAGATGAGCAGGTGTGGAGTAGGGGAACGAGCACCCACGTGTTGATTCTTTGGGATTGGAGATTGGGTATTTCTTATAAAATAATGATGAGATGGCAGGGAGGAAACTTAATTGATGTGATCAAGCTTAGATTTGGTGACGTGATGCGGGTGATTTCGAAGGCCGTGATTTCTTCTCGGGTGCATGAAGGTACTGTGAGTATCACATTTTGGGGAATGGGGTTACTTGATTTATTTCCTAATTACATTTGGAGAAGTGAGTGTGTTAATAATGATGGGACCATTCATGATGAGTATTGGTTGTGTTCTAGTGCCTTTGTGCTGGCTAACTTAGCTGGTGGTTACTTCGGCTTTTTATGGCGGGTTTCTAAATTTAGTTTGTTGGTTTATCTACATGCGATGTCGTGCCTTTCGTACTTATCCGCCAACTTCTGCCTCCTCCACTATTATCAAAAAATCATTAAATGTTATGTCTTTTCTCACTGCTGCATATTTCCCATCCACGTGTGTTATTGGTTTGAGTGGATTACTAGCCGTAATCCCTGCATTAAACATCCTTTTGTGTTACTTGTTCGCAATGTTTGGCTCTGGTGTTTGTTACAGCACTGTGGTTTTCCTGAGCAAGCCGACAGAATGGGTGGAGATTGTGTGCGGACAGAGCCGGATAGTTGTGATGAATTCCGAAACAACCCTCTTGTATGGCACATTTGTGTGGAGGGTAGAATTTCCCTGCTTATGGAATGACTAGTCGGCCATGATCCTATTCTTTCGGGTCAATTTGCTAGTTCTTGGAAGGACATAAGGGTTTATGTTGGGGGGATTTCATTTGAAGTTAGCGAGGATGTCATTACACAGGCCACGGGCTTGAGGTGCAAAGGGAAGAAATACCCTAAACACACCAAAAAGCTAGACCACGAAAGCCTTAAGGCATTCTTTAGAGGTGAGGAGACTATAGTCAGGAATTAGGTGGGGTTTGAAAGAGCTGAGCTCCCTAAGCCATGGGACATGGTCTGCATGGCTCTGATGAAATATGTGATGCTAGAAGGTAGGTACAAAACTTGTTTCTTCTATCATTTCCCTTTGTTTAACCATCTCAGACATAAAATATTGCTTAGCTTTCCATTTTTCCTTCTTATGGACCTGGAAAGCTCGGTGGAGAAATGTAATGCGGTGGCTTGTCATAATCCCGGTAATCCCCCACCTCTCTCGCTCCACCAGGGGCTTATCCTCTGCCTGTACCACTTCCATATTGCTCTTTGTCCGCCTAAAACCATTACTGTCCATGTTGATAACATTGAACCCACCTCCTTGATTCATATCTCTCCAGCTAAGTCCAAGAGCCCTCCTCGGACTGACATGGTGGGGAGTGTCAAAACCAATTTAGCCACGAAAAATCTTAAGGGTGGATTAGGCATGGCTCATGCTAGTGCGGTGGAAGGGCTCTGTGAGCTAAAGGCCACCCAGGTGGGTACGACTGATAAGGTCACTAAGCTGAAGAAAGGTAAGGAGAAATGTGGGCAGGCCATGACTGTTAAAGAGGGCAAGGGCAAGAATGTTGTTGGGAAAGATTCCAGAGGGGATACGATTGTGGGGATCACGTAGCTGACTGGTGGGGAAAGTGTTAGGAGGAGATCGGGGAGGCTGGCCAAGAACATCAAAAAGAGATTAATTATTGAGGACTCGGAGGTGGAGCAGTCTGACAGCAAGGGCTATAAGGAAGAAGAGTCTGATGATGAGATTGATGACATGGGAGAGAGGCCCCTGCCTACTCCGATGGACAACAAGTTTTCTAGCCATGTTTCTAACTCGCATACTCCGCTGGTGAATGAGCCTAGTAGGTTTCTAGAGACTAGGGATATTGGGGAAGATGCTGACATGCTGGTGAAGAGATTAAACACCTTGGACAAAAAGATTTAGGGGCTTGACCCGCTTCACAATGAAACTGAGCCACTTTGTTACTAGTGCGCTATCAAATGTCATAAAAGAGGAATTGGAGGGGAATAATAGCTAGGAAAATAAGGAGTGGGTGGGTGATGAGGTGATCGACCTCCTGATCAAGAACTGGGATGAGGCCAGTTAGCTGCTCCTGTTGCTGGTCTGTCGGCTATTTTTTGGCTGTTGGTGTGCTGTCGTTGGGTTGTCTCTAGTTTTTTTCTCTTTTCGGTTAATGTTTTATGTTTATGTTTAGTCCTTTTTTGGCCCTAGTGGCCCGTTGTGAGGGGTACAACACCCCATAAATGTTGTTTAACTTTTCAAAAACAAAACAAGTTGCTATAACTGTTCATTCAAAATCATTCCATTGTCCTCTATTCTTAGTGATTTCTCAATTCATGCCCTCAGATTGGTATGTTGCACATGAATCTACAAGATGGCAACCTAAGAAATGAGATGATATATGAAATTCCAAGCTAAATGCCTACATCTACATGTTTTTGGTATTTTTGATTATAATGTTGAATGATATGATGTAATGTTGATATATTTAAAATGATGTTAAGATGCAATTCTAAATGGAATGATGTATGAAAATGCAACAAATTAATATGCTAAAACTAAAACTTCCATGATAACACTAATATGAACTAAATGCTAAATGCTAAACTAAAATGCTTCTCGAAATGCTCTCAATTGTTAATAAGATTCCTATAGCATAAGTTTATGATCAAATCCTTCTTTTTTAAAAAAGTTGTAGAATTGCCTTCTATATATAGATTTTTCCCAAGACTGGGATGAGGTAGCAAAGATGGATGGTTAATATCATGATCCTAAGACATCAATGATGGAGCACAAAGAGGTTGGAGGAATTCATGGATGGACGGTTAATATCATGATCCTAATACATCAATGATGGAGCACAAAGAGGTTGGAGGAATTCATGGAGGTTGCTCAATTTGGAAGGGAAAATCTTGCAAGTGTCAAAGAGCATCAATTGAAGAAAGAAGCCATGTTTCTCCAAGGAGGTTAGGAGATTAGAAGAATATTTATAATTTAAAAATTAGAAATAAAATAAATCATGTGACATGTGATGATGTGGAGGATGAGTTGGAGGAAGTTAGAGAAATATGGAGAAATGTGACAAATTTGAAATAAAAATTCAAATTTAAATGGAGGGAAATTAACTAAATGACAAATTATTTAATTCATGCATTTAATTAATTTAAGAGGAAAATGATTTTGGATAGGAAGAATTAAGAAATGACCTATATAAATAAATTTGGAAATTTATTTATAAGTAGAGGAATTAAGATTCATTAATTAAATAACTAGTATTTAATTAATTTGTGCTCTAGACCATTTTTATGTGTATACATTTTGCCCCTCTTTGAAGTGATGTGTGCAGACGCATTGCTTCAAAGAGAATTTTTGCCAGACCATGATGATAAAATTTTTGACATCTCCGAGATGTTGATTTTTCAGTGATGATTGATGTATGCCCCCTCGAGAGATGAATTGGTGATTTTTTGAATTTTTGGATTTTTTAGTAAATTTTGATGATTTTTGAGAATTTTGATGATTTTGAAATTTTCAGCATGCTTCAACAATTTATCTCCCGAAAATGGTTGTGAAATCTTCCCCATTTGATTAATTGATGCACTTTTGCAATTGAGAGAGAGTGTGTTGAGTTGATTGAGCAATATACAAGGTATGAGCATTAATTGGAATGATACAGATTTGATACAAATGCAAAATGGATTGATAACACGCAAGAAAGCAAGCAAGCATGTACAAATGATTCAAAATAAAAAAAGTATTGCCCCTGTCAAGCTGTAAACTACTAATTGATTGGTTGATTGATGATGATGATTATATTTGATAATTGATCTCATGATAGATGAGAGTCAATGATAGGATAGATGATGATTGACCTCATGATAGGTGAGGGTCAATGATAGGATGATGATGATTGATTGGTTGGTTGATTGATTGGATTTACACCAAGATTAGGATCAAGACCATTGATGTGATTAGATCATTTGACAAGATTGATTGACCAGATTGATATGGATTAAGGATTGACTTGCATTTAGATAATTGCTTGGAATGATAGAAGAGGATTTGATGAAGATGATTGATTTGATTTGATGAAGATGATTGGATTGAGGTGATGAAATTGATCAGATGAGATTGGAAGAAATGATTGGATGGATTAATTTTATTGATTTATGGATGATGCATGAGATGGATTTTATTATGTAGATGAGATGTGATTGATATGATAATTCTCATGCAAAAACTAATATGGATGCAATCCTATATATGCAATGTTTCCATCTAATTTATTTTGCTTGGTATCATCATTGAGCATTTTATTATGTTAAAAGTTAGTACAAACATCAATGGTATAATTAGACCATGATGACTTGAGTACAACTTCCATACAACTTTCGTTGATATTTGATAGTGCAAGATAACACAAGCATCTAGGTATAATTAGATCGAGATGACCTGAGCATCACTTGCATAAACAAATAAGAGTTAATCATGTTCCTATGCAAATTCAGAATGTCATCAATGATACTTTGTAGAGCATGTCCCATTAAAATTTGCACAGTAGTAATGATTGACTAACAGATAGTAGAAAAAGAAAAATATCATTCTTGATCATAGCCCCTCTAGTTTAGAACATCATCAAGGTACTCCAAAGAAATGATAACAACAATCAAGATACAACAAATGAACATTCGTGCTAAAGTGATCCAACCATGATTCAGAAGATGATCATCCAATTAGAATTGATTTGATTGTCTTGATGCTTGATTTGATTTGGATGGTTGATTGCTCGATTGATTGATGCTCAGTTTGATGGTTAGAGTGATTGTTGTTTTTTTGAGTTTTCCTTGCTATTTGTTTGCCTATTGATTTAAGCTACATGGAGTTTGTCCCCAGGAAAGACAGGATTTTTCCCCCAGTGAGAAACAAACCAGATTATTATAGATATGCACAATGATAACCAAGACAAGGTGGGACACGATCACAGTAAACAGATATGGATATGAAGCTCATTTTATGATAGGTGTATATGTGAAATGGTAGAGGAAAGCGAACAGTCAACACACATTCAAATAGATGGAGAAGCTGACTTATCACAAATAACACTTGTTTTTAAGTTTTCACCATTTGTTTTTATTGCACTTTTTCAAATTTTATGATTTTTTTTTTGTTGTTACCAAGATGCCTGTTGGCCAAGTTTTCATCAAGGCAATGATTTTTTGACTTTTTCATTTTTTTGTATTTTTCCCTTTTTGATTTTTTTTGTATTTTTGTATTTTTCTCTTTTTTTCTCTTTTTCTCTTTTTTTTCTCTTTTTCTCTTTTTTGATTTTTTTGTTGTCACCAAGATGCCTGTTTGCTAGGTTTTCATTAGGGCGACCATTTTTTCAAGACATTTTATGATTTTTATGATTTTTTCAAGACTTTTAAGCATGCACTGGATGCATTATGTGTAGAAATTCTTCAGATGAAGGTTGTTCATCAGTTCTTCAAATAGATCCCCTTCTGGTGTAGACAAATGATATGCCCCCAATCCAAAGACTGGTACAATAACAAAAGGGCCTAACCAATTTGGCTCAAATTTTCCTTTATTTTCTCAATCTTGTTGATTACGGGGATTTTCCTTCAATACTAAATCACCTACCTGAAATGTCCTTGGTTTAACCTTGTGATTGTAGCTCCTAGACATTCTCTATTGATATACTTTTAGGTGATCCACCACAAGCTGATGACGTTCATCCAATAATTCCAACTCTTTTAGTCTAAACACTCAATGATCTTCATCTAAAATGAGACCTTTCAAGGACACACAGAGTGACGATATTTCAACTTCAATAGGCAAGACGACTTCATATCCTTATACAATGGCATACGTTGTGGCTCACGTGGGTGTGTGGATGCTTGTATGATAGGCCCACAAAGCAGGGTTCAGTTGGATATGCCAATCACATCTAACATCGTTGATGATTTTCTTTAGAATCTTCAAGATAGTTTTGTTTGAGGCCTCTTCTTGGTTGTTTCCTTGAGGGTAATATGGTGTAGAAAATGGACTTTGAATATGGAACCTTCCACAGAGTTCTTGTACGTCCTAATTCTTGCAAGGTCTTCCATTATCAGTGACAATGGATTGAGGAATACCATACCTACAGATGATTTAGTTTAGGATGAACAATGAGATCTGCTTCCCTGTGATGGTGATTAAAGGCATGACTTCGACCCACTTTGTAAAGTACTTTGTTGTTGTAATGATGAACTTGTGTCCATTAGATGATGATGGATGAATTTTACCTACCGGATCTAATCCCCACTAACAAAATGGCCATGTTGATGTGAAGGGCTGCAACTCCTATGTTGGTGCATGGATAAGATTATCGTGGATCTAGCATTTCTAACATCTTTTGACAAATTGGAAGGACTCTCTCCATTTTTGACTAGTAGTACCCCAAACAGAGGAGTTTCTTAGCAAGGGTTAGACCACTTGAATGAGTGATGTAGATACCTTCATGGACTTCTTGTAAAGTCATTTCAGACTCGTTGTATTCTAGACATCGTAAGAGAGTTCCATCAAGACCTCATCGGTAGAGTACATCCATTATAAGGGTATGGTGAGTGGTTTGGCGGATGAAGTTTCATTTTTGGTTTTGGGAGAGATTAGGAGGAAGGATATTATCCTTTAGGTAGGTGTAGATCTTCTTGTAGATTGAGGTATCGACCTCAACTAGGTGGCATATGAGTTGGGAATTAGGATTGTCATAGGCAGGGGAAAACAGTTGTTCCACCATGAACTCATAACGACTTCATTTTTTCATAATTTGTAGCAAAGAAGCAATGGTATCCATAGCATCAACAAATTTGTTGTTAATCCTAGGGATTTGAGCAAATTTAATGTCAACAAAATATTTCTTGAAGTCATCAATCATCCTTTTATAGGGCATCATTTTGTCATCCTTTGTTTGGTAATCAAAATTGACCTGATTAATGACTAGTTGAGAATCCATGTAGACTTGTAGCTCTATAATTTTCCATTCTAAAACTATCTTGATGTTGATGATAAGTGCTTCATATTATGTCGTGTTGTTGGTGTAGGGAAAAATTAGTCGATATGATTTCAGAATAGTATGCCCTTGGGGAGTGATGAATATAATTCTCGCTCTTGATCCGTGTTGAGTATATCAGCCATCAAAATACAATACCCATTTTTTTGCTATTACAGTTAGGACATCCACATCTGGAAATTAAATGTGTAGAGGATGATCATCATGAATCAGTGCTTCAACTAGTTTTTTGGTGATAACTTTCTCTCTGATTGATTTTTTTTGACATATTGGATGTCAAATTCACTAAGTATCATTACCCATTTGGCTAATCTTCCCGTCAGATTTTCTTTGCTAAGGAGATATTTCAATGGATCTATCCTAGCTATGAGCTTGATTGTATGAGTCATCATATAGTGTCACAATTGTTATGTAGTGAACACTACTTCTAAACAAGATTTCTCAATGGATGTATAGTTGATTTCTTAACCATTTAGAGTTCTACTGATATAATAGATTGCTCTCTCCTTTCTTGTTGAATCTTCTTGTGCCAACAAAGCTCCCAATGATCGATCAATTATGGCTATGTACAATAAGAGAGGCTTTCCTTTTGCTGGTGGTGCTAGGATAGCTAGACTCATTAGGTATTTCTTAAGTTTATTGAAAGTAGTCTCACATTTCTTGTCCTATCAGAAGGAAAAAAAAATGTGCAACAAATGGGTGAAAGGATGGGTCTTATTAGCCAACTGTGATATGAATCTTCTAATTGACTAAAATCTACCTTGAAGGGGCCTTAACTAATTGATATTCTTTGGAGGTGGCATTTCCATGATAGATTTTACTTTTTCAGGGTCCACCTCAATACCTTTTTATGACACTATATATCCCAATAGCTTTGTTGATGCTACCCCAAACACACATTTATTTGGATTCAGGCGGACATTGAACTTCTCTAGTCGAGTGAAGAGTTTGTCTAGTATCTCCAAATGTCCTTTTCCAGTGAAATATTTGGCCAACAAGTTGTCTACATAATCTTCCATAAAGGTATGCATCATGTCATGAAAGATGGTTGTCATGGCTCTTTGATATGTGGCTCATGCATTCTTCAATCCGAAGGGCATGACATTCCAGCAGAAGGTACCCCATTGGCAAGTGAAAGTTGTCTTATCCCGATCTTCAGGTGCTATCTTGATTTGATTGTAGCCTAAAAAACCATCCATGAGTGATAACCTTCCATGACCTATTGTTAAGTCTATAATGATATCAATGTTTAGAAGGGGAAAATCATCTTTCAAACAAGCCTTGTTTAAGTCTCTGAAATCTGTACAAATTCATATGTTGCCATTAGACTTTGAAATAGGTACAATGTTAGATATCCACTCAATATAATCAATGGGTCTTATAAATCCTACAACCAATAACTTCTTTAGTTCTGCCTTCACCAATAGGGCAATGTGGGGATGCATTTTTCTCAACTTTTGCTTGACTGTTTTGATTCCTGAAGGGATGGACAAGTGATGCATGATGAGATCTGGGTCTATCCCTGGCATGTCTGCATATGAACAAGGAATTTTGATTTGTTGCTTCTCAAATAGCTTGAAAAAGTTAGGCTTCTCTTGTTTTGTCAAGGATTGTGCTAGATGGAGAGTTTTCACTGTTTTTGCATTGCCAATATTGATGGATTGTGTTGGATCAATCAAATTTTTGGATCTTTCTTGGAAGTGCTTTGGGAGAGTGTCAAATTTAAAATTTCCCATCCTTCGATGCCTTGGAGAGGTTTTCACCATCACATGTGCTCTTTATTTATTTATTTATTTTTGATCTTATACTACCATGGAATGGTTTCCACCATCAAATCTTTCTTTTGTTTTACTCATTTTGCAGCTAGGAAATTTGGCACTCCCCTATTTGGGAGCTTCATTATGATGTTCAATGGCACAATTTTTTTTAGGATTAACAATGAAAAGGAATTTGATGATGGCCTCATCATTTGAAAAGGTAGGTATATCGATAGGCTTAGTTTGGTCCCAATCTATGAATTCAGGATGTAACAATGGTAGGGAGTCATCCGGTGGGTTCAGGTCAGAGGTCGTAAGGGTCCCAATAGCAACATCATCATCAAACAATACTATGGCAAGTTTTAGTTCTATGATGTTACTCTCTTTCGAATGATCTGTCTCACTTGAAGTCTTCCATCGATATTTTTTTATTCTAATTCAAGTGGTCTTAACCTTGAACCTTGTCCCTCCTCGAGTGTGGGTGTATACTTGTGTACTACATCAATGTCCTTATCATGAAAGGACTCTTCTGACAGCAAATCCAACTCATATTCATTGGAATCAGTTTCGTAGTGATCACTTGCTTGGAGTTGCAGGATCCATTCAACAAACTCTTGTTTTTGGTCCTCCTTTTTTTCTTCGTCATTTTGTTGTTCTTTATATCCCAACCATATCTTGTCTTTTGGATTTTTTATGATGGGTCAGATGGGTTCTACAATACCTTCTTTCCTTTTTCCAATAGGTCCTTGTCCTTCATATACCATTTTTTCCAAGATTTTGAATCCTTTGCCATACTGTGTGGTTTGGAAATTAGCCATTGTTTCTTGAGAATCGATTTCATCCTTGTAGAACCAATTTAGAATATCCTTGTCATCATATTCCTCTGCTTGAGTGCTTTCTTTTATGAACCAACCAGCAAAAAGTGTGACTGGTTGTGAGGATGATTCTGATGGGGTTGATAGTTGACCATAGGATTTTGGTGAAGTTAACTGTGAGAGGTAGAGGTATTGTTCAATCGATTATTCACCCACACCTTTGTCTTTGACCTAGAATTTCTTCTCAAATTGTTGGCCAAAGTGTTGAGTTGGGCTTTAGGGTTGATGGATGCAGAAGGGGTGGTTTCTTCCTTTTTCGTTGGCTGTTTGGATGAGGAACTTGGTTGGATTCCCTCATTGGAAGATGTGGCTAGCAGATTTGACAATGGATTGGATTTACTTGAATTACTAGGGATATCAAATGTGGAATCAAGAGCTTCTCAGTTAGGAGGCACAAATACATCTTGGACAAGCTTAATGGTATTGCAATGTTGAGGACTATTAGAATTGATAGGGATGGTAATCTATTTCCCATTGCAAGGAAATTTTAGGCACTGATGCTATGTTAAGGGGACAGCCTGCATTTCATGGATCCAAGGATGACCCAAGAGTATATTATATGTCAAATCTCTATCCAAAAGTTTGCAAATGACATCTTTTTGAATTGGCCCTACTTGAATCAGTAGCACAATTAATCCCTTTGAAACTCTTTCCTCATCATCATATGCTTTGATGGTGATCTTTTTTCTTGCATCTATAGAATTTTCAGAGAACCCTACTGCACATACAAGCTTTAAAAATACATATATTAAGACTAGCCCCCTCATCTATTAGTATGCGCTTGACACATTTTTTATTTATTAGGACCTCGATGTGGAGTGTCATGTTATGAGGATGGGTGAGAGATACGTCATCATTTTCTGAAAAGGATAAGCAATGAGGTGCAACTAGATGTCCTACCATGGCTTGGAAAGTGCAAACTTCCAAATTATTTGGTACTGTTGTATCAACTAGGGCTTTTTCCAAGATCTCCTTATGGGCGGGTGATATTTTAAGGAGCTCCAATATTGATATTTGCATGGGAATATTTTGGAGCTAATCAAAAATGTTATACTTATGAGATGGGGGAGCGGATGTTTTGGAAGTGTTGCCTTTTAAAACATATCTAGCTCCTGCCCTTGTTGTTGTGTTTACAAGCACACTATCTTGTTTTCCTTTGATTTTTATGACATTAATTTGATTATCTGTTGCAACCATCTCTTGTGGGATATCATGGACTTGATTAGAGAGGATGTTGATATCATTGATTGGATGATTGGATGCAGTAGTTTCTTGTGTGTGATTGATCTCGATGCTATTTGTATGATCTTAAATGATTGAAATATGATAGATGGTAGTGTCATGAACATAATTCACACTTTTTCCTTTTTCGTTCATGGTAGAAGATTCCCCTTTGTCATAATAGGGTAAGGGGTTTTTGAATACACCATGATCAGTGTTTGTTTAGGGTTCTTCTATTTGTATGATTTTATTGTCAATCAAATCTTGTATCTTGTGTTTTAATTGCATGCAACTATTGGTTAGGTGACCTTTGCATCGGTGAAATTCACAATAGTGGGCCTCATTCCACCATGATGATTTTTCTTTTGGTTCAAACCCTCAGGTGTCGGGTAGAGTGATAATATTTTCTACAAGAATTTATTTCAATGTGGATTCGTAGGTTGACCCAAAGGTGTGAACTTCCCGTAGTTGTTCGATGTTTGGTATGGTAGTGTCTTGGATGTTGTGTTACTTTGATAGTTTTGAGTATTTCCTTGGTTGATATTTTGGTTGTTACTTTGGTTGGTATTTTGTGTGGTATTTTGATTGGTATTTGAGGTTTTTCCTAACAAATTGAAGACCGGTTTAGCATTATGTGTTTTAGTTGAAGTATCATTGCCATTATTCTTGTACTTTTACCAAAACTTCAATTTGTCATTATTGGAGGGATTCTATGAATTCTTTTCGTTATAAATTTTCAATATTCCTCATTTGACCAAAGCTTCTTCAATTTTGATCCCATTTTTGATCAATTTTTCAAAAGTTGGAGGACATTGTAATTCAAGCCTATAGCTCATGTCATCATTTAAGCTGTCAATGAATACCTCTATCTTCTCTTTTTCTGGTATGAGACGAGGATACCTTGCAAATAATATTCTCCACCTTTGCAAAAATACTAGGAATGATTCCCCCTTCTTTTGTTTGACATTACAAAGGTCCTTCATTGTGATCTCATGTTGGATGTTATATGAATATTGGGTGATAAACTTGTTGACTAATTCCTCAAAATATTTGATCCCTAGAGGTAATTGCAAGAACCATTGCATGCATTTCCCTCCCAAACTACATGGGAATAATATCATCAAATATGTTTCCTCATGGGAAAATTCAAGACTCATTGTTCGAAATTCCCTTATGTGATCTATTGGATCAGTTTTCTCATTGTACTTATCATATTTAGGGAATTCACAATGTTTGGGAAATGGTATCATGTTGACACTTGGATCAAAAGGGTAGGAGCATATATCTTGTATGGAGTATCTCTTGGTGGTTCCAGTTTGCATGTTTTGCATTTGTTTTTGGAGGGTTTTAATTTATTGTTTTAAAGTATCCATGGGATCACTGGTTTTTGCTTCATTTCTTGTTTCAGTTAGTTTTTTTGTTTCTATCTTCATAGGAGTTCTTTTTAATTTTGTGATATCAAAATCTTCGGGTAATTGTACTCCTTTGTTTACTAGCATCAAAAGGTATTTCTCACCCTCATTTTCAAAGATCCTCTCCATGAATTTATGAAAATTGGGATCTTGTTGTTCTTGTTCTATAGTTTCATCTGTTATTTCTTCTATCTCATCCTGCTGAATTCTGAAAAAAGGATTCTCTTCTCTTTCAGCCATTGTATTTTTGTCTTCAATTTCTTTTTGCTCAAGTTTTTTCTTTTGCAATCTCGTTAAAATGGGAATACAAGTGATGCAAATGTTCTAAGCTTTAGATCAAATTTTGGGAGTGCCAAAAGGACTAGTTTAAATCTGATTAAGCAAGTTTGTTTCAAGATGAAGGATGATGAATCCTGATAAAGAATGATAAATCCTGATGGTGAAATGCAATTGAAAAATCAGAAATAGGTGTGATGATGAGGCACTTTTGGATGTTTGATCAAATTTTAGATGGGGGATTTTCACTTGAAAATGCTAGTTACAAAAAGTTTGAGATTCTGGTATGACTAAGGAAAGGTCCTAGACTGAAAATGTTTCTGAATTGTGAGGTCAAAATTCAGGCAGACAAGGATTTTTATCTCTCTATTTTTTAGACTTTATGGATGTGCTATAACAGTGAACAGATGTTCTAAAAGGAAGATGCGCCATAAAATGGGATAGATGCACTAAAATATTGTAGGTATGCACTAGAACAGGCTATGTATGTTACACAATATGGTATTGATGTGCTATAAAAGTTGATGTATGCGCTAGAATATGACAGGGATGTACCAAAATATAGCACGGATGCGTCACGAGATTATACAGATGCGCCAAAATAGGGGATGTATGCACCGAAAGAGGGAAGGCATGCATTGGGGAAATCGATGGATGTGCTAAATTGGTAAATGTTCTTTGGTTTTTGACAGTCTGAAAGATTTTTCTGGTTTTTTGAATCAATGGTTGAAAGTTTTTGTGTGATGTTTGCTCAAAATTTACTTCAAATCATGCATGTGAAACATATCAAGCAAGTACAATCCCTATGGCTATGAAGGACGGTATTTACTAGATTCCCACTTGGATTGCTCCAGCTGTGCTTACTTTTGGTGAATGATTAGAGGCTTGACCACACTGGCTCCCCCTTGCATTGCACTCACTTCTCAAGTTAGCCAAGCCTTAGTTCTCATGAATCTCCCATGATAAACTTCTCATTTCTACCAAAAGCCACAAGAATGTGGGACAACTTCAGAGGTTATACTTCTTGCACGAGTAAATAGAAAGGGTATTTTTGGAATACTACAACAAAGGGTTTTAGTAGGGGCATTCCATTCATGGGGGATCATCCATTTGACAAGAGACCATTGTTTCCCTTCTTGTCGAAATAATCCTCGTGATAATTGAACTTTCCTCAAGTACCCACACTTATATCCCTAGTGGAAGTCGCTTGGCTTTAGCGTGTTCCTACTTGGGTCGTTCCCTTGGGGTGATTACCTCTTGTCCCACCAAGGTAGGCCCTCTAAGGTTTAAATTCAATAAAAAGAATGGGTCTAGCTTTCTGATAACCTAGTTAAGGGGAGAGCATACATACCTACCACTCCACAAACACAGTAGGCATGGTCTTCAGTTATCCTCCTAATTAGGCTATGTTTCTAACTTAACAAAAATAAATAACAATAAAATGCAGCCCCTACAACATAAATCGTTAGTAGTTTTAGTTCATTGTTCTTTGACAATGTTCTTGCAGTTTCAACAGAGTCTCTATCAACGTGTAAAAATTCCTGCAAAACATAGAGAAGCAAATTAATTCTTGGACTAATAACTTTTTGGAAAATAAAATAGATGCACCATAATAGTAAACAGATGCACTAAGCTATCACACAGATGTGCTAAAATATTTCATGAATGCACCAAAACAATCTACGTATGTGCTAAAATAAATTATGTATGTGCCAGAAAACCCCCTATATGTGCCAAATGATGATACGTATGCACTTCACAATTCGACAGATGTGCCAGAACAAAGCACATATGCACCAGAGAATATTTTGTATGCATCAAAAGATCAAACGGTCGTGCCAAAACTTTATATGTCTAAACCTATAAACACACTTTTCCAAAAAATATAAAAAACAAGGGTCAGGCCCCATGGTGGGTGCCAGTTTATGTGTGGATTTAAAAATGGAGCAATTATTAAAACTAAACACACATCAATGAAACATATTACATCTAATAAAATAGAAATAACAAAACAAGCTGCTATAACTGTTTATTCAAAATCGTTCCATTGTCCTCTATTCTTAGTGATCTCTCAATTCATTCCCTCATATTGGTATGTTGCACATGAATCTACAAGATGGCAACCTAAGAAATGATATGCTATATGAAATTTCAAGATAAATGCCTACATCTACATGTTTTTGGTATTTTTTATTATAATGTTGAATGATATGATGTAATGTTGATATATTCAAAATGATGCTAAGATGATTGTTGTGATGAAGATGCAATTCTAAATGGAATGATGTATGAAAATGCAACAAATTAATATACTAAAACTAAAATTTCCATGATAACACTAATATGAAATAAATGCTAAATGCTAAACTGAAATGCTTCTCAAAATGCTCTCAATTGTTAATAAGATTCTTGTAGCATAAGTTTATGATCAAATCCTTACTTTTTTTTTAAATCTATAGAATTTCCTTCTATTTAGAGATTTTTTCAAGCCTAGGATGAGGTGGCAAAGATGGATGGTTAAGATCATGATCCTGAGACATCAATAGTAGAGCACAAAGAGGTTGTAGGAATTCATGGAGGTTGCTCCATTTGGAAGGGAAAATCTTCCAAGTGTCAAAGAGCATCAATTGAAGAAAGAAGCCATGTGTCTCCAGGGAGGTTAGGAGATTAGGAGAATATTTCTAATTTAAAAATTAGAAATAAAAGAAATCATGTGACATGTGATGATGTGGAGGATGAGTGGGAGGAAGTTAGAGAAATATGGAGAAATGTGACAAATTTGAATTAAAAATTTAAGTTTAAATAAAGGAGGGAAATTAACTAAATGACAAATTATGTAATTCGTGCATTTAATTAATTTAAGAGGAAAATAATTTTAGATAGGAAGAATTAAGAAATGAACTATATAAATATTTATAAGTAGAGGAATTAAGATTCATCAATTAAATAACTAGTATTTAATTAATTTGCACTCCAGACCATTTTTATGTGTATACAAACTCCGCGTCCCTACTAATCACTATCTTCTTAGTGACCAAGTTATATGGCCTATAAGCTTTGGATTCTTCACTATATCCCATGAAGATGCACTTCTCACTCTTGTCATACAATTTCTACCTCTTCTCCTTTGGTACAAGTGCATATTCCACACATCCAAACTCTTAAGTGCTCAACTATCCACCTGTGTTTTTTCCATGCCTCTTGTGGGATTTTGACACAAACCACCTTTGTTGGACTTCTATTTATCATATATACAGTTGTTGCTACAGCCTCTCCCCAATATTCATCTGGGAGTCCCTTTTCTTTTAGCATGCACCTTGCAATCTCCACGATGGTCATATTCTTTCTCTCACTCACTCCATTTTGTTGCAGAGTATAAATGGTTGTTAGCTCCTTCTTGATGTCATTTTGCCTAAAAAATTCACAAACTAATTAGAGTTATACTCTCCTCCTCGATCTGACCTTAGGACCTTGATCTCGTGTCCACTCTCCTTTTCAGCCTAGGCCTTAAACAACAAAAATTTATCAAATGATTTAGACTTATGTTACAAAAAATAGACCCATGTTCTCTGACTGTAATCATCAATGAAGGTCATAAAATATTGGCTTTTACCAATAGATATGATTTAAATAGGGCCTACCTATTTTTTGTGCACCAACTCCAATGGTGCTCTTTCCCTTGTAGAGTTTATTGATTGAAAGAGATACCTATGTTGCTTCCTCAAAATGCAAGCCTCACACTTAACATCAGGCTCTACTATTCTTGGAAAACCATGAACCATTTTTTTTTGGACAAAAGACTCAAACTAGCATAGCCTAAGTGTCCATACCTGAGATGCCATAGCTTGGAGGGGTCTTGAATGGTACTCCTAAGGGATACTTATTGTATTGTACATTTTCCATTCATGAGAGGTGCAATTATGGACTAAGATGAGAAACACGTCTCAATCTTCAAAGGATACATTCAGTTTTTTGTCATTTGAACTGCTGAAAACACTTTTGTCCTCTCATTCTTTTCATAAATAATGCATTGACCCTTCTCCATTAGCACTTTATATCCATTTTGGATCAGTTGTCCAACACTCATGAGGTTATGCTTTAACTCAGGAGTAAAAAATATATTTTCAATCTCCTTCTTTTCACCTTGCTTGGTGCGGATCATGATAGATCCTTTGCCAACAACTGGAACTAATCCATTGTTACCCATTCTTATCTTCAACTTTACATTCTTATCAATGAAAGAAAACAGACTTTCATTACTACTCATGTGATTGTTGCAACCATTGTCCAAATATTAGACTTAAGGGCTGCCTTCTTCACCAATGTTGCACATGATGAAGGTTGTGGACTGATTGCCTTCAGCCACATTTGCATTTTTTTGATTGATTGTTGTACTTTTTCTAGCACTCACTTGCATAATGACTAAATTTATGACAATAGTAGCATTCAACATTTTTTTTTGCATACCTCTGATTCAAACTGTTATTCTTCTTATCTTGTTGAGATTTGGTTTGAGAGTTGCTCGCTCCCTCTTGGCTACTTGCTCGTCCTGAGCTTTCTCCTCTAGCATTTCCTTGTCTGGAGTTTCCACAACATCTACCTCTTGAACTCCTTCCTCTATTGTTTCTTCTCCCCCTTCCTCTTGCATTTGACTGAGCTTTAAAAGCTTTCTCTTGGGAAGAAGTAGTGGACCTATTTAGGCATTGCTCATGGCTTTGAAGAGAACCCATCAACTCATCCACTATCAAAGTAGAGAGGTCCTTTGCCTCTTCAATGGCAATCATGATTGTATCATACTTGGAGGGAAATTTTTTGAGGATCTTCTCCATAATCCTCTTCTCTTCCATGGTTTCACCATTCGTTCTCAACTAGTTTATCAAACTAGAGACTCTTGTGTGGAAGTCTGAAATGGACTCATTGTCCTTCATCAAGAGAGTCTTGAAATCTCTTCAAAGCATCTGGAGCTTCACCAATCTGACCTTATCAATCCCTTTGTATCTGGTTTAGAGGATTTCCCAAGCTTCCTTTGCTTACTCAATTTCTACTATTTTGGGAAAAATGGCCTCTATCATGGCTGCTTCTATCAAACTCAATGCCTTAGCATCCTTCTTCCCTTTCTCCTTCAACTGGATCTTTTGGTTGTTTGTGAGAGCTGAATATTATGTTGGGTCAGTAACTTCCATGAACCCATTTGTCAAAAACTCCCACAAGTCATTGGAAACCATAATAGTCTTCATCTTGTTTGCCCAAACATCATAGTTCTATCCATTAAAGGATGATGTTTTTTGTTAAATCTTCCCCTCATCTCCAACCATGTCTCTTGCACAAAAAAATTAATACCCAAAAAAATAAATGCCCTAACTCACGAAGAAATGGGGCCTATGGATCTGATACCATGTAGGAATTTATGAATGCACAAAACAACATAGATTTGTTGCTCTTCTGAACAAACTAGTTCTAGAGCTATCAGGAGCTCTCATTCTTCCTCTACACAAAACTGGCAGGAGCTATATAGAGCTCTATCTAGAGCAATCACTACTCAGACATATACAAATAAGAATACAACTGTTGTTGTTCAGGAGCTTCTCTAAATCATAGAGAGAACCCACACAAAATTCATTTTCTCAAACTGCTACTGCAAAAAACTTCTTTCTATAAAAGCTTAACTATTTACATTCATTCATTCCTTTTGTCTATTCAAAATTCCATCTCAAAATTTGAATTCACATACCAAATTTTATTCTTTTGTAGATTGAGCTACACGTCAAGAGAAAGTTGGGAAAGAAATCCCCAAAAAATTCTTCCACTTGTGTTGGTAACAAATGCCCCCGATAGGTAGGTGGCAACAACAAGAGGCTTAAGAGAAATTAATTTCTCCAGCAATCAAGTTAGGCAAAGAATGTTCAAGAAAACAAGTTGCTAATCATGCATTTATCTTGGTTGTGGGATGAGTTGTACTCATATCAATATTATATCTCATCTTGTTTATGTTCCAATCTCTCTCCATATCCTTCTTGAAAGGATGATCCTCTATAGATTCTCCAATGAACTATAGTTGCATAGCATATAACATAGTCATTGCTTTTTCCAAGTTTAGAAATATGTAAAGCATAATTGAGAGGGGTAATTTAGCTAAAACATTGGATCATAGGCTATCGATACATCTCTTATATTGGACTCCATCTCAAAATTATAAGTTAATCTTTCAATAGATTCAATTAAATCCCCTAGGACACCTTGAGTCACCATCTACAAAGAAATAAAGAGGGTAGTTTATCCTTCTAATTTATAAAGTGCACATCCCCATTCACACTACTTAGAAAGTTTTAGATAGAATTTTTGATGTTACAGTGTCATTGAAAACAAGGAGGATGGAAAAGGTCATGACGTTAAGTTTTACTCTAGCCAATTGCATAAAGTTTCTAAAACCTCTTCAATAAATCCATTTTGTGCATAATTTTTCACCATTGTATTGCATAAAACAACAATTATTTGAGGTATTATATCAAACCATTTATGCCTACTCTCCATGTTTCACCATTTTTGTATGAGTTTCTAACAAAATAATTGCAACTACAACCTCTAATGAAATCTAATTTCATTATGCTTTAGTAGTCATCCATATTTTGTTCTAGCTCTTTCCAAAAAATACTTTGTAGGTTAGAAAATATTGGTGCAAGCTATACAGTTAAGCTTTACGGTTACCAGTGTTTCTACTTGAAATTTTTAAAGAATTTTTGATAGATCCATTTTGTGCATAATGCAAGTATAGTCTTCCAAATATGATATTTTTTTGAGAAACTCTATAAAATATTTTTTGTGCTACCTCAATGTCCCCACATTTTGCATGCATGCTATGGTAGTTTGAAAAAACATTAATTGATTAATTCTATTTGAGATAACAATTATAATGCTTGTCAAATATTGGCGAGTTTCTAGATGTTGAATGATGGAGTTAATGATTTACATGAAAAGTTGAATTATCTCTATCATATTCCATCAACATTTTTAGAGGAGTTATTAACTTATATGAAGGTGCCAACAAGTCTTATTTTTACCTCATCATAAACATTATGGATAAGATTAAGAGCTTATATGACATTGTTGATTAAATAATACCTTGTAAGGTTTTATCTACCTATCAGCCTTCAAAAAGGGGTTACTAACTTGGACACATGTGTCAATAATTATATGTACTACAAACCTTAATCTCCCTATCAGCCTTAGGAATGGAATTACAAAATCTTTAATCATTTTATCGGGCCTTTGATAGTGAAAACATGAGTCTCCTTTGTCAGCATTTGAAAATAACTTGTAAATTTGTACAAACCACTGATGAAATCTTGTTGGGCACTTTGAGGGGAGTCAATTGTGTTTCATAACTTTAAATATTAACTTGAAATTATAACCTTTTTTCAAAAATTTCAAGTTCACAAACTTTTAACTCCACAACCCTTTAACTTCATAAAACCAAGCATAAATTTTGACTTAATTAATATTTTCTCATAAAACTTAGCCACATTGTCAATAATGATGCCACAAACTTCCATATCAAATGATTTATCTCCATCTTTTAAAAAAAATTGAAATTTAATTATTTCCATAAATCACGTCACAAAAAAATGAACTTCTAATATCTCAGGAAAGGCATTTTGAGATTAGTGTTTTCTACATTAGGTGAAATGATACTAGTAACATCCCCATAAAAGTAATTTGCACCATCTCTAACATATTTTCAAATTTATTTATTTTTCATAATTTTTAGCAAGTTGCATCATTGCTTCTGAGGATTGCAATATGGATGACAAGATTCAAACTAGTGAATGACTTAATGTGTGAGGATAATATTAGGTTTTTCTACTATGAGAAACTTGACATAAAAACTTTACGGAAAAAATATTAAAATTTGGTAAGATTAAAAATAAGGCTAACATACCACATTTGAGGTGTTTTCTTTAAATCATAAATAGTTTATTTTAGCCTAAAAAAGTGCCTTTTTCTCTTTTACCTCACAACCTTTAATTTTTATCATATAAATTTCCTCTCCTAATTTTAAATAAAAAAATTAGTTTTAACATCCATTTGCTCAACTTCAAAATTTCATTAATAGAGTATATGTATAAAATAAATCTAATCAAGGATACTTTAGCAACAAGAGAGAATATTTCATTGAAATCAACTCTCTCTTGGAGTAGACCTTATCTACCAATCTAGCCTTGTATACCTCTAATGAATCATATGATCCAAAAGATTCTTAAATATCCATTTACAACCAATAGCCTTCCATGGTAAAATGTGTAAGCTCATAGGTATTACAAGAGTCTAAAGTCATCATCTCCTCTTGCATGGATTGTATCCAAGACTCACTATCATCTACAATAATAGCTTCCTTGTAGGATCTAGGCTCATCATCATTACTTATTATTTATCAATTATAGAATGGAAATTCGGTGAGCTATACCTAGATCAACTAGATTCCATTATCTTGTGGATCTTCTAATAATAGAAATATGGGGATCTTATTCTTGAGTTTTCTCAACTTCTTCTTGGTTATCTTTCCTAACCTCTTCATTTTCTTCATAATCTTATTTTGAACCTTATTCTTCTTCTTCATGTTCATTTCCAAATTCATCTCTTTATTCTTCCCAAGGGGCATCTTCCTTTTTAGGACCTCAAAGTGCACTCTCCCTTCCTTTTGTTTATCTTTTGGCTATTTAGGGTTAGAAATAACTCTAAGCTCCCTAAAAATCACACTCTCTAATAGATCATTTTCTTGGTTCATGGATTCCAATGTTTATAATGCTTAATATTCTCATCATTTTCAATGAAAATACACCTTTAAACTTTTGGGTCCAACATACATCATTTTTCTTTAGGCGTGCATAAACATAAACCTCATAGCTAAAAACCCATGAAACTAAATATTTCTTCCCTATCCACACTTCATAAGGTGTTGAATCAAGAGCCTTATAAGAATATATATGTAACAAGAAACTATCAATACTCATAGCTTCTTTCCAAAATCATGTATCCAACTATGAATCACATAACATATTTTTTACTCTTTCCATAATTCTTCAATTCGTACTTTCTATCACCCCATTTTTTTGAGGAGTGTACAAATTAGTATTTTATCTAAGAATTCATGCATTATTATAAAACTAATCAAATTTCTTAGAATAATATTCATCTCCATTGTCATATCTCAAAACCTTTATCTTACAATTTGATTTTTTTTCAACTAAGGCCTTAATTTTGTAAACTTAGTGAAAACTTCAAACTTATGTCTCATAAAATAAATATAGGTAAATATTGAAAAATCATAAATGAAGGACACCCAATATTTAGACTTTATAATAGATTCAATATCCACAAGACCAAATACATCCAAATGAATTATTTATAATTTGATCTTAGCTTTATTACTTCTTGAAGGAAAATATACTTTATTTTTCTTACCAAACACACAATTCTCACAAAATCAAGAATAATAAAAATCATCTAACAAATTCTTACTTAAAATAGTATTCAAATAAAACTCAATTATGTAGCCCAATTTTCAATTCCATAAGATACATATATTTTTAGTTTTCTCAGCCACATTGGTAGAGTAAAAATTAGTGGTAGAATATATCATAAATAAAGTTATCATCCTCGTCCCTTTAGCTATCACCAAACTCCCTCTAACCAAAATACAACCATTCTTTTCAAGTGTTACATGTATTCCTATGTACCATTTTTATCATCATAGATTTTCACCCTTAACAATTTCAATTTATTTTTTGTCCCCCTTAATTTACTAGACCTAATTGAGCACCTGTTTTCCTAAATTATGCATTTTGATGCCCATTTGTACCATTTTTTGAGAAATTGCAAGTATTAAAAGAATGCATTTGATTGATATTTTGTCCCCAACACTTAATTTCCTAGAAAATAGGGTAAAGACTCATTCACACTAGGGCATACAGGTCCCCCTATTTTGATGGGTACCAATTTTTCATATGTCGGTGTTGACATTTTAACATTCCAAATTCAAATTGCAAATATCGGCTTTTGGGATTTAGTTTTCAAGAAATTAAAGAAATGTTTATAAATACCTAGTTACTACATCATTTTAAATCTAATTGAAATGATCAAGAAATAAGTGAACATTGAGAGCACTATCTAGTAAGACAAGAGCAAGATTTCAGAGCTCTATTATAGTAATTCAAGATCCTAACATCATGTGTCAAATCTTATGTGAGTTCATATGTGTTAATGTTATCATTGTTTTTGAAGAATAACCCTTGTTGTAGGTCTCAAAGCATTCAATCAAATCAAGCAAGAAATATCCAAGACCTTGAGGTGATGTGAATGAATTCAGTCCTTCAAGGAATCCATTGAAAGGTGGTGAGTTGCAACACTTTGTAATTTCATAATTCCTTCCTATTCATTATCATTTTATCATTGAAATTGCCATTGTGTAAGTGGAAACAATTACATGAGGTTTGACTAAGGAAAGCCCCTAAATGGCCCAATATTTTCTCTTTCTTTGAATGTACAGGTTTTAGGTTGAAGAGGTTTGGGGGAAGCTTGAATAAAAATTGTTCATTGTTGCATTTGAAGCCTTAAATCTTGTCAACAAATGGAAACTCATCTAAAGAATTATCTGACAATATTTTGACAATTTTGCAACAAGAAATCAAAATCTTAGGTCTCTCATCAGAAGACCTTAAAAATATGGAAAAAGCGTTATACAAAGACCCATTTTCCCAAGGGCGGCCATGTCTTACTACAGTGATCAAATCAAACTTCTGGTGACAGGTACATAGTCCTCTACACTTTTTAAATCTACTTTCAAGTTTTTGTTTCATTTTGTTAATCATCCATTTATTACATTTTTCATATTAGGTCATATAGTTTAATTGGGTTAATCATATAAAGTCAATTCCAAATCATTCTAATCCTTAATAGGATGGAGGCTCAAGTCTAATTGACTCACCTACATGATTGAAAACCAATCTACTCACCTTGTTAATCTCCATTTTAATGAAACATAAGAAAATAACCCACCCAAAACACCTAACAAATACAATCATTTCAATCCTAGGTTTACATAGTAGTCCTAGGGTTCTTATTTCCATTGTTTCACCATTTAACTTAGAAACAAAAAATAAATTTATATCTAACCTAAGAAAATTTAAAACACTAAGGAGATATTTTAACCTCCCATCACTGAAACATAATACTCATCCAATGATGGGATATGAGCTATTATCCCCAAGGTATACTTCTCCTCCATCATATTCTTCATATGTGGAAAAAAAATTCTTATGAAGAGTCATATGATAGGAGCATCATGAATCATCAAACAATATTCATCAGATATAAAATTTTATGAAGAAAGTAATGCCTCATCACCTAAATTAGAGGATTTCTCTATGGTAGAATCCCACTATTTATTTTTGTTTATACATTCCTTCTCAACATGTGCCCTTTTTTCATAGTTCTAACACTTCACTTTATTATTTTTACCCAGATTCTTAGATTTTCCCTTAGACTTTTTCTTAGGCCC
This sequence comes from Sequoiadendron giganteum, assembly GCA_007115665.2. Taxonomy (NCBI): domain Eukaryota; kingdom Viridiplantae; phylum Streptophyta; class Pinopsida; order Cupressales; family Cupressaceae; genus Sequoiadendron; species Sequoiadendron giganteum. The sequence goes on from CM021102.1 coordinate 475,465,282, forward strand.
CTTCTGATCTCCTTTAGATCCACATCTTTTTGTGAGCCTTCTCTTTACTTGAAGAGAATCTGATGAGCTATTTATATCTTTCTTTATCATTTTCTACAATTATAGTGTTGCAACAAGAGCATCCATATTTGGATCTTTGATATTAGCACTAATATCAAGGATAAAATTCTCCCATGACTCGAGAAAAGAATAGATTAATATGATACAATTATCTTCTTCATTTATCTTAACATCAATAGAAGATAGCTAACTCAAAATAAAATTAAAATAATTCAAATTCTCTACTATCAAATCACCCTCCTTCATTTTAAGAAAAAGTATTTTATTTTAAAATACAACTTATTTACCATACTCTTGGATTGGTAGATCTCACCCAATCATTTCCAAAGAATTTTTTTATTTTCTCTTTAGAAACATTTAGTAGGATAGAGCCTACATGATAAAGACAAATGGTTCCTTTTCATTTCTTATCCATCTTACCTCACTCATCTTGATCTATCTTGTCTAGTTTATTTTCCTTTTTATTTCCAGTTATTGATCCCTCTCTTCAACGAGATCCACTATTTTCAACTTCCACAATTCATAGTTTGTTCCATTGAAATTACCAATATCTAACCAATATGAGGATGTATCCATGGCTTCTACATAAATTTTGAAAACAAATTCAATGAGAACTCCCACTGCAACTTAAAAAACCTGCATACTTCCACCTAAGAAACAAATTTGGACAAGCTCTAAGATAAAATGCTAGAAATAAGAGTGAACAACTGTAAAATGAAAATCTGATTTCAAATGTAAAATATATTTTATCTAATGCATAACCAAATGGAGAATGAAAGAAAATAAATCAGCAACTCAAAATAATATATAACAAAATAATTAAACACATAACACAATGTTTACATCAAGAAACCCTTTCAAGAGGAAACTCCACCAAGAAGAGAGGCATAGATATGCATTATCTTAAAAATAGATATTAGATGTATTCCTTCCTTTCTTCCCCTCTATCTTTAATCCTTCAACACCTATAAATAATTTATTTTCACTCTTTCCAATCACACACACATAGTACCAACTTTAAATTGAGCATCCAAGCTGGTCAACAAATCACAACACCTCCCTTGGATAAATACAAGAATTTATTGCATAAGATAATGTAGGTTGCAACCATTTTACTCACCTACTTGATTTGGACACTTGATTGTTTTTAGTTTCTAGCCAACTTGGTGGTTATTGTTTATAACCATAATTTGTTTATCTTTAATAATAGTACCCAAAATGATAAAAAAAATTTTATAACAATCCCCTTTGGAATTTGAATGCCAAAAATAACCTTATCCTCCAAGATTCCCTCTAGGTAAACTGTAAATCACTACCAAAAGAAAATAGTTACTAACCCCTAGTAAAAAAAATTATTATCAAACTAATAAAAATTCATTACCATAACAATAAAATATTTGTTGAATAGGACAACTAAGAGGGGGGGATGAATCAATTGTCACATATTTTAACCTTTAATTCAATCACCAAAACTAATACTTAAAAATTCTTGAATATTAATCATCAAATGCCAATACAAAAACTCAAATTCAACACATAAACACAATAATGCCAGATTTACGTGGAAAACCTGATGAGGGAAAAACCAAGGTGAGGATTAAATCACATTATAAAGAATATCAAAACCAATTACAAAAAGGCTCACTGCCTGAGATAAGTCTCACTACCTGAAATAAGGACTCATTGTCAAACATGGCTACAATCCAAAGGGCTCACTGCCACAAAGATACAAAGAAGACAAAGAAGACTTCTTACATAGAGACTACAATCCTAATGCAACAAAGGATTCCACCATAGTTACTTGATCAACTTTCATGAATGATAGAGTTTTCCTTCTTCTCACTGCATCCAGAAACTCAACATTAAGCTTCACACTTATTTGCTACACACATCTCACACACACTTTCTGAATAGCATCAATGTCACATCTACTCTTTCATTTATCTTCCTTATTTCCTCTTGTACATTTTTTATTACTAGCTCATCTTGTATTTATACTATCTCCAACCTTGAAAAAGGATCCAAAGTCAGCCATCCAATTTCAAATTCAAATTAGGTCAGCACCAAACAACCTAGGGTGGAATTAGAATGAGGGTGAACCAAACACATGCTTCACTGGGACCCAAAATAGATCCAACATGCTTCATTCACTTCGAAGATAGTGCTTAACACAAGGTCAGCCAAACCAATGTAAAATACATAGAACAATTAAGCTCAAAACTTCTAGAAACGAAAAATTTCTTCAATGCAACCAAAACATCTTAACTCTAGAACTGCAAGTCAAAAGACTTCATCAAAGATAAACCTAGACCAACAAAATTTCTCTTGGACCTCAACTAGAACACATAAAAATATAGTTCATAACTAGTGAACACAACTCAAAATTTTAACAAATTAACAACCAAAAATCTAAATATAGCAACCTTCAACAACCATAACCAACATATTGGAACTGCATGAACATAGGAGAAAATATCAGAGCAATAATTGAATAATTATAAATTTTCTTTTATACAATTTTCTCAATATCTTCAACTTATACAACAAACAACAACTAGTAGATAACCAGTTGACCAGTTGACATCAATGACAACACCTTCAATGATTCGGGGGAAATTTTTAGTGAAAATTGAAGTGTCTCTATTCTCTCCAAAATCTACACCATTAGAAAGATCGTGGCGTCTTGATTCCAGCGCAACTTGAACAGAGCAAAAAGGAGTCTATTTGTACAAGTTATAAGCAGTCAAAGGTTGTAGTTGACTAAAATTGACCAGGTACATTGATGACATCAGCATGACATCATCATGCTGACATGGACCGCTCTGACTCTGACACGTGGCATTGATGTGGCTTAGACACGTGGCAGACTATTTTATCCGATATATGAGGTGGACAAATCACTACTTGACACGTGGCATCTTTAACAATACGACATGTGGCATCTCCAATGAATGACACATGGCACTTCGTGAGCAAACCAATCACCAGCTCAATACTCAAACAGTTTTCTAAAATGAAGAGGATGGGATTTGAAACCGCAACCTCCAAGCTTAAATTAAACACTCCTACCAATCCGCCACATAGCTACCGTAGTACTAAAATGGGTGTCAGTTTATTTTAAACAATATGTAAATGCATAAAGGGGATAACGGGAGTTGAACTCACAACTCCCACTCCCTAAAAATCCGCTCCACCATTGGGCTATGTGTATAGTTAGAGCGAGATTTGTGGTTGGTTTTATTTAAATTAGTACTAAAAGACTAATATACCCTCAAATTAAAATAAACCCCCTAAAATTAAAACATAATCCCTCTTATTTTTAAGAAAGCCGAATTTGATATTATCTTCAAATGTTATTTGAAGATAATATAAGGATTAAGAAAATATTTTAAAGAGGTTAAATAATCTTTATGAAGATTATTAAAGATTTCTTTGTAAAATTGGGAGATTAAGTTTTTTTTAGGAGATATGGGGAATTTTAGTAAATCATATGGTTTTCTACCATATTTAGTAAATTTGATGTGTAAAAGGGGAGTGTAGGATTGAGTTCTGATGGAGAATTTTCAAGTTAAGTGTTGAGAAAATATAGGTGACATAGTGGAGAACAAGTGATATGAAAGAGGGAACTTGTGGAGATTTTTGAGCCATTTTTGTACAACGGAGTATTGTTATGCTGCCGAAGTGCTTGAAGAGATGGTCTTGGTGTATTTGTAATCTTTTTTGGAGATTAATCGGATCGGTCTCACTCTATTGGAGTGGACCCAGAGACGTAGTCACGTTTGTGACGAACTCTATAATCAAACTCTATTTGCATCTCTTTCTCTATTCTTCTCTCACATTCTATTGGCATCTCTTTGTTATTTCATGTTACCTTAATTATTTCTATGAGTTAATTTTGTTCCGATTAACTTGGATAAATCTTTGTAAAAGTTAAGCATTCAATTCTACAATTTAGTCTAGATCCTATACAGATCAAGTGGTATCAGAGCGCAGTTGACTATTACTGCAGTTGTTTTCTTGAATGCTAACAAGATCCAGGATTCAGAAGGGCGAAGGAAAGCTTGAAGACTTTAATCCTAAGATCGGGAAGCGAAGAAGTTTTCTGAAGATTTTTGTGTCTGGAATGGAGGTTCCTGAAGAAATCAGTGAGCAGGAATTCCGAAGAGCATTCCTCAAGATGAAGGCTAAGGTGGACATTCTTTTCCAAGAAAGACAAGAACGGAAGGAACGTGAAGGAGGTTTGTCGAAGACGGATGTTCATGAAGACAACAAAGGGAAACAACATGGAGATGGTGGCAAGCAACCAAATCACCCCTTTTCTCCTTCTCCTCCCTCTTCTCCCTCTTCTCCTTCTCCTTCTTCTCCATCTTCTCCTCATTCTACTTCTTTTAATCCTTTCAAGAATGGGCATAAGCCTAAAATTAAATTGGATGTAAAATTTGATTTACCAAAGTATTGTGGTGAACTTAATGCTGAAAAACTGGATGATTGGATTCAGCAAGTAGAAGTCTACTGTAGATTCTAGAACCTATTAGAGGATGTTGATAGGATCCAATTAGCTACTCTTTAGTTAGGAGGTACAACTTTAACCTAGTGGGAGAGTAAGACTAAGGCAGAAATTTCACAGCATGGTAGAGTCAGTTTAACTTGGGCAGAGTTTGTTAATGCTCTTAAGAAGTAGTTTTATCCCCTAGGACATATGCAACAGTTAATGATGGACTGGCAAATGTTTAGGAAAGGGAAAGGTAAAACTATCCAAGAGTACACCCATGAATTTAGAAAGAAGGCTATTGCATTAAATGTACCTTTGTACACCCAGGATACTTTGTTAAAGCACATAGGAGGTCTTCATTCATATCTTAGACATTCCATTTTGGTATTGAACCCTTGTAATTTGGATGAAGTGTCTGTTCAAGCTACACACTTAGAGTCGAGGGGAAAGGGTTCTTTCATTGATAATGATAACTCTGTAAAGAAATCTTCTAAAGTTGCAGAGATAGGGAAAGGAAAGAAGGCAGCTACAATTAAGAAGGATGACAAGCTTTCTTGCTCTCATTGTGATAGGAAGGGTCATGATGAAGATCATTATTGGAAGTTGCATCCTGAATTGAAGCCTAAGTGGGCTCAAAGGCAGAATCAGAAACAAAAGGGTAAGGAGAAATCCACAAATGTTGTTATGGATCTTGGTTCCGATTCTGATGATGAAACTAAGATAACAACTATGGGTTTGAAAGGTAAAGCTCCTAATTCCAATGTTTCCTTTGATATTTGTGCGTCTAATTCTAAAGTTAATGATGCCTCTGAAGATAAGAAAAGGAATGAGCTTTTTCATTCAAGGGTTGTTGCTAAGAACATTAATATTGATGCCCTCACAGATAGTGGTTCTCAAGTTAACTTAATTTCTGAAGATGTTGTAAGGAACTTGGGATTGAAAACTACACAGCATAAGAAACCTTATCCACTAGGTTGGATTTGTGAAAATGATAAGTTGCAAGTAACAAGACAATGCACCTTAAGATTCACAATCACTAGTAAGTTTGTCGATGAAGTACAGTTTGATGTGGTTCCATTGGATATTTGTGGGATAGTGCTTGGTAGCCCTTATCTATATGATTGGAAAGCTATTTTCTATAGGGAAAAGAATCATTATCATTTGTTTAAAGATGGCATTCAGTATATTGTACATTCTCACAGGACTAAGACTGATCGTTCTTTTACAAACACAGGGCAATTAAAGAGGGTGATTAATGCAAGTAATGATTTAACTCTTATGTCTATCAGCACAGGTGGTTCTAGACAGGAACTTGGAGTAGCTAACCAGGGTCAGATGTTGCAGGATGCACCCACAGTACAACATGAGGGAGTGATGATTGAAAGCATTGATGGTCCCTTGGGTAAAAATGTTCTTGTTGGGAAAGATTGATATGTTGTTGATTTATTCTCTTTCATCTCTGCATTATTGTTCAGCTTGATGCTAGTCAATTTTTGTTGGTTTGTGGCTATGAAAGTTGATGTAGAAGCTTACAGAAGCAATAGAATAATGTTTATGTTCAACAATGTTATTGCAATCTTCATTGTGCTTGTGAGCCAGGTATGCAAATGTATAGAGGATACAGGACAAGTGGGGAGGCCAAGTCCTCACTTAATATCAGAGTAAATGTCACTTTTGGAGGTCCAAAAGTTCTCCAGTGGGGAGGCGTGATCCGGGGGAAATTTTCAGTGAAAATTGAAGTGTCTCTATTCTCTCCAGAATTTGCACCATTAGAAAGATCTCGGCATCCTGATTCCAACGCAACTTGAATAGAGTGAAAAGGAGTCTGTTTGTACAAGTTATAAGCAGTCAAAGGTTGTAGTTGACTAAAATTGATGAGGTACAGTGATGATGTCAGCATGATATCATCATGCTGACATGGACCACTCTGACTTTGACACGTGGCATTGATGTGGCTTAGACATGTGGCAGACTATTTTATCCGATATATGAGGTGGACAAATCACTACTTGACACGTGGCATCTTTAACAATACAGCATGTGGCATCTCCAATGAACGACATGTGGCACTTCATGAGCAAACCAATCACCAACTCAATACTCAAACAATTTTCTAAAATGAAGAGGATGGGATTTGAAACCGCAACCTCCAAACTTAAATTAAGCACTCCTACCAATCCGCCACATATCTACTGTAGTACTAAAATGGGCATCAGTTTATTTTAAACAATATGTAAACACATGAAGGGGATCATGGGAGTTGAACTCACAACTCCCACTCCCTAAAAATCCACTCCACCATTGGGCTATGCATATAGTTAGAGTGAGATTTGTGGTTGGTTTTATTTAAATTAGTACTAAAAGACTAATATACCCTCAAATTAAAATAAACCCCCTAAAATTAAAACATAATCCCTCTTATTTTTAAGAAAGCCGAATTTGATATTATCTTCAAATGTTATTTGAAGATAGTATAAGGATTAAGAAAATATTTTAAAGGGGTTAAATAATCTTTATGAAGATTATTAAAGATTTCTTTGTAAAATTGGGAGATTAAGTTTTTTTAGGAGATATGGGGGATTTTGGTAAATCATATGGTTTTCTACCATATTTGGTAAATTTGGTGTATAAAAGGGGAGTGTAGGAGTGAGTTCTGATGGAGAATTTTCAAGTTAAGTGTTGAGAAAATATAGGTGACATAGTGGAGAACAGGTGATATGAAAGAGGGAACTTGTGGAGATTTTTGAGCCATTTTCGTATGACAGAGTATTGTTATGCTGCCGAAGTGCTTGAAGAGATGGTCTTGGTGAATTTGTAATCTTTTTTGGAGATTAATCGGATCAGTCTCACTCTATTGGAGCGGACCCGGAGATGTAGTCACGTTTGTGATGAACTCCGTAATCAAACTCTATTTGCATCTCTTTCTCTATTCTTCTCTCACATTCTGTTGGAATCTCTTTGTTATTTCCTATTACCTTAATTATTTCTATGAGTTAATTTTGTTTCGATTAACTTGGATAAATCTTTGTAAAAGTTAAGCATTCAATTCTGCAATTTAGTCTAGATCCTATACAGATCATTCAATCATTTCTTCATTCTTGCAACAATCTCCCCCTTTGTCATTGATGGCAACACATGATGTGAAAAAATATCAAAGACACCATACAAGTTCTGAATATACTTCTCAAGGTTTTTCTTTTTGCTTCTCCCCCTCAGAAGATCATCTTTCAAATTACCTTCTTTTTCTTATTAGTTTTCTTTCCTTTTCACATGCTTTCTCTCCCCCTTTTACATCAATAGCAAAGACAAAATATATGTTCATTGAATCTTCCTTTGACATGAAAATAGAATACTCACAATGACAACACTTGAAACTACCTGCTCCCCCTGAGAGGTAGCCACCAAAACATCAATACAAAAAGAAAGAACCATGAATCCACCAGACTAATGCATCTCCATATGCATCTTAGTTTATGAAAGGAGGGAAATAACCCCTAACTTATCCTAGAGATACTCAAAAGTATCTTTAGGAAGAGCCTTCATGAAAGTATCAACAATTTGATCCTTTGTCAGAACATACTCAAGTTCTACTTCATTATCCATGACCTTCTCTCTCAAGAAATGATATCTAATAGATATATTCTTCATCCTCAAGTGCATCACAGGATTCCTCTAAATGTTAATTGCACTTGTATAATCACTGAAGATAGAAATAGGATCATCATATAGCATTGTGATATCTTTCAATTTATGTTTCATCATAGAACTTGTATAAAAAAAGATTCAGTAGCAATATACTAAGATTTAGTAGTAGAAAAGGAGACTAAATCTTGCTTCTTACTCAACCATGCCACCAATCTGCATCCAAGAAACAATGCACCACCACTTGTACTCTTGTTTTCATCTACACATCTAGCCAAATTTGCATCTATATAGGCACTAAGTGTAAAGTCAGTATCTTTAGGATACCACAATCCATAATCTTGAGTTCCATTCAAATATCTGAATATTATTTTAACAACAACATTTGTTTCCTTCAGATCTTCTTGAAATATAGCCACCAAAAAAACTGCATGCATAATATCTAATCTAGTAGTAGTCAAATATAGTAATCTTCCAATCATAGATCTATACTTGCTTTGATCATCCTTAGGTGAATCATCATATTTACCCAATTTGCAACCAGCCACCATAGGACTATATATCAGTTTGGAACCATCCATCCCAAACTTCTTCAACATCTCTCTCACATACTTAGACTATGAAATGGAAATTCCTTTCTCCGTTTGATTAATATGTAGCCCAAGAAAGAAATTCATCTCCCCAAACATAGACATTTCAAATTATTTCTACATCTCTTCCACAAACATCTTGCACATATTTTCATTTCCTCCGAAGATAATATCATCAACATATACAACTAAAATCAAGATTTTGTCATTATCAATGTTAAAGTACAAATTATTGTCTGTCATACCTTTTTTAAATCTTTGCTGAATCAAATACATGTCGAACCTTGCATACTAAGCTCTATGAGCTTGCTTTAATCCATATAAATCTTTCTTCAATCTACACACCATATTTGGTTGATCTATTAAATGAAATCCTTTCAGTTGTTCCATGTAAACTTCTTCTTCCAGCTCACCATTCAGAAATGTTGACTTGACATCCATTTGATAGAATTTGAAATATTTATAAGCAGCCAATGCCAATAACATCCTTATAGCTTCCATTCTTTCTACTAGGTAAAAATTCTCTTGAAAATATATACCTTCTACTTGTGAGTAGCCTTTACACACAAATCTCACTTTGTTTCTAACAACTTCTCCATTCTCATTCAACTTATTTCTAAATAGTCATTTTGATCCAATGATATTTTTATCTGTCGATCTTGGGACCAATTCCCAATTTTGATTCTTCTCAATCTACAAAAGTATTCTTTCATCACTTCCTTCCAATGTTCATCTTTACATGCTTCACTTACTATATTCAGCTCAATCCCAGAGAATAAACACAAATTTACTTCAGCAACAACTTTACTTCCGGTTAACACACCTTTTTTCTTGTCTCCAATAACCTAATTTTTTGAATGATTCCTCTATACATATTTCAGTGTCCTAGGGGACATTACCAAAGCATCTTCTTCTCTTTCATCTTGTTTATCTAGCTTCTATTTTTCATCTTTATCATGTTCTTCCATAATTTCTTCTATTCTTGCACAATCATGTTCATTAGACACATATCCATCAATATCAATAGAATTCTTTATTATCTCATCAACCTTCACATTCAAACTCTCTACAATTTTTCCCAGTCTTTTATTGAAACATTTGTATGCCTTGCTTTTAGTAGAATACCCAAGAAATATGTCTTCATCACTTGCATCAAACTTACCCAAATTTTCCTCATCTCTTCTGATATAGCATTTTCTTCTGAATACCTTGAAATATTTAACTATAGGAATTATTTCATGCCATAGCTCATAGGGAGTCTTTGTACTATTTTTTCTTGCTTGAACTTGATTGAATACATAAACAATAGTATCAATAGCTTATTTCCAGTAAACTTCCAATAAAACGGCTTTAGTAATCATTGATCTACCAACCTCTTGAATTATTCTATTTTTCCTCTCAACAACTCCATTCTGTTGAGGAGTTCTCAAGGTAGATAATTGTCTCTTTATTCCATGCACTTCACAAAGCATATTGAACTCATGGGAGGTGAATTATCCACCTCTATCAAATCTTAAGCATTTTATCCTCAAATTCACTTCATTTTCAACCATAGCCTTGAATGCCTTGAATCTATCTAATGCATTTGTTTCTCTCTAAGAAATGTAACCCATGTATATCTAAAATAATCATCAATTAAAAGCATAAAGTACCTTTCACCAAGTATAATTCACACTCTCATAGGATCACAGAGATCTATATGAACTAAATCTAGTAGTCTAATAGTAGATTGTTCCTTTGATCTGTAATGATTTCTTTCTTGCTTCCCAAACTAAACATTCTTGAAAATAGCATTAACAAGCTTTTTATTTTTTGGTAAATCTCTCACGTCCTAAAAAACACTAATCCTTTCCAAGTTATCAAAATTCATGTGTCACATTCTCCTTACCATAACCAACTATCATTTATTTAAGTCATAAAGTATCATCCATCAACACCCTTAAGTTGATAAATATTCCCTTTAGATTTATTTCCTATAGAAATCAATGTTCTAGATCCTTTTCGGATCTCACATTTCTCATCCTTAAACAAAAGATCATATCCTTTTCTACACATCTGATCAATGCTCAAAAAATTATGCCTTAATCCCTTCACATAGTAAACATCGTCAGTATGATGCTTTCCATCAAAACTTACTAAACCTATCCCACAAATTTTAGCACCAGTATCATCTCTGAACATAACCAAGCCTCCATCATATTTATCAAGCTTAAAAAATGTACTCTTATCACTAGTCATGTGATGTGAACAACCACTATCAACTACCCAAAATTTATTTTCTTGTTTAGCATGTAGGGCAAAGATAACCGTACCTTCATTTTTCTCCTTCTTCTTTGGAGGGCTTTCCTTTACCTGTTTTTCAGAATTAGTAGAAGTAGGTTCATCCTTAATCACCAAGAATAAGAATTCATTGTCACCTAGATCTTCATATTCTGAATCTTCATCTAAAATACTAGCATTCTTATTCACGTAGTAAGCTCTATTAATCTTCTTTCCTTTCTTTTCTTTCCCATATCTTTTTTTATTCCTTTTAGCTCTTTCCAAACACTTTGTAGCATAATGACCTATTTCTCCACAACTAAAGCATTTAAAGGGAAACTTACCTTCATACTTACTAAAACTTTTTCTCATTCTTCTCACAAATTTAGCTTCTATTTCATCAAATTTCTCTTCATTTGGATCTTTAGCTTTTGTATCTTTAAAATAAGTCTCTGATTTTCCTCCATTCTTAGACTTGGATTCCTCATTTCATAAGCTGTCAAAAATCCTAACAACAGATCCTTAGTAAAATTCTTATAATCTATAGTCTACTCAATATCACTCACCTTCTCATTGTAATCATCATGAAGAGTTATAAGAATCTTCTTTACAATCCTGGTTTCATCTATAGTAGTGCCAAGAGATCGCATTCCAACCACTACCTCGTCGAATCTCTGTACATAAGCTTTAACATTTTCATCTTCAAACATATGTATAAGATCAAACTGTGTTTCCAAATTCTGCAATTTCACCTTTTTAACTCTTTCATCACCATCATGTTCTCTTTCTAAAGCATCCCAAACTTCCTTAGTTGTCTTTAAATTTTGAACCTTAATCAACTCGGAATGTACCAAACTATTCTTCAAGATGAAATTTTCCTTATTGTTCGCTTCATGTAATTTTATTTCTTTAGGTGTACTCAGACCATTAGTAGGAGGAATGTAAGGATTCTTGTAAGCTTTCTCCACATCATATCCACAATACTCCAGACATTATTCCATCAAAAAATTTCCAGATACCATAATTAGTTTCATCAAACCTCGAATAATCAGAGACCATCTCGCTAGCCATCCCAAACCTTCCTCAAGTGGTTAAGCTCGCCACCAAGGAACCAAGCTCTAATACCAATTGTTGAATAGGAAAATTAAGAGGGGGTGAATCAGTTTTCATAGATTTTAATCTTTAATTCAATCTCCAGAACTAATACTTAAAACTGCTTAAATGATTAATCATCAAATTCCAATGCAGAAACTCAAATCCAACACATAAACATAATAACACCAGATTTATATGGAAAAATCAATGAGGGAAAAACCACAGTGAGGATTAACTCACACAATAAAGAATATCAAAACCAATTAAAAAAAGGCTCACTGCCTAGAACAAGGCTCGTTGCTTGAGATAAGGATCACTACCTAAAATAAGGACTCATTGTCCAACAAGGCTACAAATCGGAGGGCTCACTTCCATAGAGATACAAAGAAGACAAAGAAGATTTGTTATAGAGAGACTACAATCCTAATGCAACAAAGGATTCCACCACAGTTATTTAATCAACTTGTATGAATGATAGAGTTCGCCTTTTGCTCACTGCATCTGGAAACTTGGCAATAAGCTTCACATTGATCTGCCACAAACATCTCACATACACTTTCTAAATAGCATCAATTTCACATCTACTCTTTCACTTATCTTCCTTCTTTCCTCTTGTACATTTTTCATTACTAGTTCATCTTGTATTTATACTATCTCCAACCTTGAAAAAGGATCCAAAGTCGGCCATCCAATTTCAAATTCAAATTAGGTCGACGCCAAACATCCTAGGGTGAAATTAGAATGAGAGCGACCCAAACACACACTTCACTGAGACCCAAAATTGATCCAACATGGTTCATTTACTTCGGAGATAGTGCTTAACACAAGGCCGTGTTGGATTTTTTGGTTGCATTGTTGATATGTGGTTTCCATTGATGTCAACACTATTATCATTAATGATGCTTAAGGTTGTATATATCAAGGATATTGAGAAAATTGTAAAAATAATATTGCTAACAACCAGTGATGCTAAGAAGGTCAAAATGTTGGAAATTTTTGTACATTGAAGATCTGAAGGTGTGCTTCAAAGGGTTTGTTTCTGAAGCTTTCTAGTATTTTGTCCAGAAGTTGTAGAGGTTCGCATCAATATTTGTGGAAGTTATGAAGATCTGTGTGCCTACAATTATTCAATTTTTGTAGATGGTGTTCTTGGATGAAGACTGGTAATTTCATGTGTTGTGCATGTACCTATGACATTCATGGATGAGTCTATATCATAATTTATCCTTGTTGTAAGTCCGCATTGTTCGGAGTGTTCGTGATCGGAGATTTTTCTGATGTGTGCTCGAGTTTTCATGTTCTTGGCTGACATGATGGTGTTAGCATGTTGCGGATCCATGAGGATTAATATTTTATTGTTTTTTGTGTTTTAAGGTGTTTGTTTGGGTCCTCACTATGTTGTCACTAACTTGTGTTGGTGTGCATTTAAATTTATTCATGTATTGAGGTCGACAGTTGCAATTTATTCTTTATTTGAGGTCGACTAAATAGTGGATGTAAATCCATGTAGCGGATATATATAAGTGTTTGTTTTCGTCATTTAGAGGCAATGCTCAGTGTGTGCAAGAGGTGTACATGTGCGAATAAAGGTCAAATAATTCAAGAGCAGAGAAGAGTGTGAAGAAGTTTGAGCAGAGTGTGGAAGAGTGTGTAGAAGTTTTTGTGCAACTAACCGAAAGTATAATTAGGATTTTATAGAAGCTATTTTCTTAGTTCAACTTCATCATATGGACTTAATCTGATTATTGTATGTAAGGTAGTGAGCCTTCCTCTGAGTAGTGTGCTCTAGGTAGTGTGCCTGAATGCAAGTGCATTCCCTTTTCATTCTTCATTATACTTCTAACATGGTATAATCTTGTGGACTAACATCCACCGTGGTTTTTCCCCTAACAGGGTTTCCACGTATAAAATATTAGTTTTCATTTGTCTCTAATGTGTTATTAATTTATGCTTGCACTGTTAATTATTAGATCTGAGATTTAAGGTTGATTAATGTTGAATAAGTTTGATTTTGGAAACAACTGATTCACCCCCCCTCTTAGTTGTATATCCTTGTTTTTCCAACAAGTTGGCCAAACTAGTGTAAAAAACATAAAACAATTAAGCTCAAAACTTCCAAAAACTAAAAATATTTTCAATGTAACTAAAACATCTTAACTCTAGAACTGAAAGTAAAAATAATTCATCAAAGAGAAATCCGAACCAACAAGATTTGTCTCGAACCTCAACTAGAACATAGAAAAACATAGTTCACAACTAGTGAACACAACTTGAACTTCTCAAAGAACTAACAACCAAAAATCTGGATATAGCAAACCTTCAACAACCATAACCAACATATCTGAACTGCATGAACATAGGGGCAAATACTAGAGCAACAACTGAATACCTGTAAACTTTATTTTAGAAAATTTTCTCAATATCCTCACCATATACAGCTAACAATAACTAGTAGATAACCAGCTAACCAATTGACATCAATGACAATACCTTTAATCCTTTCTTCATTCTTGCAACATTGATGGTAGAAAAAATATTATTTTTGATGGTGAATCTATCATCCCTTATGAATTATCTATGAAAAATATTAAGATTAATTGAATATATGGGATTTAGAAGGTTAATTTCACTTTAATCCTAACATCACTAAAGCTCCACTTCATCTTTATTTTTATTTTTTTTGACACAATATCAATACTCTTAGTCATGATATTATATTAATGATGGAAAAAATGTAGAAACCTCAAATTCACTTCTAATTTCTTCATAATAATTTCTTATGGATTAATTTTAAAATTTATTATTTAATTAATTATCCTCACCCATCCTTTCATGAATTAATTAAACTAATCAATCAATTAATTTTTCCTTAATTCTATAAAGTTAATTAATTAGATCAATATAATAAATCAACATTATCTCCCAATTCCTCCAACTAAATCAATTAATTAATCCATGATTGTTCAATTGATTAAACCATTTAATCCCTTACCAATATTTACTATAATTTTAAATTCCACATTGCCACATATGGATAAAACAATGTCCCTCAATCCTAACCATCAAGTTCATCTACTTGGATCAAGATTTCAATTGTTATCCTTTGTCCATGTATCCCTTGTTCACTTCATTCTCACACATGTGTGAGCATGATAACTCATCCCACTCCATACTTACACATGCGTGTGTATGCGAATTCATAAGCATGTGTGAGAATACTCTTCACACTTGATCCCTCTATAAACAAAAATTTGTGAGAATTCCTGGTCTTCAACCTCACCGTCCACTTTCTCTCTTATCTAATCTTCCACTTTTGATCCAATATAGTAATGGAGTTGATAGTGAACCACATAGATCCCATAAATCACTTGCAACCAAAATACTTATAAAAAATGAGAGATCAAGGCAACTGATTTTCTATACAACCAAGAGAGAAAAGATCGATCCACACAAGAATCTAATATTCACGACTTTTATATTGGATAGTGAATATGAATTACATGGATAATTAATTACAATGAATGATCAATCCTTATAAAAAGAAAAAAATAAAATCCTTGATGAGAATTTGATTAGATTGTGAAAAGAATCATAATATCATGTAATGAGATACCTTAATCTATATGTAGTCCAATCTAATAATAAAAAAGAACTTTTAAGTTTATCTTAATTGGATAAATTAATAAGGGACTTATAAATTAATTAATTATCAAGTGATGTAGTAATTACTTCAACACCCTCCCTTAGGATCAACTTAGGGATAATTTGAAATCTTAATGAAGAATGCAATGATGGATACATGAAAAATTATTGACTATAAGGCCCAATGAGGTACCCATGTATAAACAAATGAAATCTCTCATAACTAAAGAAAAGGAGGGAAAAATCCTCTCCGAAAGAGAAAATGAAGTAACTACACTAGTGAAAGAAGGATAGGAGGACTCAATCTGACCCCCCAAGGATTGCTTCTATCACACAAGTATAATATATGTCCTCCCAATAGGAGAGAGAAAATAAGGATATGAATCCCCCCATAAAGAAAGAGTTCATGTGCCAATGATGAATGCCTAAAGATAGAACACGATTCACTGCCTACAAAAAAAAATTCTCCCCTCAGGAAGAATTAGATCCATTGGTGATTGGAGAAGCCATCAAAAAATATGGGTGAATCAAGAATCCAAATCCAAAATATGTGTGCCTCTAAAAAATTCTCAAGTTTCCACAATTTTAAAAGAGATCATGTCAATCCAAAAAGTAGTGAGGATTGATGTAGAAAAAGTTGTAAAGGCGATGAAGATGATCGTGGGCCACCAATTATGATGTGTTTTTCAACAAAGAGGATATGAATTTCCTCAAAGTAATCCTCTATATTTGTAATATAGGACTCTATAAACAAGGATGATATGTCTACAAGGTACAAATCCCAAGCAACTATGTCTAGAAGAAGATGAATGTCATGTTGCACTAAACCAATAGGGTCCAAAGATGTGGTAATTCCAATATGATCAAGAACAACATAATATGGTGATGTAATCTTGATCTTAAGAGTGGGAACATGAAGAAAAATCTTTGAAGCATAAAAACATGTAAGGCTTGTGATATACTCAAGTTCCTCTAAATTATCATCATCAAAGGGTATGGAATCTAAATCTACAAGAGGAATGAGATAATTTGCAACAAGATCCTCTAGGTATGAAGATATTTGAGGGTCTCTATGGATCTCCCAAAGGTGATTCCAAAGTGTGTGGGAACAATCAATATTTTATACAACACACACAGTGTCAAGATCAACACTAGAACATATAACCCCTACAACACATTGATCATTGATAATACCCCATGTTGAATAACTACCTAGTGTTTCTGGTGTAGGTATGAGTCCATATAGATAATGAAAAATATCAAGCCACTTGAGGCATGTTAGGATTTCACTTCATCAAGACTCATAGTTATCCTTTGTCAGGATGACCATAAAAGGATGAACAAAAAATCCCAAGATACTTCCTCAAATGAAATAATCAAAGAATAATAACCTCAATACATATAAAATAGATAAAATGAAGTTGTCTCACACAAACAAATCCTTTCTAGGTTCCAAGACATCCAAGTAATTGAAATGAATATGAAATCACAAAAAAATGAATAAAATATAACTAGGTAATATCTTGGAAAAAGTGCATGAATGGATCTAAATAGCTCTAAAATACCTTTATAATGTCACAAGAATCACAAAAATCAAATATATGGCTAAAAATTTATGAGCTGAAAATTAGAAAATGAATATTTGACTTTGATTAGCATAAAATAATTCAACATCAAAATTTGGTGATGAGACCTACACCACTAGAAAGAGCTCAAAACCATATTTATGACAATATTTTGTTTTCCAAATTTCAACACCATATACCCAAGTTATGCCAAAAATTAAAAAAATCACTCTTTTAAGGAAAATGGGGGCTACAAGGGGACTTGGAGGGTTGGTCATATGGTTGGCGTCATGCTAACATCAACATGATATTAGTGAATATTCCCAAAATATTCTCTATCAAAAAAAATAGTTTCCTTTGATTCGTTAGAATATTCTTTGAGTGGCCAATATATTCTATTGGACAAGGAATATTCCCTATCGGTTGTCATCATCAAATTGTGTGAATAAAAGAAAAAAAAATTGCTAGATCAATGGAATATTTTTTCAGAGATATTGGAAGGTATTTAAATCTCGACTAGAGTTTTAAGGTCATCAGAGCTATTTAAGTTGTTAGCTGGAAACTATAAAATATAATTGGAGGTCCCTTTAGGTGCTAATGGCATTGAAAAAACAACCAATAGGGAGTTGGGCCCGTGCATTCTAGTGGTCATAGGCTTGTTTCAGATACCACATACCCTTTTTTTGTTTGGTTTTTTTTGAATTTTTTTGTAAGAAAATCTATAAATTATTTTTTAAAAACAAAGAAAAAGTTTAAAACTTGTGTGGGGAGCACGTAGTCCCAGTATAGTAAATCCATACAAATCCATATATCTTTATGGATTTTTTGGGGATCTATGTAACCTCTAAAAAAAATGCCTTTTTTTCAACTTCTCAAAATTTGACAAAATGACAAGCATTCCTTAAGTTTTTGGTTGTTTTGGACTCAACGGTGATGTTCATTTTACCTTAGGATGAGTTGATTTTTCTTTCAATGCAAAATCTCTCAAAATTTGGATAGGAATTCAAAGGTTTGGTTCTTTGATACCATGATGGAGTTGATAGTGAACCCCATAACTCCCAAAAATCACTTGCAACAAAAATTCATATCACAAATGAAAGATCAAAGCAATTGATTTGCTATACAACCAAGAGAGAAAATATTGATCCACATAATCATTTGATATTCCTTCTATATTGAATAATGAATGTGAATTATATGGATAATTGATTACAATGAATGATTAATCCTTATAAAAGGAAAAAAGACTCTTGATGGGGATTTGATTAGATTGTGACAAGTGTTCTAATCTCATGCAATGAGACAACTTAACCTGTATTTAGTCTAATATAATAATAAAAACACTCATAATTTTGTCTTAAGTGAATAAATTAATAAGGGACTTAATAATTAACTAATGGTTAATTAATCATCAAGTGATATCCTAATCACTCCAACATATCCTCCATTGATCAAAGATCATCTTCCATCTCTTAACACTTCTCAAGAGGCTATGAACTCATCTCCATGTAGATTTTTATTATCCCTTGATTTTCCTCTTGGAAAATTTATTTATTTCCATCCTCATTTCATCACCTACTTACACGATACCCATATGACACCATTTTTTATAATAAAACACTCATATTGTATCCTTACACTACCAAAAAATTGTTGAACCAAAATACTGAGAGGGGGGTGAATTAGTATTCCCTGAAATTCAATAACTTAAATGTGCATTGCAAAGCATCTCATTAAACTTGTAGAAATAGAAAGAAACAAGTAAAGCATGCACCACAACAATCAAAAAAAGAACACCAGATTTTACAGGGAAAAACCACAATGAGGATTAACTCACTATATATCATAACTGGTTATAATATATCACAACTTAAAGGACTCGCTATCTAGAAAATAGGATGGCTTATTGCTCAAGGAAGATCAATTCTTCCTAGAATTACAAATGAGAATACAAAAATGTCTCACTTCAAGAGTTTTAACTATTTACAATGCATATGTTATATGTTGAAGACATAGTTCCTTGTTCTACTCAAAAAATTGACTTCACACACTTCATCCTTCACTTTTAATCTTATGTAGATGCACAAGATTACCACTATCACATTATACTCATCTCTCTACATCATTTGAGTAATGAATTTTCCTTCTATATATGTATATATGTATGTATATATATATATATATATATATATATATATATATATATTGAAACGAAGGAAAATGGGTTCATAAAAAATGGGATGGGTATGATGCACCTATCTTCCTTAGTTCATTAGGAAAAAGAGATCCCCTAGGGAAAAAATGACTTTCAACCCTTAGGTGAGTCAACCTTGGTGGAGATCTTTTTGTTTTCCTTATGGCTGAGGATGAGGTAAATCAACCTGAAATTCACTTTTGGGAAAGGAATGAAAAAATACTAAATGAATGAAATAATGTAATGTAACACATGAAACATAAAATTTAAACCTCAATCTGACATAATCAAAAAAGCAATTGCAGATCTGAGAAGGGCTTGATTTTATGCACCTATCACAAAAATTCTATGTTGAGTGTCATCCTTAAAATCATTCACCCAAGGGAAAATGGATCTTTCTATAGGGGTTTAAAATATATTTTTATAGTCCTATGTTTAAACTCTTGATTCCTTCAGGCTTCACAATAAAAAATTCAGAATTAAATTCTGAAAGTGATTTTTCATGGCCTGACAACAATGCTGACAACTTTGTAACTTTGAAAACTTTTGCAATTTTTCTTCTTTGATAGATCTTCAATCCTTCTTCATGTTGCATAGGCAGTTGATGTTGCACCAAAATGTCAACTTGTCAATTTCCACTACAACCACCAGATTTATACAAGATCTGAGATCCACATGAGGCAGTTAAGCCATGTCACAAACCTAAGTGTCACACTACACAACACAAGGAGACCAAGGGTGAAAATCTTGCAACAATCCCCCCAGTGCAAGTGAGGGGTTAAAACTTGTGACCTTGGATCTGATACCAGTTGTTGCATAGGTGGCTGCCATTGCACCAAAATTTTAACCTTTCAATTCCCAATACAATCACCAAATTTATATATGATCCAAGATTCACATGAGGTGGTTAAGCCATGTCACAAACCTAAGCACCGCATTGCACAACACAAGGAGACCAAGGGCGTAATTCTTGCAACATCATCATCTCACTTCTAACATAAAAGGGGACCATCATTCCTCAAGGAAGATAAATGATTATAGTGTAGTCTCATGCATTATATTTAGTAGCATCATCTACATAGTTTCTTTTAGTAAACATGAAAAATATAGTATAGATACATTTCCACATACACAATCCATCTACATCCATATAAATTCTTGTATTCAACTACACAACATTTCTCATAGAGTCATGTGCATCTTACAATTTTGTGCATGGATACATATACTTATGTCTAGTCATACCATACATGTGTTCCACATGGAGCATACACGTCCATATTTTTTGCTACCATACATTTGTTCCATTTAATAGCCAATACATAATATACCATGATAATTTAACTAGAATCATACACATTTGACAAATTGCATTGTCTATACCACATGTGCTTGTGATAAAATTGATATTGTGTGAGTTTTGCATTCATTATCAACTCATCCATATATTTAGCACACCATGCATGTGTCACACTTGTTAGCTTGTCCATGGAGCCTAGTTTATATCCTACTTGTATAAATACCTACTTCATTTATTTTATAAAGTAGATGACACATAACAAATTCTTATCTTACCTCTTTGTAAATTTGTCCTTTTTATTGTTGAATAGAAACAACAATTCTATCATAAGCCTTGTACATCTAATTGTATTATTATTTGTATATTTATTTCCTTAATACATTCTATGATCTTGTTACATTATAGCTATTTGGTAAGGTTAAACCCTAATTCACCTTGGGAATTTGACCATCAATTGTATTATCATTGTATGTCTACTTGGTGTGGTTTTCTATATTTTTAACAAATATTAAGGGGTTTGATGACTATCAAGGAAGTATATATTCTTATCTCTATCCTATATAATGCCCTATTTTTCTTTTCAAAACAACCCATTTCTTTTCATGATAGTTACAAAAGGAACAAGTAAGTGTAATATATTACATCAATAATAGGAAAGGTTGCACTAATAAAAAAAGGTCATGCGACATGACCCAACCTAATAATAGGTCACATGGTGTAGTCTTGTATTTAGTGGAAAAATAAGATATCTTTGTGTGGTGTAAAAGTGGAGTAATTAGTAAAACTAAACACACATCAATGAATATGTCTTACATAAAAGGAATTGAAATAAAAAATTAAACTGCTATGATTATCCTCTCAAATCGTCTCATTTCACTCTAATCTTAAGGACCTTAAAATTCATGCTCTCAAATTTGTATGTTGCACATGAATTCACAAGATGAAAACCTAAGAGACAAGAAGATTTTATGATATGAAAAACTATATGCCTATATCTACATGTTTTTGGTATTTTGATTGCAATGCTAAATGATATGATATACTGTTGTTGTATTCAAAATGATGCTAAGATGGTTGTTGTGATGAGATGTAAATCTAAATGAAATGTTGTATGAAAATGCAACAATTAAGATGCTAAAACTAAAATTACCATGATAACACTAATATGAACTAAATGCTAAATGCTAAATTAAAATGCTATGCAAATGCTCCCAAATGCTAAGATGATTTATGCAACATAATTTTATGATCAAATCCTTGTTAAAAAGTTGTAGAATGAACTCCTATTTATAGATTTTTCCAAGCCTTGAATGAGGTGGAAAAGATGAATGGTTGAGATCATGATCCTAAGAGATCAACAATGGAGCACAAAGAGGTTGGAGGAATTCATGGATGCTGCTCCATTTGGAAGGGAAAATCATCCAAGTGTCAAAGAGCATCAATTAGAAAGAGCCATGTATCTCCAAGGAGGTTAGGAGGTTAGATGAATATTTCTAATTTAGAAATTAGAAATAAAAGAAAATAATGTGACATGTGATGATGTGGAGGGTGATTTGGAGGAAGTTAGGAAATTATGGAGAAATGTGACAAATTTGAATTAAAATTTCAAATTTAATGAGAAAGGGAACAATCCAATAACAAATTATTGAAAGTTGTGTATTTAATTAATTCAAGAGGGAAGATTATTTTTTAATAGAAGAATTAAAGGTGTGAAATTATACAAATAAATTTATCAATTTATTTATATAAGGAGAGGAATTTAGATTAATTAATTAAATAACTAGTATTTAATTAATTTGTGCTCTAGACCATTTTTATGTGTATACATTTTGCCCCTCTTTGAAGTGATGTGCGCAGACGCATTGCTTCAAAGAAAAATTTGGTCAAATCGTGATGATAAATTTTTTGACATGCCCCAGATGCTGATTTTCCAGTAATGATTGATGTATTCCCCCTCGGGAGATCAATCGAGGAATTTTTTGAATTTTGAATTTTTGAATTTTTTTGAAAATTTTGATGATTTTTGAAATTTTTAGCATGCGTCAACGATTTATCTCCCAAAAAATGTTGTGAAATCTGCCCCAGTTGATTAGCCCCTTTGAAAAATAAAATAAATCAATGCCACTTAATTACCCACCTTAATAGCCCCTTTAATAGGTAAAAAGTGAAAAAGATGCTCATTTGTGCATTGATAATTTAAAAATTTAAAAATATTGAGCAACTTTAAGCACTCAAAGAAAAATGGCGATCCCGATTCAGAGTCATCGATTCGAGCGTGTGAGGTGGCACAACCGCCAGTAGCGTACGGACCTTCGATACGAAATTCTAAATCCTCTCTTTGTCAATTTTGAAATGATTTTCCCACATTTTTTGAATTTTTGAATTTGTGCGTTCAAAATTTTTAGTGCATTCATAGGATAGAATAGCGCATACATTACCTATTTAAGCGCATCAATTTAGGAATTTAGTGCACACATGACCCAATGTAGCGCATCAGAGGAGGTTTAGCACATAGGTTTACTAGATTTTAAGTTGGATAAAGTAGTGCATCCATAGGATTAGCGCATACATCAATTGTTATAGTGCATTGGTGTGAAACTTTGGCACATACATGGAATTAGCACATTGGTGAACTATAATAGCACATAGATCAAGTTTTCTAGTGCATTGGTATTTTAGTGCATAGAAATTTTGTTATGGCGCATCCATGCATGAATAGAAGATTTTTGATATTTCTCCTTGATTTTGATTGTTTTTCGATGACATCAAATTTTGAGTTGATGTTGATTGATGATGTTGATAGATTAGGTGATGATCAATTCTCATGATAGGTGAGAATCGATGATTGATTGATGATGATTGTCCCCATGATCGGCGAGGATCAATGATAGGTTGATTGATTTACCTCATGATAGGTGAGGTACTTTGATAGATTGATAGGTTGATTTCTTGATTTCTTGATTTGATATCATGTTGACTTTGCGATTATTGATGATGATAGGAGAGTGATTTAGGAGTGTTGATGTCTCGGGAGTGATTTCTCAAAGACATGGGATATGATCCCATAGCTGGTATAGGTTGACTTGGATGTGATTGAGAGATGCAGGTTGTACTATTTGATTCATATGCCCCTAGTTAGGATTAACTGGGCACTATTGATAGCATTAGCAGAGAGGTTGCATAGCGACCACAACACTTTTCGCCTAGATACTGGCAAGATGACTATGATGCCAGAGGATGTATACCGGATTCTACAGATTCTCGTTGTTGGAGAGGTAGTTATTTATGATGCCACTGAGCAGGGAGGCACAAATGCATTATGGAGGATCTTCCAGGATGATCATATCAGTGGGTATGAGCTTCCTTGGTAGGAGTTATTTGAGAGTTATGACCCATTACCTTATGTACTTGTTGGTTTTGTTGGTGGCTTCCTATTAACCGACCATAGGTCGAAGGGACTGTTTGTTGGATGAGGTCGTACATTAGAGAAGATGATTCTACAGGGTACCCAATATGCTTGGGGCTCATGCATGTTTTCCCATCTTTATCATGACCTTCATCAGGTAGTTTACCTTGGAGCAGCCAGCCTATCTACAAGAGCTACATTACTACAAATCTAGGCATGGGAGCACATAGTTGTTACCCAACCAGTTGCTAACAAATATTGGCCACTGGGGAGACCATATGTATATGGATATAGTGGGTTGGTTGTCTAGCATAAGCTGGGAAAAATGGAGTATTGGAGATGGGTACTAGATGATCTAGATACTGTGACCTGGTGACCATACCTAGATTACAAGCAATGGGTCGAGGATCAGCTAAAGATGCCCTATGTATGTACTACCAAATTTTTGATTGGGTGGACATGGTTTATCATAGAGAGGTTTTTGCTAGGTAGAGTACACAGACAGTATGGGAGGGTGTAGGGCATGTCTCAAAGTTAGCTCACTATACATGAAAACATCATGATATACCAGATTAGGGGCCCCTCTTGTCCTATGATGTAGCATACCAAGAGTATTTCAGTTTTCAGCCAGTGGCATGGGCATATCATCCAAAGGTGATAGAGCCTACCATGTCTAAGGATTATGCAGAGTACTTTGGGACACATCCATTTCCTAGATTGTCCAGCCCTGATGAGCTAGTGCCAAGATTAGATGAGGAGGTGGAGAGGGCCCCCAGGCGGAGATGAGGGAGAGGTGACAGAGAGGAGGAGAGAGCTGAGGGTGGGGGTGATAGTGGAGATGAAAATGGGGATGGGGGTGGAGGAGGTGGTGATGGAGGTAGGGCATTTGATGTGCAGGTTGTGATGATACCTCGACACCAGAGATCCTTGGTGGTTGTTGCGTAGTATCATGTACAAATTGGGGTGCCTTCACAGTAGTAGCAGACACAGATTATTGCCTTATGGGCATAGTTGGCTTAGGCTCAAGGGTAGATTGCCACTTTACAGGGATAGATACAGACATTGCAGGGTCAGCTAGCTCAGGTCCAAACATAGTTGTAGGCACAGGGACAGGCACAAGCCCAAATTTCCACTTTGATGGTAAAGAGGGATGCAACCAGGTGATAGGGAGAGCAAGCAGTGGTTGTAGCCGATAGGCTCTAGAGAATGGCTGAGGGAGATAACACAAGAGATATTATTAGAGAACTTTGTGATTCTACCAAGGAGGTAGAGTATTACAAAGGCATATACTATGAGGCAGTGCCTATAGAGCATCGGGTTAGCTATGCTCAATCACGATCTGGTCAGACACAATCCAGGATCACTAGCAAGGGTGTTACTCAACCACTTCTGGGGGGTCCACTAGGTGGTGCTCTAGGGGCAGGTCCATCAGGTGCAAGGGGTTTAGTCAAAGGATCAGAGAGACTCGCGACATCTAGGGGCAATACCTCAGGACCCATAATCACTCTTGATTTGCATTGTTGAGACATTGTACACATTGATTCAATGGCATTATGAGATTATGGTATACTTCCCCATTTTTGATGATGCATCTCTTTATGTTATTAGACATCATTTTACACTTGACATTGAGATTTATGTGATATGTAGTGGTGATTTATGATCTTCATGTTGTTTATATGCTTATGTGATGGATGTTTATGATGGATACATTTTATTTTATGTGCTATATGTGATGTCGTATATGATTATGCCATGTTTTATGTATGGATGCATTAATGAGATGATGTATGATTTTATATGTTTATGGATGATGCATTTATTATGATGTATGAGATGGATGCGGTTATTCCAATGATATGGTGTGCACTGTATTTTGTATTTTTCACATGTATATATATGACCTAAATGTATGAATTATGATAATGTATGGATTATGATTTTATTAAGGATGATGTTGTATATGGATGAATTTATTATATAGATGAATGGGTGAATTTATTATAGCATGTATGGCTAGATGGTTTATTACAATGATAAACATATGATGATGGATGCATGATGAATGATTTAGGAAAAATGCTTTCTTTTGGGGTTTTTGTGATGCAAAAATATGATCTAAATGCATGAATATGAATGGTTTTCTTCTGGATATGATAAATATAAATGTATGGATATATGATAATGAATGGATGTATGATGAATTTAAATATATGGATGGGTGTATGTTATGCCCCGATGTGACATGGATTGTGCTTTTATATGCGATGAATGCTATTATGTCAATGGAATGTAATGCACTTTTCTCTATTTTTGGTATTTTTCTAATGTGAATTATGTGACCTCAATGCATGAATGTGAATGAATTCTGATGATGCATGGATTATGATGTTATTATGGATGATGTTCTATTTTTGGAATTTTTTATGATGAATGAATGCATGAATGGTTTATGATTTTGGATTTTTGTGAATGCAAGTATATAACAAATGCACAATATGATAATGATAAATGTATGGATGGATGTATGATAATGTTTTCTAATGATATAATATGGAAATGCTAATGTAAATGAATGATTATTTTTGTTATGTCAAGTGTACTCAATCTTTTAATGAGAGATAACATCATATTGAGAGTTGCCAACCTTGGAAAAATCTATAATGCAAATGTAGAAATTTTATGAATGCAACCCTAGTTTAGCCATGCTAACCTAACTATGCAATGTTGCCATCTGATTTATTGTGCTTGCTATCATCATTGAGAATTTTATTATGTTGAAATTAGGTACAAACATGGATGATATAATTAGACCATGATGACTTGAGTACAACTTCCATACAACTTTCGATGAGATTTGATAGTGCAAGATAACACGAGCATCTAGGTATAATTGGACCTACATGACCTGAGTACAACTTGCGTAAACAGACAAGAGTTAATCATTTTCGCATGCAAATTCAGAATGTCATCAATGATACTTTGTAGAGAATGTCCCATGACAATTTTCACAGTAGTAATGATTGACTCACAAACAACAAAAAAATAAAATATCATTCTTGATCATAGCCCCTCTATTTTGCGACATCATCGAGGTACTCCAGAGAAATGATAACAACAATCAAGATACAACAATTGAACATTAGTGCTAAAGTGATCCAACCATGATTCAAAAGATGTTCATCCAGTGAGATTTGATTTGTTTTGTTTTGGATTTGGATGGTTGATTGCTTGATTGATCGTGATTGATGTTCAGTTGTTGTTTAGGATGATTGTTGTTTTTGCCAAGTTTGCCTTGCATTTGTTTACCTATTGATTTAAGCTCGATGTAGTTTTCCCCCAAGGAAATCAATATTTTTACCTCAGTGAGAAACAAACTAGTTATTATGGATATGCATAATGATAACCAAGCTAAGGTGGGACACGACTGCAACAATTGGATATGGATATGAATCTCCTTTTATGATGGGCATGCACACACAATGATAGCGAAAGCGGGTAGTCAACACACGTTCAAATAGATGGAGAAGCTGACTCATCACAAATAGTGCCTATTTTATAGGTTTTCACCATTTGTTTTTATTATACTTTTTTAGATTTTATGAGTTTTTTTTATGTTACCAAGACGCTTGTTTGCTAGGTTTTCACCAAGGTAACGATTTTTTTGATCTTTTCACTTTTTTGTATTTTCTTTTTCTTTTTGATTTTTTTTTTTGCTATCACCAAGATGCCTGTTTACCAGGTTTTCATTAGGATGACCATTTTTTCAGGATATTTTCTAATTTTTATGGATTTTTTCAGGACTTTTTCTATTTTTTATGGAAAAAAAAAATTCTTCTAGTTTTAATGGATTTTTTCAGGACCTTTAAGCATGCACCGGATGCATTATGTGTAGAACTTCTTTAGATGAAGGTTGTTCATCAGTTCTTCAAATAGATCCCCTTCTAGTATAGACAGTTGATATGCCCCAATCCAAAGATTGATACAATAACAAAAGGGCCTAACCAGTTTGGCTCAAATTTTCCTTTCTTTTCTCAATCCTGTTGATTATGGGGATTTTCCTTTAGTACTAAATCACCTACCTAAAATTTCCTTGGTTTAACCTTGTGATTGTAGCTTCTAGACATTCTCTACTGATATGCTTCCAGGTGATCCATTGCAAGCTGATGATGTTCATCCAACAATTCCAGCTCTTGTAGTCTAAACACTCAGTAATCTTCATTAGAAATGATACCTTTCAAGTACTCTTGAAGTGATGGTAATTCAACCTCAATAGGCAAGACAACTTCGGATCTATATACGAGGGCATATGGGGTGGCTCCTATGGGTGTGTGGATACTTGTACGATAGGCCCATAAAATAGGGTTCAATTGGATATGCCAATCACGTCCAACATCGTTGATAGTTTTGTTTGAGGCCTCTACCTGGCCATTTTATTGAGGGTAATATGGTATAGAAAACCGATGTTCGATATGGAATTTCATAGAGTTATTATACGTCGTGATTCTTGAAAGGTCTGCCATTGCCAGTGATAATAGACTGAGGGATACCATACCTGTAGATGTAGTTTAGGATAAACGATGAGATCTGCTTTCCTGTGATGGTAGTTAAAGGTAGGGCCTTGACCCACTTTGTAAAGTACTTCATGGCTGTAATGATGAACTTGTGTCCATAGGATGATGGTGGGTAAATTTTACCTACAAGATCTAATCCCCATAGACAAAATAGCCATGTTGATGTAAAGGGTTGCAACTCTTGTGCTAGTACATGGACAAGATTACCCTAGATTTGGCATTTCTAATATTTTTTGGCAAATTGGAAGGACTCTCTCTCCATATTTGGCCAATAGTACCCCAAACGAAGGATTTTCTTAGAGAGGGTTAGACCACTTTAATGAGTGTTGCAAATACCTTCATGGACTTCTTGTAAAGCCATTTCAAACTCGTTGCATTCTAAAAATCGTAAGAGAGTTCTATCAAGACCTCATCGGTAGAGTACATCCGCGATAAGGGTATGGCGAGTAGCTTGGTGGATGAAGTTTCATTTTTGGTTTCGAGAGAGATCGGGAGGAAGGGTATTATCTTTAAGGTAGGTGTAGATCTTCCTGTAGATCGAGGTATCGAAATCAATTAGGTGGAATATGAGTTGGGACTCAAGATCATCATAGGTAGGGATAAATAGTTGTTCCACCATGAACTCATAACGACTTCATTTTTTTGGAATTAGTAGCAAAGAAGCAATGGTAGCCATAACATCAACAACTTTGTTGTCAATCCTTGAAATTTGATCAAATTTAATGTCAAAAACATATTTCTTGAATTCATCAATCATTCTTTTATAGGGCATCAGTTTGTCATCCTTTGTTTGGTAATCATCATTGACCTGATTAATGACTAGTTGAGAATCCCCATAGACTTGCAGCTTTGTGATTTTCCATTCTACAACTATCTTGATTCCGATGATGAGTGCTTCATATTCTGCCATGTTATTGGTGCATGGAAACATCAGTCAGTATGATTTCAAAATAGTATGCCCTTGAGGAGTGATGAATATAATTCTCACTCCTAATCTGTGTTGAGTATATGAGCCATCAAAATACAATACCCACTGCTTTGTTGTTACAGTTAGGAAATTCACATCTGGAAATTCAATGTGTAGGGGATGATCATCATGAATCAATGCCTCATCTAGTTCGTTGGTGATGGATTGCCCTTTGATTTCTTTTTTGTCGACATATTGGATGTCAAAATCACTAAGTATCATTACCCACTTGGATAATCTTCATCATATTTTCTTTGCTAAGGAGATATTTTAGTAGATCTATCTTAGCTATGAGTTTGATTGTATGAGTTAGCATATAGTGTCACAATTGTTGTGTAGTGAGCACTACTACTAGACAAGCTTTCTCAATAGATGTATAGTTGATTTCATAACCATTTAAAGTTCTTATGATATAATAGATCGCTCTCTCCTTTCCTATTGAATCTTCTTGTGCTAACAAACCTCCCAATGATCGATTAGTTATGGCTATGTACAATAAGAGTGGTTTTCCTTCTACTAGTGGTGCTAGGATAGGTGGACTCATTAAGTATTGTTTTAGTTGATTGAAAGTTGCCTCACATTTCTCATCCCATCGAAAGGAAATATTTTTATGCAACAAATGGGTAAAATGATGGATCTTATCAGCCATTTGTGATATGAATCTTTTGATTGATAGGAATCTGCCTTGAAGGGACCTTAACTAACTGATATTCCTTGGAGGAAGAATTTCCATGATAGCTTTTACCTTTGCAAGGTCCACCACAATGCCTTTTTCTGACACTATGTATCCCAATAGCTTTGCTAATGTCACCCCAAACACACATTTCTTTGGATTCAAGAAAATATTGAACTTCTTTAGTCAGGTGAAGATTTTGTCTAGTATCTCCAAGTGTCCTTCTCTAGTGAAATATTTGGCCAACAAGTCATCCACATAATCTTCCATAAAGGTATTTATCATGTTGTGAAATATGGTTTTCATTGCTCTCTAATATGTGGCCCCTGCATTCTTTAATCCAAAGGGCATGACATTCCAGCAGAAGGCACGGGCAGGTGAAAGTTATTTTATCCTGGTCTTTAGGTGTTATCTTGATTTTATTGTAGCCAAAAAATCCATCCATGAGTGATAACATGCCATGACCTATTGTTAAGGCTGCGATGATATCAATGTTTGGAAAGGGAAAATCATCTTTCAGACAAGCTTTATTAAGGTCTTTGAAGTCTGTACAAATCCATATGCTACCATCAAGCTTTGAAACATGTAAAATGTTGGATATCCACTCAACATAATCAATGGGTCTAATGAATCCTACATCCAATAACTTCTTTAGTTCCACCTTCACCAATAAGGCAATGTGGGGATTCATTTTTCTCAACTTTTGCTTGACTGGTTTGACTCTTGGAGGGAGGGATAAGTGGCGCATGATGAGATCTAGTTCTATCCCTGGCATGTTGGCATATGACCAAGAAAAGTTTATTTTCCACTCCTTAAAGAACTTGATAAAGTTAGGCTTCTCTTGTTCTGTCAAGGATTCTGCTAGATGGAGAGTTTTCACTTTTTTTGCATTGTCGATATTGACTGCATTGGCTCGATCAAAAATTTGGATCTTTCTTGGAAGTGCTCTGGGAGAGTGTCAAATTTCCCATCCTTTAGCACCTCGGAGAGGTTTTCACCATCATATGCACTCTTTATTTTTATTCTTTCTTGATCTGATATTGTCATGGAATGGTTTTCACCATCAGATCCTTCTTTTGTTTTATGTATTTTGTAGTTGGGAAATTTGACACTCCCCTATCTGGAAGCTCCATTCTGAGATCCATTAGTGGAATAGGTTTTAGGATTAACAATGTAGAGGAATTTGATGATGGCCTCATCATTTGAAAAGGTGGGGATATCGATAGGCTCAGTTTGGTCCCAATCTATGAGTTCAGGATGTACCAATGGTAGGGAATCGTCAAATGGGTTCAGTTCAGAGGTCATAAGGGTCCTAATGGTGACATATTCATTGGGAAATACTATGTCAAGGTTGAGGTCTATGATGTAACTCTCCTTCAAATGATCTATCTCACTAGGAGTCTAATCGTCTTCACTCAAGCCATCGATAGGTTGTGATCCAAATTCAAATGGTCTTAATCTTGAACTTTGTCCCTCCTCAAGTGTGGGGGTATACTTGTGTACCACATCAATTTCCTTATCATGATAGGACTCTTCTGATAGTGAATCCCACTCATATTTATTGGAATCAGTTTCATAGTGATCACTAGCTTGTAATTGCAAGAATCGTTCAACAGAATTTTGTATTAGGTCCTCCTTTGTTTCTTCATCCTTTTGATGCTCTTTATATCCCAACCCTATCTTGTCTTTTGTATTTGTTATGATGGGTTGGATGGGTTCCATGATGCCTTCTTTCCTTTCTACAAGAGGTCCTTTTCCTTAGTACCCCATCTTTTTCAAGATTTAGAATCCTTTGCCATACTATGTGGTTTGTACAGTAACCATTGTTGCTTGCGATTCACTTTCATCCTTGTAGAGCCAATTTAGAATATCTTTGTCATCAAATTATTTGGCTTGGGTGCTTGCTTTTATGAATCAACCATCAAAAAGTTTGATAGGTTTTGAGGATGGTTGTGATGAGGTTGATGGTTGACCATAGGATTTTGGTGAAGATAACTTCGAAAGACATAGGGATTGCTCAATGGAATATTCACCCACACCTTTGTCTTTGACTTGGAATTTTTTCTCAAATTTCTTGGCCAAAGTGTTGAGTTGGGCTTCAAGATGGGTGGATGCAGAAGGGGTAGATGCTTCCTTTTTCTTTGGTGGTTTAGATGAGGAACTTGGTTGACCTCCTTCATTTGGGGATGT
Organism: Sequoiadendron giganteum; assembly: GCA_007115665.2. Taxonomy (NCBI): domain Eukaryota; kingdom Viridiplantae; phylum Streptophyta; class Pinopsida; order Cupressales; family Cupressaceae; genus Sequoiadendron; species Sequoiadendron giganteum. The sequence continues at coordinate 475,497,931 of CM021102.1, forward strand.
GGCTAGCAGTTTTGACAAGGGATTGGATTGACTTTAATTACTGGGGATGTCAGATGTTGAGGCAAGGGCTTCTCTGTTGTGGGGCACAAAGATGTCCTGGACTGACTTAAGGGTATTGCAATATTGGGAACTATTAGAATCAACGGGAATGGTAATCTCTTGCCCATTGCAAGTAAATTTAGACATTGATGGTATGTTGAGGGGACTGCTTGCATTTCATGGATCCAAGGATGACCCAAGAGTATATTATATGTTAAGTCTTTATCCAAAACTTGGAAAATCACATCCTTTTGAATTGGCCCTACCTGAATTGGAAATACAATTAATCCATTTGAATCTCTTGCCTCATCATCATAGGCTTTGATGGCGATTTTTTTCCTTGCATCTATTGCACTTTCAGAGAATCTCAATGCACGAACGAGCTTTAAAGTACATATATTAAGACTGACTCCTCCATCTATTAGGACACGGTTGACATAACTTTTGTGTATTAGGACCTCAATATGAAGGGTTGTTTTATTAGGATGGGTGAGAGATATGTCATCATTTTCTGAAAAGGATAAGCAATGAGGCACAACCAGATGCCCCACCATGGCTTGGAAAGTGCAAAATTCCAAATTATTTGGTACTGTTGTATCAACTAGGGCCTTTTCCAAAATCTCCTTGTGGGTAGGTGAGATCTTGAGAAGCTCCAATATTGATATTTGTACTGGAATCTTTTGGAGTTGATCAACAATGTTATATTTATGAGATGGGGCAGCGGTTATTTTGGAGGTGCTTCCTTTTAGAACATATTTAGATTGTTCCATCTTGGTCGCATTTACATGCACACTGTCTTGCTTTCCTTTGATTTTTATGACATTAATTTGATTATTTGTTGCAGCCATGTCTTGTTGAATACCATGGACTTGATTAGAGGAGATGTTGCTGTCATTAATTTATTTTTTGGCTATGATGGTATCTTGTCCATATTGAATTGGAGGATTATTAATTGGATTGTTGGCTGGAACAATTTCTTGTGTGTTATTGATCTTGTCATTTTTCTAGTCTTCAATGGCTGAAATATGATAGATGGTAGTGTCGTGAACATAGTTTACACTTTTTCCTTTGTCATTTATGGTAGAAGATTCTCCTTTGTCATAATTTGGCAAGGGGTTCTTAAATGCCCCATGATCAGCATTTGTTTGGGTTCCTTCTATTTGTATGATATTATTGTCAATCAAGTCTTGTATCTTGTGTTTTAATTGCATGAAACTATTGGTTAGGTGACCTTTGCATTGGTGAAATTCACAATAGTGAGCCTTGTTCCACCACCATTACTTCAATTTTGGTTCAAAACTTCAGGTGTCGGGTAGAGTGATAAGATTTTCCACAAGAATTTCTTTCAATGCAGATTCGTATGATTGACCCAAAGGTGTGAACTTCCTGTGGTTGTTCAATGTTTGGTATGGTAGTCTAGATGGAGGATTATTTTGGTTATTATTTTGATTGTTGTTTTGATTCATGTTTTGGTTGGTGTTGTTTTGATTGGGGGTTTGGTTGGTCTTGGGTGTGATTCTTGATAGATTGAAGACCAGTTTGGCATTATGTGTTTCAGTTGTAGTATCATTACCATCACTCTTGTATTTTTTCTAAAACTTTGGTTTGTCATTGTTGGAGGAATTGGCTGAATTTTTTTCATTGTAAATTTTCAAGATTCCTTCCTTCACCAACGCTTCTTTGATTTTGATCTCATTTTCAATCAATTTTTCAAAATCTGGAGGACATCGTTATTCAAGGCTATAACTCATATCATCATTTAAGCTTTCAATGAATACCTCCATCTTTTATTTTTCTGGTATGGGATGAGGATATCTTGTGAATAATCTTCTCCACCTTTGAAAAAGTACTAGAAATGATTCCCCCTTCTTTTGTTTGACATTGCAAAGGTCCTTTATTGTCATCTCATGTTGAATGTTATAGGAATATTGGGTGATAAATTTGTTGACTAATTCTTCAAAATATTTGATTCCTAGAGGTAATTGCGAGAACCATTGCATGCATTTCCCTCCCAAACTATGTGGGAATAATCTCATCAAGTATGTTTCCTCATGGGAAAACTCGAGGCTCATTGTTCGAGATTCCCTTATATGGTCTATTGGATCTATTTTTCTATTGTATTTATCATATTTAGGGAATTCACAATGTTTGTGGAATGGTATCTTGTTGACACTTTGATCAAAAGGATAGGGGCATATGTCTTGTATCAAGTATCTCTTGGTGGTTTTGGTTTTCATGTTTTGCATTTGTTGCTGGAGGGTTTGTATTTGTTGTTTTAAAGTATCCATGGGGTCATCGGTTCTTGCTTCATTTCTTGTTTCAGTTTGTGTTTTAGTTTCTATCTTCTTAGGAGTTATTTTTAATTTTGTGATATCAAATCCTCAGGTAGTTTGACCCCTTTTTCTGCTAGCGTCAAAAGATATTTCTCACCCTCCTTTTTAAAGATACTCTCCATGAATTTATGAAAATTGGGATCCTTTTGTGCTTGTTCTATGGTTTCATCCGTTATTTCTTCCACCTCATCTCATTGAAATCCAAAAAAGGATTCTCTTCTCTTTTAGCCATGGTGTTTTGGTCTTCAATTTCTTTTTGTTCAAGTTTCTGCTTTTGCAATCTCGTTAAAATGGGCATACAAGTGATGAAAATGTACTAAGATTTTTGATCAAATTTTGGGAGTGCCAAAAGGAATAAGTTAAATATGATTATACAACTTTATTTCGGGATGAAGGATGATGAATCCTAATAAAGGATGATGAATCTTGATGGTGAAACACAACTACTGATCAGAAAATAGGTGTGATAATGAAGCACTTTTGGATGTTCAATCAAAGTTTAGGTAAAGTATTTTCACTTGAAAATTTTGTTTTCAATAAGTTTGAGATTCTGGTATGACTGAGGAAAGGTTCTGGACTGAAAATGATCCTAAATTGTGATGTTAAAATTCAGACAGATAGGGAATTTAGCTATTTGGTTTAAATCTTTTTGGATGCGCTAGAATAGTGCACAGATGCGCTAAAACAAAAATGCACTATGGAATGGCCTAGATGTGCTAAAATATGGTTGGTATGTACCTAAACAGGTAATGGATGCACAAAAGTATGATAGGTATTTGCTGCAAAATTACACAAATACACTAAAATAGTGGATGGATGTGCCAAAATGGTAAATGTATGCGCTAGAGTATGACAGGGATGCACTAGAACAGTAAAGGGATGCACCAAAATATGGAAGACATACGCCAAGGTAGTCAATGGATGTGCTAAACTGGAAAATGGTCCTTGTTTTTGACAGTTTGATGGATTTTTTTGTTCTTTTGGTAGAGAATCTGATTGTTTTGTTCGAATGTTCTTCTGAATCAATGGTTGTATATTCCAGTATGTGATGTTTGTTCAAAATTCATTTCAAAACATGCATGTAAAACATATCAATCAAGTACAATCCCTAGGGCTGTGAAGGGCAGTATTTACTGGATTCCCACTTGGATTTTTAGTTTAACTGTGCTTACTTTTAGTGAATGATTAGAGGCTTGACCACTCTAGCTCCCCCTTGCATTACACTCACTTCTCGGGTAAACCAAGCCTCAGTCCTCATGAATCTCCCATGACGAAATTCTCATTTCTACCAAAAGCAACAAGAATGTGGGACAACTTCAAAGGTTATACCTCTTGCACTAGCAAATAGAAAAGGGATTTTGGCATACTACAACAAGGGTTTTAGTAAAGGCATTCCATTCATGGGGGATCATCCATACAGAAAGAGAAAATTTCTTCCCTTCTTGTTGGAACAATCCTCATGATACTTAAACTTTCCTCAAGTACCCACACTTATATCCCAGGTGGAAGTCGCTTGGCTTTAACGTGTTCCTGGTTGGACCGTTCCCTTGGGGTGATTACCTCTTGTCCCACCAAGGTAGGCCCTCTAAGGTTTAAATTGCGAAAAGAAAAAAAAAAGAATCGGTCTAGCTTTTTGATCACCCAATTAAGGGGAGAGCATACACGCCTATCATTCAACAATCATAGCAGACATGGTGTTCATTTCCCCCTAATTAAGCTATGTTCCTAAATCAAAATATAATGACAATAAATTAAACCTTGTAATCAATTGTTAGTAGTTTCAACTTTGCATTCTTTGACAGAATTATTTATGGTTTTAGTAGAGTCTCTGACAGTGCATAAAACTCCTACAAAATAGAGAGACATAGATTAGTTTTCATAATTTTAACTTTCTACAAAATAGAAGAGATGTGCCATAACAACAAACAGATGTGCTAAAATATATTATGAATGCGCTAGCACAGTATATGTATGCGCTAAAATAAACTATGAATGTGCCATAAAACTCCCTGGATGCGTCAAATGTTGAGACATATGCACTGAAAGATTCTACAGATGCATAAGAATAGGGCACATATACGCCAGATAATGTTGCGTATGTGCTGGAGGAAGTCACGGTCGCGCTAAAAGATTTCATGTCTGGAGCTATAAAACAAACTTTTCCAGAAAACATTAATGAAAGGGGCTCGGGCCCCATGGTGGGCGCCAAATTTATGTGTGGTGTAAAATTGGAGTAATATTAAAACTAAACATACATCAATGAAGATGTCTTACATAAAAGAAATTGAAATAATAAATTAAATTGTTATGACTATCCTCTCAAATGATCCCATTGCTCTCTAATCTTAAGGACCTTCAAATTCATGCTCTCAGATTTGTATGTTGCACATTAATTCACAAGCCGGAAACCTAAGGGGAGCAATCAAATAAAAAAATATTTAAATTTGTGTATTTAATTAATTCAAGAGGGAATATAATTTTTTAATAGAAGAATTAAAGGTGTGAACTTATACAAATAAATTTATCAATTTATTTATATAAGTAGAGGAATTTAGATTAATTAATTAAATAACTAGTATTTAATTAATTTGTGCTCTAGACCATTTTTATGTGTATACAATCTTCATTACAACTTTCTATTTTTTATAAGACTAGATCTCAAATTCTAGTCATATGTTGTATCATAAGAATTGGTTAATAATGTCAAAGGTCACACCAAACCTAAATAGAGATAAGAAAATTATTCTCTTCAATAGTTTATTTATTAATTCTAAATTATTTAATACTAATCATTTTTCAGTCTCAACTCTTATTTTTAATATTGTAGGATTTAATTTTCTTTTATTTAGATTATTATGTTTCCCTAATTGATTGTTTAGCTTACTTAGGTTGTTAGGAGTGGATCATTTATGAGGGTAGATAAAATCTTTCATGAGTGTAAATCCCACCTATTTTTTTGGGCATCCCAGAATGACATCTAGGATGAGTATGTACCTTAAATAACATTCATTTAAATTTAGGAACCTCAAAAGCATATACTACTATGTGTTAAAGTGGAAACCAACATAGTTATTTCCCCACTATTAATTCTTAAAGGAAATAGGTTGAAATTAAGTTTTAGATCTTTTTAGATAAACTACTTTCAATAACATTACAAGACACATAGAAATAAACAAAAAAATAGATAGAAGAGAAAGAACACACAAATTTACGTGGTAAAAACCATTTTGGGTAAAAAACCCCACTCCAAAACCATAGATCCAATATATTATTCAATAACAAAAAAGTTATAATACATTATTCAGGCTCAAGGCCATTAGAAGAGATTTACATTGTGTTCCATCTCTGATAGAATTTTGATAGCATAACACTTGCAAATAATACTCCTCACATAACTCCTCTAGCAAAAAAATGTATTTATAGAGTATACAATGCCCAAGATAGAAGTTTCCTTAAACCCACACCCATGCATAGACATGCAATAAGAAAGGAACCACATGATTAAACATGCAACATGTACATGCAAAAAAGAACTTATAAAAAATCTAGGCATCCACATTCCAAGTTTGACTCAACTAGTAATATAAACTACATCCATGCACAACTCCCCTTGCAAATAGAAACTTCCAAAATTGAATTTTCAAAATGGGCACCAACTTCCATAAAAGTAGGATCATTCCATATTTAAGTCAACATGCCTTGACACATGTCACCACCATGCAACTCTGAGAAGTTTTTATAAACTTCTCTCTCCAAATGAGTGCCCAAGTGACAAGTGTCACTATGGTGCACCTCCATGAAGTAGGCACAAATAAGAATGATTCAAATAAGTGCCTTGGTGACAAGTGTCACTTTGTTGAGGTCTACACCTTGCATGTAGGATATGAATCTCCCCAATGGGTCCCACAAAGTGATATGACAACTATTATTGTTGGTAACTTAGGATATATCAATAGTTTCACAAATATTTATCCCAAAATAATGCTAGGACTCAAAGGTTGAGACACCTTAATCCCAACTTCAAACACTTGTCAAAGAATTTCGAAGAGTCCATGTAATCAATAGGATTCAACTGCTAAGAGTCAACTGATAAAAAAACATCATCACAACCATACATGTAATCACATGAATCTCAAACAATTCTCTCATGCTCCAATCAAGACACCTACAACATCAATAAAGATTTCCACCATCTCAAGAAATAATTCCTTCCATCCTCTAAAGGAAAGGAACAAGCCATGGTGTATATGCACTAGTCTAAAGAAAACTAGAATCATATCCAATTGGTAGCAAAGGATACAAGATACTACAACAACTCCATTGTGCTCATGAGCTAAATAAAATCTCAACCAACTCCTAGCCCATAACTAAAATATAATTTTGAAGCCAAAGAATCCTTCAAAGAACAAGATAAACTATTAACTAGAATAACAACCAAAATATGTTTCTCTCATCTAGCTGATAACCAATGAGACTAGAAATAGAGCCCACAAAAAATGCTAATCCATCCAATCTACCATACCTAAAAATTTGTCCACAACATCAACAAACTCATGTCAGCAACATATCCAACCCATCAATTACAATCACAATCTCCCTATGATGAAACAATTGACAAAGACAAACACATATAGGAACTCCCATTGCATGGGTAATGTCTAGTCTGAAAATACATCAAGGCACACTGAGTCTACCAATAGCCTCACATAGAAGATGTATCCATGCAGTATCAAGGACTATCCATAATGATATGCACAAATTTCTACCAAAACACTACTACAAGTACATATCTTACCAGAAGTCTTCAAATCTCTCTCATGTTCTCCACATTTGTCAAAGGACAGAGATAAGGAGCCTCCATGACATCACTCAAAACAAAGTGACAATGAATGACCACAAACCAATGATGATCATAGCTCCACACATGATCTCGGCTCCAACAACATGTGAATCCAAACATCCAAGAAGAAAACTAAGACCAAAGAGAGAAACTCTACACATCATATAAATGTATAATGTCCTTCTACATACACCTATAAATGATCAATTATGTCAAGCATGATATCCTCCACAACCACAAAAGAAAATCCTAAAAAACACCCATCCTTTTCAATATCCAAGATCAAACACAACATATGAATCATGTAATCACATGGATGTAAGCTTCTAAAGAGAAGACCAAACTATGTCAATTTCACATATTAATAAATCATCCCACTACCATATCTTAAAATTCTCATAAATGAAATCACAATGTCAAATAATATGCTCAAGGAGATAACCAGGATTAAAATATCTCATAATGAATCCTCTAGACCCATCTAACTATAGCTCAATATCCATATCTATAAAACATAAGCATAACACATGAGAGGACCGAAGGGCTATGCCTCTCAAGTGAAAAATTGTTGAGTAGACAAAGAGTGGGTAAAGAGAATGCTCCTCCAAGATATCCGAGTCTATAATGAACTCATTAAATTTCCTATCGAGATCTCATCAAGAGTACCCATCTCAACATACTCTCTCATCTGAAGAGAAAATATTGCTTCACCCATGTCTCCATACATCCATGAGAACTAACAACTAATCAATCCATGCTAAGATCCAAATACAAACATTGCACTCTCATGAAGCTCGCAAGCACATGAACAATGTACTCAAAACATAGTGAACTTTCTAGATCACTATCAAAGTTCCAACTATAGTCAAGAACCTATCATGACATCATGATCTAAATAGTATTATGCCAACACTCTAATTTTAATCTAGAATCTATCATGGCACAACACTTGAATCCATCCTCTCAGTAGAGGATCCCCATCTCCTCAATGGATATCACATGCTCCAAGCGAACAAACCATGGTATCAAGAGAAATGTAATATGTCAAAATTCTAATGCGCTACCAAGAGTATACCATGACATACTAGAAACATACTCTAAAATAAAATCACCTATCAAATAATTATCGACATCCCAACTAAAAACTCCAAGATTCCTCCATGGATCTAAAGTATCACTCATCTTCATTCTCATGAAGATGACCATCTCCAAATAGTGTCAATGCAAATGAGAAAGAACCATTCTACAACAACAGGATCTAAGAGATCCCCCTAGTAACATCTATAACACTAAAGAAGGTCATCCATCACCAAGTGATGAATCCATAGTCATTGCTAAATATCCCATTGAACATTGATATCAAGCTCTCCAATAATCATGACTTAACCATCTCATAATCTGAAAATACTTTAGGTCCACACACCCACATGTCCATCTAAAAATAATATCAAGTGGAACCAAGATCTCCAAGGAAAGCAAATACACCATCACTATCACAACAAATCACACAAAATAGTATATCCAATCTATCCATGAAATCATGATAAAAAATGCTACAAGTCCCCACAACCAACTATTGAGATACTCCACACCACCCTCTCATCCCAATGCAACATATACCAATATAACAATGACCATAAAAAAGGTAAACTAATGAAGTTTGCATCAACTCTAAATCAATCTCGTGGATATATGAAATCCACATCTAAGTCCTCCCATCGCAACTAAATGGATTATCATCCCATACAACTACATGACCCATAGATATCAAACATTGAACATGCAAACCCATCATCATATTAGTAACATGAAAGACTAAGATATCAAAGAAGATATCATGTAGCTCTTCATGACTCAAGCACCATATCACCAATAGATCCAATTTTCCAAACAAAACCACAACATGAGAACCATAGCCTAGGAACCACTCAAGAAAATCTATAAATTTGTAATTTGTTTCATCTATAAAACTCAAAAATTTGAACATAATATTTTCCATAGGTCTACAAAACCCTATGTTTTAGAACACAAGAAACATGTAAATCCTCTAAATGAAATAGACTGTCCAAAATATTATAACAACTTCACAACCACCACTAAATGGTAAATCATCAATCAAATTTTCCTCAAAGAGAAGGTTTTAAACCTCCTTAAATCATGTATAAAGCATGCATACAAAGATACAACTGTATTACATCCAGAATCATCCATAGACCATGACCCAAAAAAATAGTTATCTACATATCTACAAAAAAATGCAAGTTTTTCTTGACCATGCAAAAATTTCAAAACCATTATGTTTTCCAACACACATGAAAATTAATGTCCACTTAACATCTGGAAGACCGAAAGTTCATAAAGAAACTATAAAAATTAATCCAAAATAATGGATTATAATGAATAAGCATCACCATATATTTTTAAATAGAAAATCTATAAAACCCTCAGATCTGAGGAACATGAATCCAATCCATGCAAGTATAAACATCCATCAAGAAAGTAGAGGCACAAGAACTTAATTACCATTTGTATTCCAACTCCACTACCACCATGTACATGCATTTGAGAGAGATATAGGTTATTCCAAAAGCTTTTAGATCATCCAATGATCAATTCCATAGCCTACATGCATTCAGGGATTATAAAATAGCACCTTCCAATACCATGAGCTAAAATAAGCACCTAATATAAGCATAACACACCATGGTCACAACAACACACGCATCTCCATATCATCATGGGGACATATCAAACACCCAATATGAATAATCTATTGCACACAACCATGAAGTGTAACCACACCCCATGCATTATGATTACCAAGTGTAAGTTGAGCAAGGATGATGATTATGCTCCAACAGATAAATTTTTTTCCTAGTTTATGATTGGTAGTTTGTTGTATGTGACAGCATCTAGATCAGATATTATGCAAGCAGTTAGAATGGTTTCCAGATTTCAAGCAGCACCTAAAGAGACTCATGTGAAGGTGGTGAAGAGGATATTCAATTATTTGAAGGCTACTGAAGAATTTAGCCTTTGGTATCCAAAGAGTGAAAATTTCACTCTTCCTATGTACACAGATGAAAATTGGGTAGGTTGTATGGATGACCAGAAGAGAACAAGTGGCAGTTCATTCTTCCTTGGAGACAGTTTAGTGTCATAGTTGAGTAATAAGTAGGAATCAATTTCTTTATCTACAACAAAAGTGGAATACATTGTTGCAACATCATGCTGTACTCAGGTGCTTTGGATGAAGGAGAACTTGAAGGAGATGAAGGTTGAATTTTGAGGATCCTATCACTAGTATTTGTGATAACACAAGTGTAATAAATATTTCAAATAATTGGATGATGCACTCAAGAACAAAACACATTGCAATAAAATATCATTTCTTGAGAGAGAAGGTTGTAGAGAAAGAAGTCAAATTAGAATATGTGGATACAAAAGAGCAAGTTGTAGATATATTCATGAAGCCACTTCCTAAGGAGACATTTGAGTTTCTCTAGTAGAATTTGGGAGTTGTTACTCCCTCCTCTTGATTCAAGAGGAAAGTATAGGGTGAGGGGGAGCTTGGTTTCCCTGTCACAAGAAAAGTTGGTTCTCTTGTGAAGTTTTTTTCAGAAGTAGTGATGTTTGGACTCAAGGGGAGTCTATTTAGGAAACAAATTCGAGATGTTGTAGTACTGACATAGGATTTTGATCCTTTTCCATTCATTTCAAAGGAGGAGAGAGTGCTCAAAATGATAAATTTCTCAAAAAGAATAACTATCTTGTTAAGAAGAGAGTGCTCAAAATGCTGAATTTCTCAGAAAGAATAACTATCTTTCTTATCTTTCAATGTCATATCATTCTCATGGGGAGTAAATACTACAACACAAGAATCATTCAAACTTATTCATCTGGATTTTTTTGGTGGCCCCAATATTTTGTTTTTTTCCATCAATGACAAAGGGGGATACTGTTAAGCATAGGTTGTCATTGATGTCAAACTAATGTTAGCAAGGCATTGTTATTGACAGTGGTTATCAAAGGGTGTCATGGTTGTTAGATGTGAAGTTTTTCAAAATGAAGAAGATTGTAGGAGTACTAGGATTTCTAGTTATCTCAAGGTGTAGACATGGAAAATGTACAATTCGGTTTGGCACACTTGATCTTGATTACTAACAACATTTCCTATAGAATCATACTCTCAGCTTTTCATCATATTTTGTCTCTTTATTTAATAAATAATTGTTTATTTGATTAAGTATTTCTCCTCCATTGATTAAATTAATCAATTTAATTTAATTAACCTTATGTTCTTATTTAATTAAATAAATCATTTTATTTGATTAAAGTCTCTAAAATCCTCTTATTAAATTAAATAAATTAAAACTTATTTGATTTAATCTAACATTTTCCCACTTAGTTAAATAAATCAAAATCATTTATTTAATTAATCACTTCCTCTCAATTCTAATTTAAATCAATTCATCAATTTAAGTCAAAATTGTCAAATCATCTAATCCCTCATTAAATTGATCAAACCTTGATTAATTTAATCTCAATCACTAAAATCCTCTATATTTTGCAAGTTGCACCAATAAATCAATTTAATTGATTTATTAATTCATTTATTTTCCCTCACATGGC